>OY728133.1:189419748-189892748 GCA_963277665.1 Viscum album | reverse complement strand
CATAGGTGTGGAATGGTTATTCATCACAAATAGAGTATGTTTTTCTATTATATTCCTGATCTGAACTGCTCGGAAATTGACTATGTTGACTTGCTCAGTGGGGAAATCCTTACATTTTCCACGATTATTGATTCCCATTCATCTATTAGGAACCATTTCTAAATAAGGACATACACTTTATTTGGTTATGAATCTTAAATAGAAAATCAATTAACATATATTGAAATTATATGCATTTATAATATCAAAAACATGTTTTCTATGAGGAAAAATTTACGTTAAAATCCTTCATAATGGCATATAATGAAAATGAGAATTATCATAATCATAAACCCCTGTAGTTTCAATACCAAGAGTATAGCAAGGCACATTTTCTTGTACCAAGATACCCCGGGTCCAGCATGAAAATCCTTGATAGAGTTTTCACTCTTACTTACATCTATTCTACAACCACCTCTATCTATTTGTATCCAGACAAGGATGTTTTTGATAGAAAGAAACCCACTATCTATTCTGTACCAAAATACCAAGAATTAGTTGTATTTTTATACTTAAATATTATCTTTGGTATTTTTTCCCTAATATATATTTTCAAACCTATTTTCCATGTTTTCTACTATAGTTCCTATAATACAAAATGTAACACCCCGACCCCTCTAGACCAGAGCTGGTGAATTAATTTATTAAATTGGCATGATTTAGTGGAATCAAACCATGAAGGAATTACCAATTTAGTAGTCTTGAAGATACTATGTACATACATGTAACTAAAGTTACATTAGAAAACGTAAAACAATTAATATATAAAATATCTATAAACTGCCTCAATAGAAACTCAATAAATGATCTCCTCTTCATAAGCTGTTTATAGTAAAAATAATAATGGGGTGAGATCAAAATCTTAATAAGGGTTACAAATAGAAGATGAATTTTTTATTGACTAAATCATACACAAATTGGAATAATCAATATGGCATGGTGAATAAATGAAAAACATATTCCATTAATAAACTAAGAATGAAACTACATCCATAGATGTTGTAATAGTGAAAACCGTGATGATAGAAATAATTGATAATGAATAAATATAATTGTTGTTATTTAGAAGACATGTATCGAGAAAATAATACCATTATACCGTCAAAACTTTTTAAGTCGATGGGTAGAAACCTATCTGATATTTGGAAACAAACGCAAAGGGTTTCTCACCAACTGATTGTCGCATGAGACCATTCAATGCATTTTGGGAATATAGTGGGCCCTGCACATATCCTTATATCTAATGAATTATTTTTACATTGACATAATACAAGATCAATATGCATTTTCAATATCTGTATATAGTAGAGGATATGGATTCATCAATATTTACATTGTTAAAACCACATTCCAAATAAACACTATATGTTAAATGGTATATAGTTTAGACAATAAACATATCCATGATATGAGAATGTGAATATTTAAAAGAAATATAATTTCAAATTAAAATTGATCTAAAATGGGAAGTAGGTACACACCATAAGGATTATTAGGTGCACAATACAAAGTAAGTCACAACGAAATGGATGTTGACACAAAGTCTGTTACCATAATGTAATCAGTCGAATCGTATGAAAAAAAACCATAAAATGAATAATTAAATACCATGAATATAAAGGAAATCATGATATTATATGAAAAATGTAATTACACATAAACCACATACAAGAAAAAATTTGCAAACAATGGAAATATCATAGAAATGATAGTGGTATGAGAAAACCACTTACAAACATTCGGGCTTAGAAACAGGTGTTATTGGGATGGATTAATGAGCGGTAAATGGGTATCCCATTGTTTATATATCATAAAGGAAGTATGAGGGAGGTTAGAATACATAGCCAATCATTAGGAATTAAAAATAAAAGGGCACAATTTTGGAGGAATTCATGAACAAAAGTGAGGGAGAGGATCCCCTACAATGATCGTATCATTAGAGTGAGGATGAATCAATGAAATAATTTTTTGTGAAAAATCTAAACCCAAAATACAGTTCTATAGATAGTATAAAAAAGTCATAAACATTCACATATATCATTGGAAAAACAAGACCAATTAAAAATATTTTTAACTCAGGAATGAAAATTTAGTTTAGATATCCATTACGTTATGCTCCAAGGTGTTCTTAATTGTTCATAATGACCTGAACAATAAAATTTTTCATTATTAATCAATAATTCCAAAATTTCATCAATATGTAATTTATAATTTATAACCATATTAGGTTCAATAATTCCCTTTTTATAGGTTTAAGATATCAATTTTTATTCGAAGCATTCTCTTCCTTGGCTTTAATGATCTATTTACTTATATTTATGAATTGATGTTAGTTTGAATTGTGATTAGACATACAGAATTATTAATATATATCATTAGTGAGAATAAAGAGATATAAATGATCTTATAATGATTTCGATTATATACGATGAGGATGATTCATTCGATAAGTAAATGATAGACGCTTGGATTTATCTTGGTGGTTTTTTACATAATGAAATTGTTTTTTATTATCATTAAATATTATGAGTGTGTCAGAATTATTGAAAATGAAACAAGATAAAAGACATGTATTATGATCAGGTTCAACCATAAAAATGTTTTCATGACCAGTCTTGAAGATTGTAATGCAAATTGAAAACTCATCCTCCTTGACTATGATAAATTAAAACATCTTGGATTGTGTTTGCAGTTACAGTAAAAATGGGGGGGGGGAAGAGAGATGATAATGAAATATTCAATTAGAATAATAAAAATAAAGTATATGTAAGTTAATTGAGTTATCATGGTATTTGGATGAGGTGAGATTATAATAGTGCAACAAAAGAATGGAACATTGTAAAATAATTTGAAGGAAAAGAGAAGAGAGGTTCATCTCTTGGGTACTCATCATTGAAAATATCTTTAAGGACTTTTTTTGGCCTTTTGGTGCGACTAGAAATCATTGGATGTGAGTAGAGGGATTAGGATGTGTTTTTTTGAAGAATTTAGGCAAGTCTTTAAGCTTGAGTGGGGTGGGAGGAAGAGGACGTGAGGGGTGCATTATTTAGTGTATTGGGAATATTTTTCTTTTTATTATAATCATTAATTTATTGTTTCCTCTCAGAAAAAGAGATAGTGAGTATTATATGACCTAGAATAGTTATAAGAGCATGTTAGTTCTAGATTTGTGAGCTTAAATAACTCATGATGCAATGAATGGATAATTTAATTTATAATGTATATGTAGGTTAAATTAATGTAATTTACTATTCGACAAAAAATTCATGAATTTTAGAAAACTCCCAAAAAATAACCCAATTCATTGTTCAATGTGTAGAATCAAAAAATCAGCTCCAATTTTCAAAATTAACTTTCTTAATATGATAAATTTATTTTTTAATTTAAATCATTATTTAATCAAAAAAATAACCACCTAAAATATATTGATGGGTATGGATATCATTCATAAGAGTAATTTACTATTCATAAGGGTGGGTTACTATTCATGATGGAAGGTTACTATTCAACTAAAATTATTTTATTTCTATCATACCCTAAATATAATCCTAATCACAACTGTGAATGTATGTTTTTAAAAATTCAAAACACAACAGTGGAAATTTAATGTTTAAAGGCTGGATTAGGACAATTTCTTAAGTAACCAACTATTGTTTCAAGGAAACATAGATATTTATAAAATATAGGCTATATAATGAATATAATTTATTTAAGAGAAAGTTATTATAAAATGTTTGGGGTGTTATACTTGATTTTAGATAATTATGTATTATGATGTTCATTTAGTTTTTTCCACATCAGTTATTTCTTGTTTATGTTATGTAATCATTCATTGTGTGTTTCACATTACTAAAAATTTGAGAGAACTCTTATTTTTTTTCTATTCCATAGGTATCATAAAATATTACTGTCCTTAAATTTTATGGATTCTATTTAAGGTATAATCATGTTTTAAAAAAAATATCATGTTGTATCTTAGAATTTTAATTCTAATGCATCCGGTCTTCCATGTGTAATATACTCATAAATCCATTGGGAACTCTTTTATTTTTTATAAATTATCTAATATAAATATCATTTCTTGTTTTATCGAGTTTTTTATATTATAGTATTTATATGAGGATGGTTATTATACACCTTGGGGAATAGATTTAGATGAATTGTGTAAGATAACCCGTGTACTATAAAAATCCAACAATATTTCTATGGAAAAAACTAAAAAATATTACAAGAAACTTTATATCAAAATTATATATCATGAGTTAATTAGGTGATTTCCATTTTTTAGATATATAAAATATTTGGAGTAATTATAGTTATATCAACACTCAAAGTAAATGTTGTGATACTCCCCTTTAATATTTTAGTAAAACATTATTTTTAGCTATTTATTTCAAAAAAAATATTTACATAGTTGTCCAATGTTTTAAAAAAATAATATCAACCAAATTGAGAAAACAGTTTACCCACACCATTGGGTAACTATGTTGGATAAATCCAAGATACAAATGTC
Organism: Viscum album; assembly: GCA_963277665.1. NCBI lineage: Eukaryota > Viridiplantae > Streptophyta > Magnoliopsida > Santalales > Viscaceae > Viscum > Viscum album. The sequence continues at coordinate 189,888,196 of OY728133.1, read as the reverse complement.
TTTATAATACATTTTAACTATGAATTCATTGATAGTTAATGAATGGATCGTGTCCTTTTAGAATATATATATCGCTTTGGGATGTTGTAAAGTGGAAACGGTAACCATAGTGGTCTATAATATTATAGAATATGTCAAAAATGATTATTATTCTAATTTTTGAAACTAAATATGAATATCAAGTGTGATCTATGGTTGAGGAATATGTCATAATAAGGAAGGATGTATCTAATGTAGAAACAATTCATTACTATTTTTTCATAAGAATATCCTGGTCTTCCGCCTGAGTGGGATTTGAGTTCTCTATTGAACTCATTACTGAATCACAACATATATACAAATTTATGTAAATTATATAAAAATATATTTTATGAATTCAATGAAACAATTAACGGAGTTTAACGGTAATGTATTTATACACTCTAGGGTTTCCCTATAGATTACCCTTATTTTATTCCTGATAAATAAGGATGGGTCAATGAGTTTTATCATCAATTATTGAGGTATGGAATCCGCCACAATAGAGAAAACTATCCATTACAACAAATTGATGAAATATTTTATCAACAGTAATGTGCTCATTACTTTCAAAATATCTAACTCTTCATTAGTTATCAACAACTAATGGTGAAGAAGGATGATATATCAATGAACACATTATGAACAAGGAATTATCATTATGAGTTTACATTAATTCATATTGTAATGACTAATTTACCATCTATATTTTGGATCCCATTCATATAGTATTAAAGGAGTATATTGATAACATTTTTATGGTATTCATTGATGACATCATGATATAATCTATAATCAATGATGAACTTTTCAATAATCAATAAATAATTATACACACCCTAATAAAAAATGGATTGCATTGGAAGTATAAAAGTGTGAATTTTGTATCAAAGAATATTAATTTATATAACATGTTGTCTCTATTAGTGAGATATCTATTTACCCTTAAAGGAAAATGTTATTGAAATTATTTCATACACCAAGAAACATAACTCAGAACTGAAGTTTCTAGGGAATAATAAGTTACTACAGGCGGTTTGTCCAGGAATTCCCATATTTTTAAAATAGATAACTATGTAAAAATTCAATGGTGTTAAATTCACATTGTAAGGGAATTTGAGTAATGTTGTGAAGTTATTAGGAGGATAATGACTAATGAACCGAGTTTGACTCTACGATTACGTAAAGGGTTTTTTTTAATTTACTGTGATTCATCAAAGAAATGAATTCATTGTGTCTTATATTGAATTCTAGGACAATTAACTATGCATATTAAATATAGAAAATACATAAATCAATATATCTAAATAATAACCTCAAACTTTGAACCATAATAATTTCACAAAAAATATGGTGACATTGCCACTATACTAAATGATTTTAAAAATATATGGAAAAATAGTTGCAAGAATATCTTCACTCAAAATGAGATTAAAATGAGGAAAATATATAGTTAAAACTACTGAAGGAATATGATTACTAAATACACTACCACCCATGGAAGGAAAAAAATGTTCATGATGCATTGATTAGTAGGGACCCTTGAAAATTAACCATAATGAGGATTAACAAGGATCATGTATATATATATATATATATCTATATTTAGTATTTATGTATAAAATGATATCTATATATGGGGATCCATTATTTGCTTTCAATTAAATTTCTAAACCATCATTACTAGAAAATTTAAATATTTATTAAAAGTATAATAATAAAATACAATGTAAGATTAAATAAATTAATTATTTTAAACAGACATATATCATCTATATATTTGAAGTGATAAATTCTATAGATAGGCTATGTGTTTCATCTATATAAGATATGAAAAGGTATATATTATAAAAAGCACATAGATCAAATTTATACATGCATCATCATATCATAAAGATGTATGTTTATATAAGTGAACCGTTTTTATGGATAGAATGACTAATGAGGTTGTGTACTATGTGTATAGATACTTAGTATTAAAATTTTAATGGTTGTAAGGAAGCATCCTATGGGATTTATGAAACCACTTCCATTACCTATATGGATTCGGGAAAATTATACTATTCAATTTGTCACTGGACACCTAATAAATAAAATAAATATAAATCTATTTGTGTCATAATCGATTGTTTTACTATTTCTAATCATTTCCTATAAATAAAAGAAGATCAACTCCCTAACAGCCTTGTTTGATCTATATCAGTGAAATCATAATGATATGGGGAATGAAACATTCAATTATGTTAGATCATGACACTCAGTTTATAATAAAATTCTGAAAGACTCACTTATGGTCTTCCAACACTGAGATACTTCTAATCACCTCCATTAATCCTCATACAATTCTACAGTTTAAAATTAATATGAAAACATTTGAATACAAGTTAAGAATATATTTTATAAACTTTCAAATGTATGTGGGATCAATATCTACCTTTGGTGGGATTTTAATACTATAAAAGTTTCCATTCAATCATCTATATGAAACCATATGGATATTTATATGGATATTGGTGTGTACATTAACCTATTTGGAAGTAGTGTGATAATGTAATATATATTTCTCATATCTTATTTGGGAGATTATTGGTATTGTGATGACTATTTAGGATCACATTAAAGTATCCCAAAGCATAAAAATAGATATATTTATTACTTAATAGTAGAATTTGAGTTTCGATTTGGTGATGCTTTATTCACGAAGGATTCACCGTAAATTGGTATTATAAGAATTTGTAAAAATCTGAAGTTAATTCATAGGTGTGTTAGACTTTACGAAATATTAAATTTAATCGAGGCTATAGAATATTGATTGGATATATCACCCAACATTTTATGGTATATGATATCTTATAGGTATCTTTAAATTGAAATACATGTAGGATCCAATTATTTTTATAAAATTTTTGGGAATAGATTTTATGTATTCATTTCTTTATAATGAGTAGCTTGTTTTCCAGATAAGCCTAGCCAGAAGCAATGCTTCTGATCAACTACTAAAAATAAATAAAAATTTCAAAGTAATGGGATGAGGTCAAATAAATGAACTAACCCATGTCAGTCATACAATACATGTAAAGATCATAACTGGATATGTCATTTTCATATTAAGAATCCTCAATAGTTTCCCACTCAGATTGGGACTTACCCATATTGAAGATCATAGGTATTTTTTCACATGCCATATATGACCCCTTAGTAGAAGATCAAGTGGACACATTATATGGAACATTAGAATAGTCTTATCGAGGCCATTTTTTCAAAGGGTTAGGGTTGTAAACCTTACTTTCAAAAACCTTTTCCATCCCATAAATGATTGAATCAGTAATGGCGGTGTTCCCATCACTACGTGATTCCTTGGGAGAGATTCTACCACTCATCCTTTCATTATAAACATTCAACCATTTCCAAGATAGCCTAGAAGAATTCATGATATTGTGGATCTCCATATGACAATCCACATTCTGCTGAGGATCATCCGGGTTGAAAGAATTTTTCTTGGGTACTGAAGTATCATAGGCCATCAGTTTTATGAATTAATTATCCAAAAGAGACTGAGAAGAGGTATCCAAAAAAACACTCTTGTGTGTCAGTACATAATCTACAATAACCATTTCTTACTGAATAACATCATCACTGACAACTTGATATGAATCATACACCATCACATTATCATCCAAAACAGGTCTAATACCTTCCTTTAATGCTATCTCTTTGTCATAAACATCTCCAGAAATATCATTCCTTCTTGTGCTACCCAGACCAATAGAACCAGTCCTTATGTCAGAGGAAGAAGAATACCCCTTCAAAGCCTCAAATTTAGGTTTCTTTACAAATTCATTTCTTATATCATATGGTTCCATATAACTATACACTTTTTACCTATAAAATTTCATTCTAAAAATTTTCTCATGGTGCCCATGTGCGGAAAAAATGGGGCACGAAACATTTTTACAAAATTCTTCTTTGACATGACTAATATTTTGAAAATATGAACAAAAATAAGGTTGTTTTCTCTATTATAACCATAGAAATATTTCATCATCCAAGGATGAGATAAAAATATTCATAATTAAGAGCAGGATTAAATAAATATCTACTAAAATCCTAGCATAATGCTTGAATTTTGATGTCTCAATGGATCATTCAGTTTTAGTTGGAATACTAATAGAAGAAGCAATATTAAATAAAATTTTGGGATTTCATACGATCCAATTAAGTCCAAAAATTTTAATCGATACTTTATCTCTTGTGTTTTTCAAATCAAATGGGTTAAACAAAAAATTTCTCTCTTAAAAAAAACCATACCAGTCTTTTAAGGCAATAGAACCAGTCCCCAAAGAAGTACACTTTATTTCCGCTAAAGAGAAGATTATATGGATGAAACCCTTACCCAATGGTATGTAGTGAAAATAAGAGGAATAAAAATAAATAATAACGTCTGAATCAAGTCATTATATTTCCAAAACATTCCCCCACTGGGGAGAACCATCCTAGAAATAAGAGAGTACTTTCAAAAATAAAAGCTATCAAAGATAGAATCCTTTATATGTATGACCTAGGTAGTATCTCCCTTAATCACTATATGATCTAGAAATAAATCTTTAATATTAGAAAAATTACATCCTTATGAATCCCCTACATGCTCTATAATACTATGTAATCTTTCATTAGTATCTGGATTAACATATATAATGTGATGAGAAGCCCTTGTTGTGACCGCCATGGCCCTGGATCGACTAGACAAGGGCACTGAATTGGTCTGAGTCACCTCCTCATCTTGATGGGATACAACCACATAAAATAATCCCTTTATCAATATGTTCATGGAAGCACATCTAATATCATATCCCACATCTTCCATATCCTACATCAGCCACATCGCACCATTTCCATCCAGATCTTGTGATATCACCACCACCCGACTCTCATGCACACCACACACATCATACCTCCTTGTACATCATGGGTAAAATCCTGCTTACACATTCGTAGGATGTCAGTGTGTGATTACATAAGATGATCCATCCACACTGTAGTATAGACAACCAAATCCAACATAACTTGAACTGATACCGCTATCACAAGTGATGTCGTTGTTGGGTAACGATGATTCTTGGAAATGAGAAAAAGACATACCTGAGGAATGCTTTCACAATCAACCTCCATAGACTCCATTAGCTCAAACCCTATCTCCCATCAACCCATTATCATATATTTTCCCAATGTGGTAGAATGATGAGGAACATGTCTAGATTCATGATATTAGGGAGAAAATATTGAAAATTATTCGTGAATTTGTTTTGTAGAAATCCAAAAATTATAATAAGTAACTTGGGATCCTAAAGATATGATTAGGAATGACTATAATTTTTTTAAAATATCTGAAACGTACAACAATATATAGGATGAAATAATTATATTAGGGTGACTTCAATTCCTTTATATCTTAATATTGTTGGTAAATTCCACATAATAAAACTATTGCATAATGCAACATCAAATGAGTTTTAATTCAACAAATATATTAATATTTTGAATTTATAAATTTAAATTGACCAAAAAACATAACATTCAGATTTATCTTGGTAATTTTATCTTAACTTATATTTTTTTGGATTCATGTAAAATAATTGATTTTTAGATGAATAGTGAAAAACACAGTTTTTGGTAAAATAATAAATTTTATCATTGTTCCAGTATATGTGAGTGGATGAAAATTAAAAAAAACATTAAATATATTTCATAATTGTATAATTATGAACTCTAAAATACATTTTTTAAATTATATCCTATTTTGATATTTTATTGATTAAGAAAAATTTTATTTGAAATTAAAAATTATTTTCTTCTATTTCCTCTAATTGAATATTTTCATGGTGAAATTTGGTTATTACATTATTTAAATTAGAAATTAAATTTAATTGTATTAAAATGAATTAATTAATACCATTAATATCTAAAAAAATTATAAACATCTCTAATACATGTTTATAATGTTTTTAAACACTATTAAAATTAAACGATATTTTTATATATAATTAATTTAGTATCAAATTTTCTCATATTTATGAAATTAATTTGGGTAAATGAAGAATAAATTTTGAACTAAATTATTAAATTATTTTAATAATATAATAATAATATTTTAAGTATTGAAATGATAGTAAAATATTAATATTTATTTAAAAGTATTTGGTGTTTAAATGACTAGTATATGGATGCTCAAATTTTCATAAAATTACATAACCATTATACAATATTGATTTACATTTTAATGTTTTTATTCATTATTGATATTCCTTATCAACCTTACCTAATATAAATCACTTATATTTTCATTTTATTCCATTCTTACCACTTACATAACATTCTTCTCCATGAAAATGTCCATCATCCTCGCGTATAAAAGGGGCATCACTTCCTTCCATTCAATAGTACACACCTATAATTAATTTTCAAAGAAAACCCACACATATTTCAATGAATTTATTTCATTTAAAATTAATTTTTCCTTTGGTCCCCAAAACATTGAACATATCCCTAAAATATAAGTCCATCATCTCCATGATGTTTAATATCTCAATGTAGGTAACACATCATTCATCCCGATTCATTCTTTTGTTTTCCCTTTTAACCCAACCGTAACCATTGAAATATCACTAATTATTTTTCACTTATATATATATTTATGGTTTTATAAAAATTTTATAAACCTTATCTATTAATTTACATCAACATAGAATAATAAAACAACATCATTAGTGTGTTTCCTAGACTAAAACCTCCCAAAAGCAATGACGTCTGTTCTTTGTTACCTCATTTCATGGATGATTTTTACTTGTGGAAATTATGAATAACAGTGATATATATTACTTAATTATGATTATTAAATTTCTACTAAATATACTACTTTACCCCCTCTTGTACATTGATTAGCGAGAATGTTAATTTTGTGTATGTGTGGATTTCCACCTCAACGATGAAATGATTATCCTTTCTCGTCCAAATATTTATAAATTAACTAATAATCTTTAAATTTTCTCACCATAATTAAATATAATATCATTATTATTATTTTATAATGATATTTAAACAAAAGGGACCCATCATTGACCATACTATAAAAAAGAGTTAAAATGTGTCTAGGTTTGGGTCAGATAAACCACCAACATGAACTGTGAATTAATAACCAAATATGGATATCTATCAAAACCTAAAAAATAAAATTTTCATAATAAAATAATAAAATAATTAATATCATATATTTATGAAAATTTTATATTTTCTATTTTTCATATTATTTAATGAACATTTGAATCATCAAAATATTCCAAAATAATTTGTTTTCATTAAGTTTTCACATAACGTAACAAAAATAGGTATGGAATAAATTAAAAATTGTTAATAAATAAGATATATAAATATATAATAATTAATAATAATATATAAATTATTAATTTGGAATAAAATAATGGGTAATGATATCAAATTTATCAAACAAGTGAGAAATATTTACTATTTTCAACACCAGATAGTCATAATACACTTTAACAGATTAGTTTAGTCATTATTATGAATTATAAATAGGATTATAAATGTGTTATATTTATTAGTATTGTTCATTAATATACTATTAATTTAACTATTTTTAGGATACCTGGGGTTATAGTATGATTATGGATGTTAAGACGGTAGGTAAGGTTTTTTCCTCTCAAATTTCTTTCTTTCAGTCATGTTTTGTAATATGTGCCTAATTTCTATTTTCTACTATATATAATGAATTTTCGGGATGTTATATAATGAAAATATTTATTTATGGTATATTATGATTATGTTAAGTCACAAATTTTAAATAGGTTATGAATGAATTTGTTTCCAATCCTCAATTATGGATTTCTATATAAATTTTGATTCTTTGGGAATCATGTCGTAATCATGACACATTTTATTTTATGCTTTGTATATATTTTTAAGTATAATATTTTACTTTTTATTCATGGTGTTTATATGATTTTAAAAACTCTATTTTAATCTATATAAAAAATATTTTTTACTCATGTTTTACCTTTTCCATTATAGAGTAATCATCTAACATTTTGGTAAAGTAAAAGTGTGTGTAATTTCCCTAAAATAATGTCACCATCTATATACAAGTAAGTGGAGGAGGATGTGGCATGGATTAACCTAGGGATAATCACCAAAGAAAGGGTTGGTTGAGAATTTTCTCAATAATAACCTGAATGCATGATGATTGAGCATAAGACTATGAAACTCCAAAGACACTCCAAGGGGATATGAATTAGAATAATATAAAGATATCAGTGAAAAATGTTTATGGATTTTACAACCATTTCCTTAGTCACCTACTAATAAAATCTATGTAATACAATTACTATCTTCCATGGATAACATATCCTATATTATGTACCATAACAAATATATTTCTTTGATAATGTTAATTAATTTTGTTATCATGATACCCACCATTATTCAAGTATATTAATGGATTTTTTATAGGGGATCAATACTATTCTATTGAATAGGGACTTTTCTAATAATTTTTTACTCTCATTATATGGATTACCATTATTTTTCTGTAAGTGGTTCCTGAGGAAATTTTATGACATATATTTTTTCCTCTTATGTTCAATGATTTGGAATTAATTAATAGTTTGGGTTTAACATTATATAGTTCCTCAATACATTGAATTGTAAAATGATACAAAATTTGTTAGGTTTGTGTGTATACAACATCCGATGAATGTGAATTGTGTTTGAACATGATCATAAAATTTTTCTGAATTTTTATCATAATGAATTCAATATATATGAGGTAAATGATTTTTTTACATGTATTCAATTATCATCATGGATATTGAAAGCCCATAGTTTTAGTAGATTATGACATCATATTTATCATTTATTCTCTCCATATAACTTATTCTGTGTTTATGTTAGATAATACATCTTAGTATGTTACAAATTAAAGAGAATATGAGATGATGGTTATCTATTTTACTTTCCACTAGTAACCTATAAGATGACTAATTTTATTTTTTTGTGAAATGATAGAAGACATAATCTTGTTATAGAAATATGTTCATGTTGTATCCTACATTTTGTTATGAAAAATATTTATTTACATGGTCTTTAAAAAAAATTCATTAATTTTGGATATGATGTACATTGTACTTAAAATTTAATTTAACTATCAGTTCTAGTTTTCTATATTTTGGGATGTTATAATAATTGTATTTATTTATAAAACAAAAATTTTCCTTTAATACAAAAATTATAAAACGTGAATATTTATAACTTCTTATTACAAACTAATAATGTAATATATATTAAATAAAAATGGGACTACATAACTACATAGATATATATATTTCATTTACATTAGCCTTATATTCATTTTTAACACATGGTAGTGGAGAAGGACTAAGAATACTATATCAACTAAATCAAGGAAGAAACATAACAATTTAAAAAAAAATTATTAATATTAACTATGAATTATTAATAAATGTGAAACAAAAATATATAAATGATGTATATTATGTAGAATAAATTAAATTATGATTCATATAAATGTAAATTAAATTACTTATTTTTTTATTTACAAATTAATAATACCATCAAGAAAGAGGGAATCAAATGTATGTGTTTTCTTAACTCAATATCATTTAATTAAATGTATATATTTATAAATTTACATAATTAGTTTGTTTTTATAATAATATTCTCCAATAAAATGTACAATTTTCAATTTCTATCTTCCATTAGCGAATTTTAATGTTTATCTGAAAATTTTATTTTTTGGACGAAATCAATCTAAAAATATTTGATGTTGAAATGGAAAACTCTTAATATATATTTTTGGTATGTTTCATATATATCCATGGTATTTCATTAATATATTGTTTTCATTTTTTAATAATTTTAAATATTTTTTATATAATTCTTATAATTCATAAAAATAATATTATTTTAATGTAACAAATTATTCCCTTTTAATATATGTTGGTTACTTCAATACCATTAATAATTCATGAAATTTTTTTATTTCACCATTTATACAATTAATTTTTTCATCCATATAGTATTTATTTTACATTCATATATTTTTAGGGATCTATTGTTGTAAATTTTATAATTTAAATGATGTTCTAAATTTATTTCTAATCCTTTAGAAATTTATTTTGAATGTTTCTTTACTGTTCGTTTTTACCTTAAGGTTAGAAAAATATATAGTGACCCTAACCCCACTAATCCATATTTTATTTATGCATTATTATATTAGAATATGAAACAAGGAATCACATCTCAAAGTACTGAATTGTCTAATAGTCTTGGTAACCTATATATATACTAAATTCTTTTATTACATTTGAAGAAACAAAAAAAACATAATTTTTTTATACTAACATTATTCCCCTAGAATATCATTAAATATAAATCATAGTACACTTCAAGGATTCTTGATATATGAAAAAAGGGTGACCACAATAGCTTAGTATTAGTTAAGTATAGTGAAAGCTATCATGAGTCAATAATTAATAATATATATATATATATATATATATATATAATGTTAAATAATTTAACACACATTACATTTTATAAATATCATGTTTATCATAATTTAATAAAGAATAATAAATATTTAAAAATGAAATAACTATAATCAAAATTCATTTAAATAATAATCTAATAATGAATTTCCTCTATAGATTATATCATCAAGAGAACATCATAGAAAACAATAATTGTATTTTAAATGATTGAAATTATAAATAATTAGATATCATCATCTCAGAAATCATGATAAATTCACCCTCTTAACCTTTTATAAGACAATTTATATCTAATAATTGAAACCCATTAATTATATCGATACGATTCAACTATTGAGAATATCGATGCATTTAGGGGATACATAATTTTGGGCCCTAAACATCAATGAGTATCTACATCGTTCCTCATATATTTAATAATTGATTTAATTCTTGTACAATTTTTATTATCAAAAAATTTATATATTGAGTAAATAAGACATATATATTGATATTTCCGAAGATAAAAAAATAAATCTAAATATAGAACACCATAATTATGAATGATATAAAGTTTAATGAATAAATATATCCATAAAAAATAGTACGGATATTTAGGTGAAATTTAATATCCAATGATCACATGAAAGTGAATAATTCAATCAGATGTTAATAAATAAAAAATGAATATAGGATGTGGATTTCAATACATTCCATTATATAAATTATAAAAACCCTTGAAGAGGAGGAAAAAGGATTGTATCAATAAAAAATTCCCCATATTAGTATATGAAAAATAAATGGTTTTTTGATTAAATAATAGAAATACCATTAAAATATTTCTAAAAACATTGTTGAGGAAAATATCTTCTTCATTTTTAAAATCACGTTGAAAAAAAACATTCACAAAAACATATAGAGGAATTTTGATTTTAAAAAATTAAAAATTGTAATGTATGATTTAAAACATTAAGTGGTACAAATGGAACTAGATTTCATACATGCCTAGTATATTAAAACAAAGACTCCATTCACATTTATAGTAAAATAAAAAAACCCTATTTTGATAAGGACATAATGATTCATTTCAAATAAATTTTAAAAAGTAAAAATGTGTGAGAATTTATTTAATAAATAATTTTGAATAATTTCAATAGTATTTTTTAATTTTGTTTTGAAAACATGATTTTATAAGAATTATGATTTCTATACAAAGATATAAATTAAATAGTATTTTACTAAAAGAACTTTTTTGATCAGTTTAAGAAAAAAATATTGAAAACAATGTAATATAGCTTTAAAATTTCATGAATAACCATTGGAGAACAAAATGAAATTGTTCTATTATGAAATTTTCAATGAATTTTTTTCACCAAAAATTATAGAATAAACAATATCGATGTGAATGAGATCATGAAATAAAAACGTACAATGATTGTAATGTTGATGTAAGAATTAATAAAATTATATATTATGTGAATCAACTATAAATAAAAATAAATAAATTTAAAATAAAACATAAGATAATAAAAATTAATTTCCCAAATAATCTTAAAATATCAAAGATGATGAAAATTAATATAACCCAATAAAAAGAAATTGAGTAATGAAATTATTTACCACTTGTTAACTCTTATGTAAATTTCTATAGGATTAAATAATTCAAATTGAAAATTAAAATATGATGAATTTTATTTGAATCATGATATTAAATTTCAAAGAGTTAATATATATAAGATAAAATAAAAAATTATTTGCATAACATTACAGTATGCCTCAATGATGGAGAATTGAGATAATTTCCAACAAAAAAATAATATCATTGATCTTATTATTTGTCACAACCCGTCCCCCGGGGCCCGTGCCATGACTACCCCAATCCTTCCTTCCATAGGCTAGGGGCTGGCTACTAGCACCAAAGGCTTAATTCCTTAAAATTGGGAAGGCATTGCTTTATAACCTGTAAAAACACAAAAAAAAACACACTGATGGATACAAAACACTAGGTAATCTGTATAAAAAAAGAGTGCTGAAAAGTAAAAGGGGTCAGAAATACAATCCCAACTATAAATTACAAGGAACTGGAAGTACAAGTACAACTGAAAAATGGAAAACAGCTACTGGGTCATCCTCCGAGGTTCCGACCTAAAGGGTAGATATAGATAACATACTCATCACTCTACATATGTCAGTCTCTTTCATGTAATGACTCCCCAAAGGTCCACCTCCTAGTACCATCTAGTACGGGTACTCTCAGCCTCAGGTAGCGTTGTCCGTCATCTATAAACAACAGAACAATGTTTGGGCATAGCCCGTGTAGGGGTGAGTATAACGATACTCAATAGGGACATCGAGACCCTCAATCTCTCACAAAATCCACCAAGTATAAACCAAAAAGTATGAAATAAACATATAACCTTTCTTAGGTATATGCCCATACATATACCTAAGGTATCAAGTGATCTATCTCAATAAAGAGGAAAACACAAAAGTACTCACTCAGATCAACCATGATTTTATTCACATTATCAAAACCTTTACTACTTGAGAACTCTTACTCAATTGATTACAGTGGGCCTCTCGCAACACCAAGGACACTTCCCAATAACCTTGTACTATTGAGGTACTCATCCTATCAAGTAATGTTGGTCTTCCACATCACACAGAGGCGCTCCCCACCATGGATCTGCCGCCAAAACCAGGTGCTCCCCCTCATAGCCTGCAGAGGTACTCTTCCTGTTGAGTACTGTGGGTCTGCTTCCACAACTAGGAACACCTCCGTTGTGTGTCTGCTGGCACTACCAGGCACTCCCCACTTGGCTAGTCGAGTCAATAAAAGTCAATCAATCAGCACTCATTAAGTCTCATCCAGCTACTAGGTCTCTGCACTCATCTTGGTCATCTCAAGAAGATCCACTCCACAAGCTACTGGTCGATACTCTAACTACTACGAAGTCCCACGAAGAATTATCTCAAAGGTTTGTCATGTCATATTGTTCTCAATGTAAGGGACGAGGCGTGAATCAGATGCTTGGATTGAGGGTTACTATATTTTTAGTCTTGGGGGACCGGTTGGATTTGTGCACGATCCAACCTGACCTAATCTCAAATATACCCTAAACTCCAGTGGGGTATTCTCAAAGAGAAAATCATGCTCCAAGATTACTATGGCCGCTGACGGTTTTTCAAACGGATGACCGGTGCCAATGATATGGACAAAAGATAGTAAAGGGTCGTAGTTGGCCCGGGTCTATTTTGACCTAGTCCGACCAACCCAGTCCGACCCAGTCTAGGCCGGCCTGGTTCGGGTCGACCCGGCCCAACCCGTTGCGCCTAGCCCGACTGTGGGTGGTTCGTTCCAGAGGGCACTGCGTGGGAGACTCTGCCTTGACGGTGTCGTGGGGGTGCGGGTTGGTTCAGTCGGGGGGCCACAAGGGCGCGGGAGGCCGGTTCGGCTAGAGTTCCGTGAGGGGGCGTGGTGGCCGGCTTGGTTGGGGATCAGCGAGGGGTGCGTGGAGGCTGGATGGGTTGGGGCCTTGTGAGGGGTGTGCAGTGGATAGCTTTGCCGGCAGTGGAGTGGGGCCTGCTGGCTGGCAAGGCCGGGGCACCTCAAGATGATGGCGGGCAGGGGGCAGCGTGGACGGGGTGCGGCGCAGCGCGGTCCAATACGATCAGCGGTGTCGTGTGGCCGTCAGGCAGTGTAGTTTAGCCTACAGCTGCGGAACCAGTTTGGACGGAGCATCACGGGGGCGGCACGGGTTGCAGTGGCTGCCGGAAGCACGGTCATTCCCATCGTCACCTTCGTCGCCTTCAATACCATTATAGCTTTCCACCATTTCTAAGAACACCGCAAATAAACACAAGGATTATAGAGAGTACGGTCCATGATAGTTCGGCCCGCACTCTCCACATTAGAGTGGTAGTAAGAGGTTTACTGGGAACACAAACAAGAACGAGCACGAAATATATTTTCAATTCCACTAATTCCTTGTTAAATTTTACTCCCAACCGCGAAGAGGAAAGAGAGGGGATAACATGGGATGTATTAGTCAAATAATTAATAATCCCCTACATCTTCCCACAACAATTTATTCCCAACCCGCAAGGAAAAAAATCTGCGGATCAACATGATAATAAAATAATCCACGTTCTTTTCTTTTTAAAAGAATGATTCATTGGAATAAAATCATACATAATTAAAAAAAATAACTTATACAAAGTTGGTTGACATTAGTGCAAGAAGGCGGACATCGATTCATTTTATACGACACATCCTACGTCGAAGGAAGCTCCATGAAAGGAAGTCAAAGACGAGGTCGATGTTCTTTGTTGGTGGAGCGTTCTTCATGGAGGAAGAGTTATTCGTTGGTTATTTTTCTCCAAAGAGCTCTAATCCTCCATTGCCAACATTTATCCAACAAATTAATAGATATCCACTTCAAATAATAGATTATCTATTATTTAGTTTGATGGTATTGAAATTCAAAATTTTTCATTTAATTAAATGAGATGGCTTAATTAATTAAAGGGGAAGGGTTGACACCATTAAAAGAGGTGGGGTGGTACTATTATGTTAAGGGAGGTCAAGATAATGTCCCTCATTTATGAGGGAGTTGAGGGGTTTTCCCCAATTAAATGGGGGATTTAGTCCCAGGTGGTCCCCACACCGTAACCCTTCATGGGAGGTTAAGCTCGGGTCGGCCCTACCACCATAACCATTAATGGGAGGTTAAGGTGTGGTAATCCCCACATCCAACTTCTACATGGTAGGTTATAATAGATAACATAAAATTAAACATGTTTTTATTTTATTTTATTATTTCTAGGAAAAACCCAAAAACTAATTTTCACCCTCGACTAACTGTCATCAAGGTGAAAGTCTTCATAAAAGAATATCGGAGCTATGAGTTCAACGGTGCCCTCGATTTTTTATTTCTAGCACCAATTCAAACGATAGAAAAAACTCACTCGTATTTTTACTGAACGTACCTGAACAAAACATCGAAAATTTATTCATGGCACACCGGGCCTCAGAATCGTGCGCTGTCAAATTTTGTGGACTCCTTAAATTCCTATATATTTAAAAAAATTACATGGAAATTCTGGGTCTTTAAATTCTCCCCACCTCAAGGCTCTATGTCCCCTTAAGCCACAACTCATACTAAGGGAACACATGGGGGTACTAAGCACGCATCTGAGCCTCCCACTCCCATGTGATCTCTAAGAGGATCTCATGCTACCAGTGAACACATACTAGAGGTATTGACTATCCATGAAGGAACCGCTCCTATAGATCCTCAATATCAACTAAAACCTCCTTATATGTCGCCCCATAGTTGATGTCCAGCTCACCATGGTTAATGATGTTAGAAGGGTCGTGCACGTATCTCCTCATTTGGGATACAAGGAAGACATCTTGCACCCTATGCCACTAAGGTTGAATAGCTAAGCGATAAGCCACCTTTCCAACTCTGCTGAGGACCCGAAAAGGTCTAATTCACATCCGTGATAACTTTCTGCCTTGACCAAATCTTTGTATCCCTCATTGGGGTGAGACCCGTAGAAATATGTGGTCTCCATCCTCGAACTCTAGAGGTATCTGTCTCCTATCAGCATATTAATTCTTCGTGCTCTGTACAGTCTTCATCTGCTCTGGGATGATATGCATATTCTCTGTGGTATCCCGCACCATCTCTGGTCCCATGAGTGCTTACTCCCCTTGGTCAGTCTAGCACGATGGTGATCTACAAGGTTTCTCGTATAATGCCTCAAAGGTTCCATCCTAATGGTGGATTGATAGCTATTTTTGTACACAATATCTACCAAAGGAATGTGATCCTCCTAGTTGCGATGGAAGTCGAGGAAACAAGCATGCAACATGTCCTCGAGGGTCATAATGGTCCACTCAGTTTGACCACCTGTCTGAGGATGGAAGGAGTTCCTCAAACAAAGTTGTGTCCTAAAAGCCTCCTATAACCCCTTCCATAGCCGGTAAGTGAAACGTGCATCACGATCGGAAACAAAAGTTGAAGGTACTCCATGTAGCTGCACATTCTCTTGCCCTTTGGGGAATCTCAAGCTCTCTACTGAACCCTACTCTCTGATCGGTAGGAAGTGGAACGACATGGTGAGTCAGTCGACGATCACCCAAATCGAGTCATGACCCCTGGATGAACGTGGATGTCCTATCATGAAGTCCACAGATATCCCATCCAACTTCCACTATGAATCCTCTAAAGGATGAACCAAGCCTGCTGGTACATGATGCTCCACCTTCACTTGCTGACAAGTGAGGCAACAAGAGACAAAATATGATACTACTTTTTTCATTCCCAACCACTAGTTCTATCATCGGAGGTCCTAGTACATCTTCGCCACTCCTAGATATACCGCTATAGGTGATGTGTGGAACTCCCTCAACACTTCCTCGTGAAGTGACACAAGTACCATAATACATCCTCAGAATAGAATGACATGCTCCCCACCTTCAGAAAATTATTCAGGTGCTTGCCCTATGGATATTAGAGAACATTGTATCTCATAGTTAGCATCCCCTTGTTGTGCCTCCCTGACTCACTGAAGAATTGGGGGAGTGACAGTATGACACTAAAGAAAAGTAGCTAGATCAATATCCACAAAGGATATCTGCATAGAGGCTAGCTTCTCTGTCTCTTTGCATAGAAGTTGTAAACCAGATCTTCTGTTGAGTTCATCTTCAACAATGTTCCCCTTCCCATAAGTATAGACTGTCTCAAAGTCATATTTTTGGAGGAACTCAAGCCAAAATCATTTTCTCAGGTTCAGGTCCTTATGAGAGAGGATATACATGAGACTCTTTTGATCATTGTACACGATAAAATGCTCACCCATCAGATAGTTATGCCACATCTTCAAGGAAAAGACCACTGCTTCTAACTCATGCTCATGGGTAGCATAGTTCTGCCCATGTTGTCTCAGTTTTTTTAACCATATGTGATCACTATTTTCTTCCTCATTAGGACATATCTGAGCCCTGTCCCTGATGCATCACAGTAGAGTTCGTACCCTACACCTTCTTCTGGAAGCCTCAATATGGGGGAACTGTTCATCATCTACCTCCGATCCTGAAAGAACTACTGGAATCTCTTCAACCCCACGAAAGGTTGCCCCTTCTTCGTCAAGGCTGAACGTGGTTCTGCAACTCTATAGAAATCTGGCACAAATCTCTAGTAGTGACCAGTCGATCCTGGGAAACTTCATACCTCTATCACACTCTTTGGTGGTTCCCAAGCATGTACCACCTCAATCATTGCCAGATACACTGCAACTCCAGCCTCCAATATGACATGTACCAGAAAGTGAACTACTATGATCTGGAACTAGCACATTTAGTGCTTACCATAAATCTAGAGCTCCTTGAGTGTGTCCAGTACTACTCGCAAGTGATAGGAATGATCCTCCTTGGTATCCAAGTACATCAGAATGTCGTCGATGAAGACTATGACAAAGCAATCGAGGTATGGCTGAAAGATCATTTTCATGAGTCCCAAAACCATTTCTAGAGCATTGGTTACACTGAAAGGCATATCCAAGAACTCTTCGTGGTCCTACCGACATCTAAAAGTTGTCTTCTGCACATCCTCGCCTTGAACTCTGAGCTCGTGAAAGCTTAGTCTGAGGTCTATCTTCGAGAACCATGGTGCTCCCTTCATCTAATCAAAGAGGTCGTCAATCCTTGGTAGTGGGTACATGTTCTTCACAGTCACATAGTTCAAGTGCCAATAGTCTACATAAAGCCTCAATCTCCCATTCACCTTCTTGGTGAATAGAATCATGGCTGCCCAGGGAGAATCACTGGGACAGATGAATCTCTTCCACTACAAGTCCTTTAGATGTACCTGCAGCCCACGAAGCTCCAAGGGAGCCATATGATATGCTGGTGTAGATATCGGTACCATCCCGGGGTACAATTCAATGTAAAATTCCACCTATCTGTGAGGAGGTATACCTCAAACATCATCAAGGAAAACATCTATGTACTAGTCCCCCAATACAGGATAGATCAGACTCTCTATATCAATTTCTTTGAGGGTACGACAATCCAACTGATGAGAGATCGATTGTACTCTCCTCCGAGAAAGTCAATCATGTGCTGTAAAGTCTCCCTTCTTGCTTGTGAAGGTAAAATTTGTCCCATCCGTGTGGACACACCACACTTTTCACCTAATAAAGTCAATCTGAACATGGACTGTAGATAACCAGTCCATACCAATGATGATGTCATGAGGACTCGACGCCGCTACTAGGAGATCCCATCAAATTCTCTCGCCTCCAAGAGTAATCTCACACTGCCAGAACCAGTATGTAATCTTCGAATCTGCTCCCATATGATTCTCTAGATGTAAGGATCGAGCCAATGGATCTGTTAGAATCTAGGAGCTCCGAACGAGGGAAAGGGAAATGATAGAGTGACTGGAACCTATGTCTCTTAGTATTGCTGATATGGTGGAGTAGACACAAATCATACATTGAATAATCTCCGGAGTTCCATGATTGTAAGACTCAGCTACCGGGAGCTGAGATCCCACTTGTCCGCCCGCTCCCTACTATCGGGGTGGACCTCCTGGTGGTGGTGGCAGTAGCACATGGAAACATCGCCAACCGCCACCTGCATGACCATCTCCTCTTCCATATCCGCCTATGCCCTGCAAACTGCCTCGATCGAATCTCTGTATGTGCCTGGGCAGTCCTTTTTCCATCTGTTGATCATCCAAATGGCGGGTCAGGATGTCAAGAGCCATGTGACCTTGACCGCCACATGAGTTACACTGCCCACTCCTAGATTTTCTATCTCTGCCTCGTGTGTCCCTCTCAACCGATCCTGAGTCATGAGGTCGTCCACATATATATCTGGTCCACTTGGACCTCTGTGTCATCTTGTTAACGCTCCTTTCGTCAGAGAGTCTAAAGATTGGAAAAGGGGAATATCATAGCTCAATGTGATTCAACCATTGGACAACTAACAAAAATTGACAAAGGAAGGAATAAGAAGAACATTGTGCAAGTGTCGCGCAAGTTATACCATGGGCGTGCAAGTACACTTGCACGCTGCAGTTGGTCACGCATGTCACTTCCGTTCCCTCTTTGAAAACCGCTCAGGGTCTTCTCTAGCCTATAAATACCCCCTTGTGGGACCCACATTCGAGAGGGAATTTTTCAAGAATTCATATATAGATCTATGAATGCCCAAGTCTCTTTTGCAAGTCTTATAAACACTTATAAGGTAATTCTTTACCTAGAATGAAAGGTCTATACAAGAGGAATAAGATCTAAGTGTTATAAATCATTAACACATGCGCGCCTAAGTGTTTTTCCCTTAAGGGAAATGAAAAAACTTGCGGTCCTCCTTACCTATTCATTAAAACTTGTGTGACACTCTTCTAGAAGTACCTCGGGATAATTATAAAGGCTTTGGTCAAGGATCTCCCAAGTATTACCCTGCTTCAGAAACAATCGCACAAGTACCCATGTGCCGCGCAGGTATACCTACGTGCCTAGGACATTCACGCCCACACAGTACCTACGCGCCTTCCAGGACTTGCGTGCCCCAGTCTTTTTGGGTGCTTTTCCTACCCATTTCACCTCACTTATACCATTCCACATCTCCTATTCAAGATTCAGTCTTCAAGACACTCTTTAAAGACATTTATGGTATGATTTCTTTATTGACTTCCTTATTTCAAAGGAATTCTGTGGAACATCTCTCAAAACATACTAATTTACACATCTTTATGTCACTAAAGATTGAGATTTCATTCATTAAACCTCAGCCATTAAGATAAGAGAACCTCGTAACCTGGGCCTCCTTTTCAGGAGTAAGCCCTAGTCATAATTCCCATTAATTTTGGGCTTCCGCCTTCAGAGTAAGCCCCATGTCCTCATTAATTTGTGAATCCTTTTCAAGAGTAAAACCCAAGTCCCCTAATCTGGGGATCCTCCTTAGAAGTAAGCCCCAACCATAATTCTCTAAACTTGGGCTTCCATCTCAGGAGTAAGCCCCAGTCTCAAATATGGGCCTCATCCTTAGGAGTAAGCCCCAAGTCCCTTTAATTTTCTATTCCCTTTAACCTGGTCCACCTTTTCAAGAGTAAGCCCCAGTTTTAATTTCTCTTGATTACCCATAGTTATTTTTATCTGGGATTCCTTCTCAGGAGTAAAACCTAATCATAAGTCCCCTCATAACTTGGGAATCTTCCTTAGGAGGAATCCCCAAGATTAGAGTATCAAAATCTCCATGAATTACATATACCATTATGGACCTTGTTCCTGGATTTCATCCCTGATGTAAACTCTTAATCTTTATCTATTTTTGGTCAGTCACACATACATAAGCCCCACATCATTGTATCTTTCATGGAACAATTGTCTGGTTTCAGAAATACCTCTTGTTTCTCACACCGAGCATGACTCAAATGAGCTTAGAGTGTAAAAGTAACCATGACATATTTGTTTGAGACATCAATCATGCATAAACATTATACTCCCATATTCAAACTACGTGGGTTCTGATTCCTTTTCTAAAAAAAGGATACAAAGGTATCCCATCTATGGGTATGATCCCAACTTTGAAATAATACATGTCCCCTCGAATGACAATAAATTTCAAGTTCCCCATTGAGTGGATTTAAAACTAGTATGGTAATCATAATGACCAAGAGAATTTTATGTATTTAATGATAAAATCGACTAAGAATATCTAGCAAATAAAGATGATTCTCTATTGATAATGAACCACGAATACATATAATTGATTCTCTACATTTCCTATATATTTAATCATTTATTTTCAGATCTAAATAAAAGCTCATTTTATACTTGGTAATGTAATAATGATTAATGGACATAACATAAATCTATAAAGAGTGTCCCGGAGTAGACAATAATTCCCCTCAAAAAGGTGTGATGAGTCTGACCTTCCATCCTCTCGACAAATGAAAATTCCTAAGCCTCATAATTCCTCAACTAATGAGCACCTATCTTTGGAATGTAGGTCCAAATGGATATGGAATCATTGGATGTTTCCGGTTTTGTGAACAAACCCGTTAGAAACCTCTTGGAATGCTTGAATTTTAAATCGATGAGATCATCCCCAATTCTAGAGGGAAACAAAAAATGATGAACCCGACGTGAATCCTTAACCAAGTAATAATGGTGTTTTACTTATTTGTTAGGCCCCTATTAAAAACTCAATGAGAGGGCCAACAAAACAATCATTGACATATGTGCTCATCCAAAAGATGTAGTGGATGAATTTATCTTGATTACGTCTGTTATATCAAACAGGAACTCTTTTCCAAGATCATCTGCATTGTGAAATGTCTTCTCTTAAGTTCACGCATGTGAATACGTCAGCTGTGAAAACCTCTGTTGTGAATGCCACAACTACTACTTCTGTTGGATTGTCATCCGCTCCGAGGACGACATCACCTACTCATGGTCTTCAACAATGGGTATCAAATGCGCTGGTTAAGGAGTATCGTCAAAACGGTACCATTCCAACTCTGGAGGCTGCTCGACAAGCCCTCCAAGTGAACAAATCACCCTAGTCATTCGGACAGCGACGACCAGTGATTAAAAAGCAGGTGGTTCCAACCATCGTCTCCAACCGTTTCGGGTCGTTATCCCCAGAACGCAATCACCATTCACTCCCATATTTTTTGTAGGTGAATGAGGAGGTCCCCCAGGGCCTTTATTCATGGAGACAGGAGCCCTTCTCAAGGTCTCCCATCAACAATCTCCACCATACTCGTGTGGCAGTGCACCCTTAACATGATGAGGGCATTGTCTCCAGGCGTTCAGCTCAGGTTTCTCAAATCCAAGCAAGAAAGACGAATTACCAGAGGAGAATTCCGGTCAACAGTGAGTAGGTTCTCATCTCTGCCATCTCAGGAGAAGTCCATCAACCTAACTTGGTGGGATGCAATGAGCGGGCACATACACCCATCTGTTATAGTTCCGCTGTCTAGCAGACTCATCTGGCAGCATCACGCCAATCCATCCAGGCAATTCTGTCGGAGTACTATAGGCAGGAACATACACCTGTTTATACGTCATCAGCTAGTTAGTAGGCTCATATGACTACATATGATGGATCTCATCAACCACGTTCGGCGAAGTGAAATCAGCAGGCACATACACCTACTAGTATTGATCAAGCCTACCATCAGTCTCATTTGGTAGCACATGGAGAAGTAAATCGGAAGGCTCTGGTGAAAAACAGGAGGCAAACTCAACTCTCTTCCCCTACACATGAGTATTGTCAAGATTCACTAACAATAAATGGAGGAAATGAGCAGGCGCACACACCTACTCCAAGCATGGAATGGACGTATATCCCTGTTCCGGTAGCTGAAGTCACCAAGAAAATTATATCAATGGTGAAAGAGAAGAAGTAAATCCCTACTCATATTCTAGATGACTTCCAAGATATTATATCAGCTTTAGCAGCATCTCAGGGAAGGACACATAAATATATCCCTACCAATGGAGTGACACATTACCTGTTCACTCCAGAACAGACACACACATCTGTTTCTGTCTAAGAGGGTTGTGGGGCGTACTCACCCATATCATACGGACAACAAGGTCGGGGACATACACCTGATTTAAATGGATATCTTCAGCCTAAACAGTCCATCTCTCCTGATCAGGCACATACACCTGCTCAGAGTAGCCACTTTCATCAACAAGTGGTTTCCAAGGTGAGTAAGAAGGCGTCTAATAAGAAGACCCTCCCAACACAGTTAAGAGATCAAGAGAAAATCTGTAACAAGGCCTTGCTTTATGATGGATTTCATGAAACCCTCAGACAGTTATCTGTTGGAATCCAAGATTCTACTCCCTCATTCCCCAATAGTGGGAACATTAATTCTGAAGGTCTTCAACATACACTTCCTCATGAAGGCTTGGTTCATGATAGTTTGGTCGATCTTGAGGTTTTATTTTCAGATGAGGGCCACATGAACCATCTATGTGGTCAGTAGACCAAGGAGAAGTAGATCTCATCTTTTGATGTAACCCACCATGGTGGTCCTCCCCATGATGATGAAATTCACTGCGAAAGTCCTCTCCACAGTAGTGAAGCACATTGTCCAGAAAATTCTCCAGTGGACAATGTAGTGCCGATAAATCCCTCTTATCTTGAGGCACTTGCAAATGTAAAACTAGTCATGTCTGATGCTTCATCTCTTGCAGGTCAAATACTTTATCAATCAATAGGTAGCCCAGGGTATAGGTCATTATTCGAACCACCCCTAAGTCATGCATCTTCTAGTTTGATCAGTAGATTATCTACTAATCTTGTTGAATCTGATGAACCATAAAATAAGTACCATCTTTGGTCTAAACATGTAGAAGAATCTTTATTAAATTATAATGAGGAAATACTAAACATGAGAAAAAAACTGGTGAATGGTGAAGTGCTATTCATTTTTTGGCCTCTGGCTGACTCTCAGTATGACATTCCAG
This sequence comes from Viscum album, assembly GCA_963277665.1. NCBI lineage: Eukaryota > Viridiplantae > Streptophyta > Magnoliopsida > Santalales > Viscaceae > Viscum > Viscum album. The sequence continues at coordinate 189,864,113 of OY728133.1, read as the reverse complement.
AGATGTTGACACAAGATGGATTTCATGACATTCGTCTCAACATATGGAAAAATCATTGTCTGTTGAAAAAGAATGTATTATCTTATGATGAATATGAAAATAATTTTTAGAAAATAGAAGGGTTATAATGTCAGATTGATTTGGAATCTCTATCAGTATCTCCATATCTAAAGGCTGAAAAGCTGCAGAGAGCCCTTCAGCGTTCATGCCTTGGAGAACTAAGAATATTGCGCTAGTTAATTTCCAATACCCCATCTGGTATTCATGTCAGAGGATGGGTTGTTCATGGAGAACTACATTTCACTATGCTCTCTAGTCAGCAAAGCCCTTCAAAAATGGTCTCATGCAATGTTATTGCTCATGGCCGACCACAGTCAATGGGTTTTGTTTGTAATCAAAATCTTTCCCAAGCACATGCCTCAACTAGTTCTTCTCAAAATCAAGAATATAGAGAATAAGTTGTTGAATTACTCCTGCATCAAGATAACGATAATATTGAACATGCCTCTCATATGGATAAATCACATCATCAAGAGTCAGAAGTGTCAGAAATCATTCAACGGTCTTTTGAACTGGGTGATAAAAGTGGATGTCGATTGATGCATCCTGCTAATTTCCGGACTAAGGTCCACAATATCAGGAGAGGTTTTATGAAAGTCTCAGACATAGAATGTCAATAGTCACCCAAGCTTTCCAGACTAGGGATTCTTTTAACTCAACCCTGGGAATAAAAAAATAGGATTCGAGGAGTTGATCAAAGATAGCAGGAACTGCCCCAGTCCAGTGGACTGTGGACTTTTTTAAATCATCAATACACTCCTCAGAGAAAGTCAGTCTTTTCTTGATTGGGTAATAAGCCTCATGAGGAACGAAGAGACACATTATCAAGAGATTCAATCCAAATTATGGTTCTCCAAGAAGTTCCTGAGGGATCAAACCAACAAAGGAAATGTCTCATCAGGGGAATGGCAGAAGAAAATATCACAGAAATGATGATAGAAGGGATGAAATGCATTATGCATCAATTAATGTCATCAATTCCATTGTTGCAGAGTCACCAGATGAGGGTCACTCAGAGGGATCAAATGAAGAGGTTCCTGTTCAAGAAGTTGTACGCACAAACACAAAAGAAGAATGTGTGCGTACGGGAAATCAATTGTTTACCCAAAATCTAGGTGTTCCTTCAAATAACCCACTTCCCCCTCTCTGAAAGGGAAAAAATAAGGGGAAGGGATAGAATTAGGTCACATATCCTTCCTCTGGAGAAGGCCAATCGCTCTCACTAGAGAATTGATTTGCGAAACAAGAGGAAGAAATGAAGGAATTAAGAAGGATGAATGCAGAACTACATCAAGGTAGTCTTCCTCCTAATTGAGCTAGAGTCAGTCAGCCAAGGGTGTTTGTTGCAGCTACTGAGATGGATCAAGAATATCCTCCTTTATCAGTACACCCTCGCAGGTCTAATACTATGGTTCAAGTGCAACAAAAATTGTCGGAGCTACCATCAGTTGCAGCACTAGCCACCACATCTGTACCAGCTCCAGTCATTACAACAGCCCAAATCCAAGTTTAACTGGATGTTTCTAAAAAGTTAATAACTACCATTTAGTAATTAACATCTCGGTTAGAGACTATGGAAGGGAAGAATATGTAAGCTCAACCAGAAAAGAGATCTTTCCCTGAAAGGGTAGATTCAATCTCTCCCCCATCTTGTTTTGGGAACCCTGTATTCCATATTTTCAATGGACCAGGTGATCCTGAACAAAATTTGACACATTACATGTCTTGTTGCAATCCTATGACGGGAACTCTGGAATAGAAACATGTAGTGAAACTCAGATTCTTCGTGTGAACCTTGCAAGGTCTAGCTTTTGTTTGGTATAAAAACTTGCAATCCCGGTCAATTATCGGATGGGAGGATCTTCACCAAAAATTCATTCTCCAATTCAGCTCAACGTTGCTAATGGAAATAGTTTTTGATCTTACAAACTGTAAGCAAAGATAGAATGAAAGTGTCTCATATTTCATTGCTCATTGGAAAGGATTAACATATTCCTTATGCTTAGCACTCCCTCAAGAAGAATTGTTTGTAATCTGTGTGGAAAATTTGCACGATGAATTGTCCACACCGCTGATCCCTATGAAATACACAGGAGGGTTTCGAGACCTTACTTCAATCGCTCAACAGATTGAAGATTCTCTTATACTTACTAAGGACAAATCTCATGTAATTACATCAGCTCCAGGAAGTATAATGGGTAAAGAATATACTACTATAGTTATTCTTAAACAAGCACATGTACCTGCTTCTAATTCAAAACCTTCATCTTCTCGAAGGGCTCCACCTCTTGAGGGCCAACAACATTGGTCGTTTCGTCAAGATGATCGAATAGATCAAAAACGAAAGTAATTTGAGTATTTGAGGAGAAAAGTTTATTCTTTCCAAAATGAAAAAGTTCTTGGTTATTTCATTTTGGCTCTGGAAAATAATTTGGTTCAATTACCAAGGCCCAAGAGGCCAAACAAGGAAGGAGATGAAGATCGTCCAAACTATTTCTCGTTTCATCAAATGTTTGGGAATCCCATTCAAGAGTGTTTTGTTTTCATGGACCTCCTTCAAAAAATGGTCTATTTGGGACAAGTTAAACAGAAAGGTTCTTCAGCTCAGGTAGGATGTGTTTCTTCTACAGTTCCATAGGATGAAAAAGAGTGGCAAGAAGTCAACAGAAAAAATGTGATGAAATATGATGATCGTATTTTCAGAAAGATGATCAAACGAACTCATTCTATTTTGAGAACATAATTGAAGAAACCAATTGTGCCTTCTTCCATAAATGCTGCAGAAAAACCCTCTTCATCAGAAGGAAAATCTTCAAAGAAACGGCACAATTCCAAGAAAGAGGAACAATCCGCAGAAGATGAGTATGTGTCAAAGCCTAAGATGTCTTTGACTCTGGATGATTTCATGACATCTACTTCAAAGCAACGGGCACTGCCCCACCAAATGGTATAGCCTCAATTGGATAGTCAGGTAGATTCTTCATCGGATTAAGATTTAACCTTTGGTTCTGTTAATATGATTCACTTAATAGATCCTTATGCCAATCACAGTTTCGATTTTGATGATCCTGAATTCCATGTATCAAACAAAGGAATTAGAGGATGTTCCAGGGTTCTAGGATACAAAGGAATACGTAGATATCCTAGAAGCAATTATTCTAATTCTATCCCAGCTAGAAATGTGAATGCAGCAGAAACTCATGGTAGAGCCCTTCAGCGAGCTCACCAAGAACAAGAAAGTTCTTCCACCAATTGAAACTTCAGTCCTGGTACAGTTATTCTGGAGGATCGGTTTGGGGTTCCACCTTCATCTCTCAACAAGTAAATGGATCTAATCAGTATGATCTTCCAAAACCTGAAATATTTCCAACTCTTATCCCGATACAAGATGTATCAAATTCCAACGCATCAACTTCCAAGGCACCAGCTAAACCACATTTTCCAGTTGGGAAACACATACCTCTGGATCAAAAGTATGATATATTGAAACACCTGGCCCATGTACCAGCCAAGTTATCAATTCTAGATGCTTTGAATCAATCAAAATATCTTCTGGAGGCACTCATCAAGGCTTTGTCAAGTCCGTAGGAGTTTGAAACTGAAATTGCTGCAGCAGAAGACTACCATATATTGAATAATCCAGCAAAATTCCATGTAGTAATATCTTTTACTGATGAATATGAAGATGATGTTGTTCAATGACATATTAGACCTTTGTATTTATCTATCAAGTTCAATGGTGTAGACATCTGAAGATATTTCATTGATAATGGTTCAGGAGTCAACCTCATTCCCATTTGTACACTTCGTCGATTCGGCCTTACGGAATCTGATTTATTTCCTTCAACTATGATGTTACAAGGATATGATAAAAATGAACAAGAACCACTGGGTGATGTTACACTTAGAACTCAGTTTGGAGATCTTGTATCCAATTTAGATTTCATGGTTGTTGATCAAGACTCTGCCTTCACCATCTTGCTTGGAAGACCCTAGCTACATCAACATGTGGTTATCCCTTCATCATACCATCAATGTCTCAAATATTGTTTCGATGGTCAAGATGGGACATTGTATAGTGATAAGGCCCCAATAAAGACATGTGAATCTCAATACATTGAGGCGGAATTCTATGACATGTAGGGAAGGGAGAAATCCATAACAAAGGAGATTACCAAATTTAATGCTCCGTATGGTTTGGCAAAGATTCCAGTAACACCATTTGCACATGTTAGTATAGATTATGTGTTGCTTATCAGTAAAATTGACAAGATAGACCCAAATAAAAATAGTCTTATGGAAATATCCATAATGTCAATTAAGACAATCGAGTTATACAACATGGGAGAAATTGGTGAGCCACCATGAAATGATAAAAGCTCAAATGGAGATGTTTTCATTTCATCTGCTGAAATCCAGCAAGTCTATACATCACCAAACAGTCCAGGGGATGTTATAGAAAAGTCAGAGGTGAACAACGATGTCGATTCTAAATCCATCATCTCCTCTTTATTACCCATGGAAAACCCTTCATTATAAGTTGGGTAAGAAAAGGAATCTTATTCTTCATGATGTTCAAATTTTAACATCTCTTCTGATCATGGATATTCTGCTTCATCTTATACTATGCAAGTAGACACAAAATAAGTAACAAATGTTGAAGAAAAAGGGGAAGATCTCAGAGATGCTCGTCTAGAATTTGAAGAGTGTATCTCTACCACTGTGGATGAACTCAGAGAAATAAATCTGGGAACAAAAGAAGATCCACACCCCACTTTAATCAGTGCGCCCATGACTCTTGAAGAACAAGAGATGTATATTTCCTTTTTAAAGAAAAATCAAGACATATTTTCTTGGAACTATACAGAGATGCCCGGGCTTGATCCTGATGTTGCTACTCATCAATTGGGTTTACCAGAAGAACATCGAGGATTTAAACGAACTGCTAGAAAAACACACCCAACCTATGCTTCCAAAATTTAAACTGAAGTGGATAATACCATCAAAGATAACATTTTCAAAGAAGTTAAATATCCCAAGTGGTTGGATAATATTGTCCCTATGAAGAATAAGAACAAACAAATTAGAGTTTGCATCGATTTCAGAACTCTTAATCGGCATTGTCCTAAGGATGATTTCCCATTTCCGATTACTAAACATTTAATTGATACAACAACAGGCTATGAATCAATTTCCATCATGGATGGATATTCCAGATATAATCAAATCTGAATGTCTCTACAAGATGAGGAATCTACAGCCTTCAGATTCTCTCAGTGTGTGTTTTGCTATCGGGTAATGCCCTTTGGGTTAAAGAATGCAGGCGCAACATATCAGTGTTCCATGCTTCGTATCTTCAAACCATTTTAGGGAAGTTTGTTTAATGATATGTGGACGATTTGGTGGTCAAATCCAAACAATGTTCTAATCACTTGGCTGATTTGGAAGTCATATTATGCAAGCTTCAACAACATAATTTGAATATGAACCCCTTAAAATGTGCTTTTGGCGTAACCTCATGAAAATTTCTTGGATTTTTTGTACGCCATTGTTGTATTGAAGTCGATCCTGAGAAGTCCATGTCAATACTTGGTATGTCACCTCCTAAAAATTTGAAAGAATTAAGAAGAATTCAAGGACACTTAACCTATATTCGGCGTTTCATCGCCAATTTGGAAGGAAAAAGTTTAACCATCACCAGATTGATGAAGAAGGGAGTGACTTACCAGTGGACTAAAGAATGTCAAGAAGCATTCAATATTCTAAAGAAATACCTCTTGAGTCCACCGATACTCATGCCACCTATTGAAGGAAGACCACTTATCCTCTATATGACAGCTCTAGAGCGATCAATCGGTGTCTTTATTGCTCAGAAAAATGATGCTGGAAATAAAAACAACATCTACTATCTCAATCAGACTTTGCATGAAGCAGAAACCCGATATTCAAGTATTGAGAAGTGCTTCCTGGAATTAATCATTGTAGTTCAGAAGTTGAGACACTACCTTCCACATCACGAGGTCCAATTGGTATCTCGCAATGACCCGCTCCAATTTATCCTTAGTTGTCCGATGATTACAGGACGTCGAGCAAGGTGGTCAGTTATCTTGCAGCAATTTTATATTCATTATGTGTCTCAAAAGTTAATAAAGGGCGTAGCTCTGGCTGATTTCATGGCTGAACACCCTTAAGTGGAAGACACATCTTTAGATATTGATCTTCCTGATGAGGAAGTCTTCTCTATTCAGGATAGTCCTCAGACATCGGAAATGTACTTTGAATGTGCTTCCAGAAGTCCAACATGGAGGAAAATAGAAAATCCTAAATTCAACAAGGTTGGTTTAGGAATTGTGCTAATTTCTCCAGAAAAGGAAGTGTTACCTTATTCCTTCTTATTTTGGGAAGGTGGTACCAATAATGAAGCAAAATACCAAGCTCTCATCACAGGCTTGGAGTTGGCACTTCAAGCACAAGTGAATCATTTAAAGGTAAATGGTGATTCAAAACTAGTAATCAAACAAGTCAATGGGGATTATGCCATCAGGAAAGAAGAATTAATCCCTTTTAAGATTACGTGAGAGAGTTAATGGCAGAATTCCCTTCGGAACCAACATTTTCTTTTGTCCCAAGATCACAAAATGCCCAATCTGACTCATTGGCTAATATAGCCACTGCTCTGGCAGATCCAGATCGGGATGAGACAACCATCAATAATGGCCACCGTCATGCAATTTTATCATATGTTCGAACCAGGATGGAGGAGATCAATGAACTTAGTACCATTCCTGAACCATATGGTCATACTATAGGATGGATGACACCTATCAGCGAATACCTTCAAAATGGAACACTTCCACCTGATAGAGCCGAGAAAGAACAAATCCAGTGACATGTGGTCAAGTTTTACTATTTGTGATAACCCAGATCACCTAGAGAAAATTCTATAGAAGCATGGTTTTTATGGAGTTCTCTTCAGATTCATTGATGGTAAAGAGACAATGGTTGTCATGAAAGAATTGCATGCAGGAGTGTGTGGTGCCCACCAGTCTAGACATAGACTATCTGATCATATTCGAAGGCTTGGATACATTTGGCCTTCAATGAAACAATATTGTGTTGATTTCACAATGTAATTCCATTCATGTCAAGTACATGCCAACTTCATTCATCAACCTCCAGAGTTTCTTCATACAGCTAAATACTCGTGGCCATTTTCCACATGGCGAATGGATATGGTGGGACCTTACCCTTTAGCTATGACCAAGCAGTTTAAGTATATTATTACTGATACTGATTTCTTTTCCGAATGGGAAGAGGCAATACCTCTTAAGGACTTCATTTATAAATGCATTTTTAGCTTCATCTAGTCTAACATCATTACTAGATTTGGTGTCCCTCATACCATATTAATGGAAAATGGAACCAACTTCTATTCATCCGAGGTGAAGAAGTTGTATCAAGAATACACCACCAAATCTAATCATTCATCTCGGTATCATGCAGCGACAAATAGCCAGATAGAAGCCTTCAACAAGACTCTTTCAAATATATTGCAAAATATGATGGATAAAGATAAAAAGTCATGGCTTGATAAACTCTTTCATGCTTTATGGGCTTATCGGACCACCACTCGCACCACAACATGGTCAACTCCATATTCATTGTTATATGGAATGGAAGTAGTCTTGCCCATTGAAATTCAACTGCCTTCGATCAGAGTAGCTATTTGTGATCAGTCATCTACAGATGAACAATCTCAAAAGCGATTGAATGAATTTTAACGGTTAGATGAGAAATTATTGTGCACTTTTCACCACTTGGAAGTCTATCAGAATCGAATAGCACAAGCTTTCAACAAAAAAGTTTGTCTTCATTCATTAGTTCCGGGAGAATTGATATTAGTTCTCAGAACTCCAAATTTACCAGAAAAGATACCTCCCAAGCTTGAGCCAAAATGGGAAGGGCCTTACTCAATACATAAGGTCTACTCCAATGGATATTATTCATTAATCTCAATGGATGGAGAACTCATCACTACTCCAACCAATTCCAGATTTCTGAAGAAATCTTTTGTATGAACACAAAATACAGCAACGGTCCATGCATACAACCTTAAACTATTTGCATGTCCCTTATGTCTAGCATGACGTTAAACTGTATAACCAATGGTCAATGCATATGACGTTAAACTATTGGCACTTACGTCTAACATGATGCTAAACAATAGCATCCCTTTTTTTCATCCAACATGACGTTAAACTATGAAAAAGTCTATAATACGTCCAACATGACATTAAAATGTGTTCTCTTTTGTCCTTACTGCATGAAATTAAACTGCACAGTTCTCTTTCGTCCAACATGATGTTACACTATATTGTCCCCATCATCCTAACTACATGACACTAAACTGTACAGAAAGTTCATTAATACGTCCTACATGACATTAAAATGTACTTCGTCCCTGCTACATGACATTAAACTGTGCAGCACCAATAGTGCTAACTGCAAGACTTTAAACTGCCTAGTCCCCCTCATATGTCCTACATGACATTAAACTATGCATCGTTAGGGTTTTTTTACCTCTTGTTTCTCATACTGAGTATGACCCACGTGAGCTTAGAGAAAACATCAACCATAACACACTCTCTGGGATATTAACCATGTGTAAGTCCCAAAACTATTTTCTTGGTCATTGTTGATAAGAACAACTTGATCTATAATTTATTCATTAATTGAACTACGTGGACTTTGATCCTTGCCTTCTAGGCTGGGTACGTAGGCAACCTCCTGAGTATCAATCCCAAAACCAATCTCTTCACATCGGTTCACCTCCATCTCATATGATGTTGATTCATGAAACCACCCCCAGAATCAATATCTTTTTATTGGTTCACTTACTTCCTTTCTATACGACGTTAAACTATACATCACTTTTTTCCAGTATGAAAATAAACTACAATATTCTTTAATACCCTCACCTGAGAGGGAATCATTATTTACATTGATTTTCAATCAGATTATATTCCAGAGACTACGTGCATACATGGAAATTCCCAAACCTTTTATCATGGGTTAAATCATCATTGCACTAATGTCCCCTTTCACCCTTCAGATGTAAAAACAAAAATTTTAAAGAGGGTAGTTATAGAACTATGTGGGCTTGATTCCCATCCTTATGGGATATGTAAGAATGTTTGAGGGTCCCTCGAATCCAGCCCCAAGTCTTTTGGGATTAACCCCAAAATTCCACTTTCAGTCCCCTGGCTGAAAATTCCCCATGAAAACACACACTGTGTATTTCTTATAATGGCCCGAGCTCTATGACCCTAAACTAAGATCTCGAATCCTTTTGTCTCACACGATGTGAAACTATAGTTCAAGAACTACGTATGGCTTGAGTACCATCCTTATGTGATACATATTGAAGTCCAACATTTCAATTCAGGACCCACCACAACATAATTAAGGTTATCATTGATTTGTGCATTCCTGCACACATTAGACAACACCCATATTTGTGTGTCATAATCATAACCTTAAATATTTTCAGAACTTCATAACCCTTTTCTTGACTTCTAGTCACAAAAATGTCAAATTTCTTAGATTTATTTTGCCTAACTATGCAGTACGTGCCCTTAGGTGGCCTTACATAAACAGTCTCTATAACAGATTTTTCATCCAAAAGATATTATTATTTGACTATGTAGCCAATTCCCTTAGGCAGCCTTTCATAATTCAACCCCCTTGGATACTGGTAACTTCATTCTTGGGATGAAAGCCTCTTTTTTCCTTATTTGTCTTAATGACAATATGTAGGGATCCACAAAAATAGCCATCCTTAACATACTTGTCCCATATCCTTTTTCATGATCTGAAAGTATTCAAGTCTATGATTTATATTCTCCTTCCATACATTTGGGTCAGACCTTCGTAGGAGTGATATTCATCCCGTTCTTCGATAATATTTTTTGGAAATATCTTCTCTATATTCAAGTACATATTTCCATACAGCAAACTCTGTACTTTGGAAAATTTGAATCATCATAAACTTTCACAGGCTTTTTAGCACTAGGAAAGTATATTTCTGAAAGTTATTTTTCCTGACTATGCAGCACATGCCCTTAGTCAGCCTTGAATAAGTAGTCTACATAACAGACCTGTCATCCAAAAGATGTTATTTCATTGACTATGCAGCCAATGCCCTTAGGTGGCCTTACATAATTCAACCCCCTAATGGGTTTGTAAAATAATTGTAATTTCATTCTTGGAAACTACTTCTTCTAATGACTTTTATCTCTTTTTCATATCATTCCTTAGATTCAATTATTCTTAAGTCATAGTTTACATATTTTACCTCATACGAGAGTATGGAAATGTGTTTTTAGATAAATTTTAAAGGAATTGAGTAAATTTTAATCCATTTCTTTCAAAGCTATTTCGACCATAAACATTAGCCTCTTTATGTCCGACGTGCATGACTTTAAACTGCCCAAAAAAAGTAACTCTGAATAAAAGCCAAGTTCTAACTCACTAAACATAAATTTTGTATGATTTAGGTAATATTGAGAAATTAAAAGATTCAATGTTTGTAGGGTTATTTATATTAATCCAACTAAAAATCAAACTATGCATACTAGGCCCATTGGATTAGGTAAAATTTAAATCAGGTAGTGAAAGAATAGATGCATAGATGATTGAAGATAAAAGTACTCTCCATTGATGGTCAAGAATTAGAGGGACATCCACAGATTGGATCCTCTTCTCTTTTTCAGGAAATTACAAAAGACTATCAAAATAAGTCTTCACTTGATGTACAACATCCCGAGCTTCATCAGTAGCCACTTGATGCTTGTACACTCGACCCTCTTCACTCTTCTCAGATTGATAGAGTGCCTTCATGGAATCTGCAATGGATTTCATAACATTCATCTGAGCTCCCTCTAATGAATTATTGAGCTGGTCAAGTTCCCTAGTAACAAATTCTAACTGTTGCTGGAGCTGCACCCGCTGGACGAATTTTGCTTTGATCTTATGCTTTAGCTCCTTCATCTTGGCAGCATTATCAGCCTCAGCTCAAAATACTATAGTATCAAATTCACTGATATTGACTGACAGCTTCACCATGGTCAGATCTTCATGACACTTTCTCTCTTGCTCCCTTCTTATGATGACTTGTTTCACCGCGGTATAGATCTCTTGGTATCCAAAACCGCCAAGTCCTACCATGAAGAACTAGGAGGAAAACTGGGAAATATTTGACGACAGATCTTCAAGAGGCACTTCAGATATGATTTTTCATATGTTTTTCCATGCCTTGTGTCGTGAAAAGATGAGCGCCTTAAGCACCTTCGGGTCTAATTCGATATCATCATCACACGGGGGGGCATGTAATTTGGGATTAATTCACTAAGGGAAGTGCCATGTTCTGCTCCTTCCCCACTGACCCTGGTAGCTTCACCTTCTACTACTGTTTGGGCGGAGGTTGAGACATCACCTCCAGTTCTATACATTGATGTTGATAGCCCTATTTGATCAATTAAAAGTATGGTTAGTTTCATAGAATAATGAAAGTTGGTTGTCTATCCCGAAAATTCAGTACAATCATTACCTAACAGTATATTAGCAGCTTGAGAAGACTCTTCCCCATATTTCCCAGTTTTAACAGGATCTTCAAGATGGGTCTCAGGAGGGTTTATTGGGTTTATCTCCACTTGAGCTAATGTTTCTACAATGTTAGGGTTGACATCAATGTCCACACCCTCTTTAGGAATTGGCAGTTTAGCAGCTTCTATGGATGGAACTGCATATTATTTTTAGTCATGATTAGAAGTGTAAATTATAGGAAAATTTACTGGATGAAGGATAACACTCACTCCCAAGGTCTTTAATTCTCATGATAACTTAACATGATCATAAAATTCATTGAAATAAATTCCACGATTCATCATTTCATCAAATGATATTTCAGATTCCTAGTTTGTCTCACCAGTGGGAGCATTTGATGTGTCCTCTTGGTGACCCTCATTATTTGGACCCTATCCCGGGACGGATTCTTCAGGAAGGATGGAAGATTCATTTTCCACAGCTACTAATGATTCTGGTGTAGGTTCTTCTCTACTTGTAGCAGCAGCAGGAGAAGTATTGGGAATAGATGTTGGCTCTTTTTCAGATGCAGCCATGTTAGCCTGAATTTGCATTTGTTCCATAGCACCCTTCGTGGTCCTCAAAAAAGGATCAGTCCTTTCCCTCAGAGGAGAAATTTAAGAAGCCTCTACAATCCCAAGGAAAATGATCAATCTTTTTCATGGTTTATAATTCATGATTATTCGAAGGACTTACCACTACTGATAAAGCGTTTAGCGATGGACTTCCTCCTTCGTCGCCTTTGTCCTTTTGAATTTTTAGGAGTATTAGCAGTCTCCCTTATAGGAACCTGAATTGGAGAATGGAAGGCTATTTCCAACTCCTCATTCATGGCCTGCTGGCCTGGAGATATCTTTCCCAATTCATGAGGAGATTCAGCTACAGCCCCGATGGAAGAAACACCAGGGCTATATTGTGGCGAATGAACCTTAGTATCTTTTTTCTTTGCAAGCTGCATGATAAATAAAATAACTTCCTTAAATAAAAAAGCTTCGACTAAAACCCAATTGCAAAGAAAATGAGGAAAGAAAACTTACATCTTCAAGAGCCACGTACTTATGCCACTCCTCATCAGTGGTGCCATGATCCATCATTTCCTTCACCCGCTTGGTGATTGGGAAAGAATCATTGGTGGCATATATATAGGTCCTCAACTCTTATACATAGGCTCTTGCTTCATTAGGATTATCCTTGAAATGAATATTTGCAGGAGCCTAAAGAGTCCCCATTCCAGGAAGATGTATCCCTTCACATAGCTCCATCCAGATAGTTTCAGTATCGCAATATACATCCCGCCATGCCTGGATGGCCTCTGGTTGTAGATATGCAGGTGTATTAGAAGGCTGCGAAGAGGGTCCTACGACCATGGATTTTAATTTCTTTCTATCTTTTGCAACTATAAAAATTGAATGAACACTTGTTACTCTATAAAGTTACTTGGAATTAAAATGTCCTCAATAAAGTAACTCACTGGGAGTTGATGGAGTGGCTCTCTTGATTCTGACAGGAAGATTATATACGACATGTGGCCGCTTTGACACATGTTGTATCTCCTGATAATCTGATGAATCAACCTCCAATGAAGAACTCGGGGAACCAGCTTCAGGAGTGGAAGAATCACCTACCACATGAATTTTTTCTTTCTCAATGGTTCTATTCTTCTTACCAACCTGTTAAATAGGTTTATTCAATATGGTCTTAGGACATGACACTATCCAATTTTCTGTATACCATATGGTCAAATTTCCTACTACTTTAGTATATGGTAAGTCAAAGACTACCCTAGTCCTTTCCATAGCCATTAGCAACCATAGTTTCCAAGAAAACATTGGATGCTGCTCTGATCTGACGTGCACTGGAGGAGATACAACAGTTGTCTGCATACACTTGAATTGGCATGCAAATTGATATGGAGCATAGGCCACACATATAATTTCCCCATCAATTATGATGGCCAGCACACCATCTCTACTGGCCAGCAGGTAAGACCTCGGTTCCAAGCTAGCTGATCCACCATCAACAAATCTCCCTATCATAGGATTTCCATAGGGAAATAAGTGGAATTCCTTATGCATACCCAGCCTTGGCCTATTTTCATAGGCATTGAGGGCCAAAGGACAAACTCCAGAGAAGGCCTGAACAGACGGCCTGAAAGAACATCCAGGAATCCGTATTCTATTTTGAACAACATATGTCTAGATGTGAGTGGCGATCCATCCCCATAAAACTTGGAATGGTCCCACTAATCTCAAAGGAGACTCACCCATATAGACATGGAGTATTCTCCTGTGAATATTTGCCAAAACTGGGGTAGCCAACCCTACCTTCTTCCTTTCAGCCCACTTGGCTACAATAACGAAGGTCCCTGGCATGAATCCTCCCTTCGAATCTCTGACTGGTAAAATATAGACACAGTGCCATAATGCTAAGAAGCCTACCAGATAGGTCTTCTCCGGGATTTTATGATTCACTTCATACCCGCATTTCTCAAACTCTCCTTCTAATGTTGGCCAAAATGTTCCAGGAGCACCCCTCTTATCTGTTTTGGGGCAGGTGGTAGGACGGGTGGGCCTCTTATCCTTGGATTTCTCTTTCTTGGATCCCTTCTCCTTTGGATCCTTCTCTTTCATCTGGATAAGAAATATATTCAACCAATCCCCTGTATGAAAATCCCTTCTAGAAGGAGTCTTGGAAGTCTTTGAGATTTTGAGCTTATGATAAATCTTCAATAACTCTCGAACCAAATCTGGAGTCTTCTTTCAATCATTCATGGTTGCCTTTGGAGGGACGAATTCATCAAACATATCACCCAGGATTGGAACCCCTGAGATCTTGTAGACATCCCAAAAACTAATGCCTACTTCTCCATGGGTTAGATGGAAGGAATTAGTTTCTAGGGTCTAGTGGCTAATCAATTCCAGTGCAAAATTATCATTCCTATAAACATACATCTGCCCAGCCTAGATGACTTCATAAATTGCAGCTCCCTTCAGATCCTCAATAAAGTCTTCACAAGTTTGTCGCACCCAATAAGACCTCATCCAAGTTGTCTTCACCCCTCCTCCAGAACGGAATTCCCATTTCTTCTTCCAGCCTATGGATTGATCCATCTGATAATTTCGAAAGACTGAAGGATAACAATGTGGTTGTAGACCAGGCTTGTGAGGTTTCAGACCTGGTAAACACGAGCTATGATGCATTATATAATCTTTCTTTACTATTCCAGCAGCAGAAAATGTTCCTGCAATTGAGACATTTGCTGACAGAAATTTGGTATATGACTGAAACCAGGAATGCGGTAGATAATTCATTACATATAGAATATTTATGTCTTTCAAGTGACCATGGCCATACAGAGGCAGATAGATGCTGTGTGAGAAGTCAATATGATGATTCTTCAAGTACTTGGCAAATTCTAGGAGAGTACTTTCATAGGGGGAATAATAATCGTGGCCAACGATGTCCATCATGTCACAAATTCTTTTAATCGCTAGTTCACCAGTCGTTCTGATTCTCTTTGGAGCCATTTGATCTGCACAAAAGTTGAATAATTAACTCTTAAAGTATGTTAATTTTTCATTAAATTTGTGAAGGATTTGAAGAAATTGGCTAAGTCATTAAGGTGCTCAAGTCCCATAGTTGGTTCGCAAGTCTCCTTCGATCGCGCTAGTATTGGGCATGCATGTTTCACCTTGCAAGTCTAAATACCTTAACAGCAGAACGACACAAGAAACAGTATAGTAACACAAGAAACAAAAGTGCGAAGTAAGAAGCAAGAAGCGTGGACAAGCGAGATCCGTGTGTCAACTTGTTCACTGAGAGAGAAAAACAAGCAAGAGCCGAGTGCTTTTCTTGAAGTGAGGCCCTCTATTTATAGACAAGGTCATACCCCTACGCGCCAGACCCTATGCGCCAGACCCTACGTGCGCGAAGCTCATTTGTGCGCCATATCTTGCGCACCACAATTTCCTTTTGATTCTAGATTTCCTCAGAGTCAAATCCTCATTTCTTTTGGATCCAACTCTGGTGGGGGACTTTTATTGACTCTCCTTTCATCACAGAGTCTAATGATTGGAAAAAGGGAATATCTTAGCTCAAATTGATTCAACCTTTGGACAAACATAAAAAATTGACAAAGGAAGGAATAAGAAGAACTTGGTACAAGGGTCGTGCAAGTTCTGCCATGGTTGTGCAAGTACACTTGCACGCCATAGTTGGTCACCCAAGTCACTTGTGCGCCCTCTTTAAAAACAGATCAGGGTCTTCTCCAGGTTATAAATACCCCCAGTGGGCCCCACATTCGAGGGGGAATTTTTTCAAAATTCAGATACAGAGTTCTGAACGCCCAAGTATCTTCTTCAAGTCTTCCAAACACTTATAAGGTAATTCTTTACCTAGAATGGAAGGTCTATACATGAGGAATAAGGTCTAAGTGTTATAAGTCACTAACACTTGTGTGCCTAATTGTTTTTTCCTTAAAGGAAATGAAAAAACATGCGCGCCTCCTTACATATTTATTAAAACTAGGGAGCCACTCTTTTAGAAGTACCTCGGGATAATTATAAAGGCTTTGGTTAAGGATCGCCCAAGTATTACCCTGCTTCTGAAACAATCGCGCAAGTACCCATGTGCCGCGCAGGTATACATGCGCGCCCCGGACTTGCGCGCCACACAATACCTGCGCGCCTTCCAGGACATGCGCGACCCTGTCTTTTTGGGTTCCTTTCCTACCCATTTCACCTCTCTTATACCATTCCACCTATCCTATTCAAGATTCAGTATTCAAGACACTCTTCAAAGCCATATATGCATTGTTTTCTTGATTGACTTCCTTATCTGAAAGTAATTCTATGGAACATCTCTCAAAACCTAGTGATTTACACATATTTATGTCACTAAAGATTGAGATTTCATTCATTAAACCTCATACTTTAAGATGAGAGAACCCCTTAACCTAGGCCTCCTTTTCAATAGTAAGCCCCGATCATAATTCCCATCAATTTTGGGCATACTTCTTAGGAGTAATACCCAAGTCCTCATTAATTTGGGCATCCTTTTCAGGAGTAATCCCCAAGTCCCCTAATCTAGGCATCCTCCTCACGAGTAAGCCCCAACCATGATTCTCTTATCCTGGGCTTCATTCTCAGGAGTAATCCCCGGTCTCAAATATGGGCCTCCTCTTTAAGAGTAAGCCCCAAGTCCCTTTAATTGTCAAATCCCTTTAACCTGGGCCTCCTTTTCAGGAGTAATCCCCAGTCTTACTTTCTCTTGACCAGTCATAATGTTTTTGATCTAGATATCCTTCTCAAGAGTAAAACCCAATAATAACTCCCCTCCTAACATGAGCATCTTCCTTGGGAGTAAGCCCCAATATTAGAGTATCCAAATCTCCATGAAGTACATATACCTTTAAGGACCATGTTCCTAGATTTTTTCCCTGAAGTAAAATCTTAATATTTATCTATTTTTTGGCAGTCATACATACATAATCCCCACATCATTGCATCTTTCATGGCACAATTGTCTGGTTTCACCAATACCTCTTGTTTGTCACACCGAGCATGACTCACGTGAGCTTAGAGTGTAAAAGTAATCATGACATCTTTCTTTGAGCCATCAATCATGCATAAACATCAAACTCCCTTATTCGAACTATGTGGGTTCTGATTCCTTTAAAAAAAAGGATACATAGGTAGCCCATATGCAGGTACGATCCCAACATCGAAATAATCAATGTCCTCTTGAATGACAATAAAGATCAAGTGCTCCATTAAGTGGCTTCAAAACCAGTATCATCATCATAATGACCAAAATTCTCTTATGTATTTAAGTATACAATTGAAAAATAATCTCTAGAAAATACAGATGATTCTCTATTGATGAAGAACCTCGAATACATATAAAAGATTCTCTAAATTTCATACTTATTTAATCATTGATTTTCATATCTAAAGGAAAGCTCATTTTATACTTGGTAATGTAATAAGGATTCACAAACATATCTTAAATCTATAAAGAGAGTCCCAGAGTTGAAAATAATTCCCCTCAAAAAGGTGTGATGAGTCCGACCTCCAATCCTCTCGACCAATGAAAATTCCTAAGCCTCATCAGTCCACAACTAATGTGTGCCTACCTTTGGAAAGTAGGTCCAAATGGATATGGAATTATTGGATGTTTCCGGTTCTGCGAACAAACCTGTTAGAAACTGCTTGGAATGTTTGAATCTTAAATCAACGAGATCATCCCCAATTCCAGAGGGAAACACATCTTTCTACTAACAAATTCAGAATAATTCACTATGTGTCGACTGATGGAGGATCTGTCTACTGGAGACTGATCATCAAGGAAACTCTCTACCATGAGGGCTCTCTCTAACACCACCTCCTTCTTCGAAAGGCTGAGTGAGATAAATGAAGCCCTGATCTCCCACCTGAGTCCCTTCTCGAAGGTACGTGCCCTGATGAATGGGTTACTCACCATATCTGATGAGTAGCATGAGAGGTCTGTGAAACTCACTACGTACTGAGCTACAGTCATGCTTCCCTACTGCAGATCAAGTAGCTCATGTTTGCACACTGTGCGGAGAGTCGCTGAGACAAACTCTGCCTAAAACAGGCTCTTGAAGTCTGCCCAGAGAAGCGTCATCTCATCATGAATTGGGAGCCTCAAGCTCCCCAATCTTCCCACTACTACCTGTAGAAGTCTTGAAGCAAGATACACCATGAGGTCTGCTGGTGTCCCTACCAGTCAGAAGAATCTCACCACGGCCTCCATCCCATCCTTAGTCGCCTATGGGTTCGTCTCTTCCCTACCTCTAGCACTGGAACTCATGCAACACACTTAAGAGGCGTGAACCATCATATTATAGGGCTTGTGGAATTGGTGGCCCAATGAGGAGTGGTACCACTAGTCCCTCCTCCGGAAAATGTCCCTGCACTAAGGCCTCGTCGCTCCATGGGCTATCAGTGTGTACGACACTTGGAACTCTAGCCGGTTGTCTGCGTAGAGGAATCCTGAAAGAAAAAGATACGACATGGTAAAAATATTATACTAGGTGAGCTGGCATGGTTTAGCTAACTTAAAGAAAAATTGTGAAAACACACACTCAATCAGTGTTTTTGTGCATTGAGTTGGAAATCATAAGTCCGAGTCCTTGTGTATGGATACGTCGGCCGTCGCACCAACACTCGACTCTCAGAACTATAAAACACACTCACTACCCATAACACTACTGCCTCATTGAATGAAGGATTAGAGTCCTATGTTCTACAGTAGAACCTAATCCTCTAAATTTTTTTTTTCATGATCCACCGCCGGGGCCCTTGTCATGACTACCCCAAGCCCGCCTTCCATAGGCATGGGGCTGGAGACAAGCATCAAAAGGGTAATTCTCTAAAAATGGGAAGGTGTTACCTTTATAAAATGTAAATGCACACAAAATAGTACAAATCTAGATAAAAAACACTAGGTAAACTGTATAATAAAAGAGTTCTAAAAAGAAAACAAGGTCGGAAATACAAGCCCAACTGTATAGTACAAGGAATTGGAAGTACAAGTACAACTGGAGAAAAAGGAAAACAGTTACTGGGTCATCCTATAAGCTTCCTACCTAAAGTTTAGGTACATATAGCCTCCTCAGCAATCCTCATCTGTCAGTCTCCTCCATGTACTGATTCGTCGTAAGGTCCACCTCCGGGTACCATCTAGTCCTTGTACTCTTTGCCTTAGTCATCATTGTTTGTCATCTGCAACCAACACAAAAAGGTGCGGGCATTAACCGTGCAGGGGTGAGTATAACGATACTCAGTAGGGACCCCGAAACCCTCAAGGTCTCAAAAAATCTAACAAGAAAAAACCACAAAGTATTAAATCAACAGATAACCTTACTTAGGTATATACCAATACATATAACTAAGTTATCATGTGATCCATCTCAATCAGGAGGAAAACACAAAAGTACTAACTCATCTCAACCAGGAATTTATTCACATTAACGAAACCTCGGCATCTGGGGAACTCCTGATAAATGGATTATAGGGGGCCTGTTGCGACCCCAAGTGCGCTTCCCACTAACATTAGACTGCTGAGGTACTCATTCTGTCTAGTACTGTGGGTCTTCCGTGTCACACAGAGGCGCTCCCCGCTATGGGTCTACCGCCACAACCAGGGGCCCCATCTCATAGCCTGCATAGGTACTCCTCATATCGATTACCATAGGTCTGCCACCACAACTAGTCATTCCTCAACCATGGGTCTTCTGCCACAACCAGGGGCTCCCCACTGGGCTAGTCGAGTCACTTTGATTCAATCAGTTAGTAGTCATCAAGTCTCAGCCAGCTACGAGGACTCTGTAATCTGCTCACTCATCTCCAAAAGATCCGCTCCACAAGCTACTAGTCGATACTCCAACTTCAATGAAGTTCCACGAAGAAGAATCTCAAAAGTCTGCCATGTCAGAGGGGTCTCAACACAACTGAGAGAGCATCAATCAGACACTCGGTTTGAGAGCAATTAGCTCATTAGTCTCGGGGGGCCTCGTTGGATTCGTGCACGATCCAACCTAACCATATGTGAACTATACTGTAAACTCAAGTGCGGTATTCTCAAAGGGACCCTCAGGATCCATGATTAACAGGGCCACTGACGGTTCGTCAAACGGACGCATGGTTCCAATGATATGGCCAAAAGATACAAAAGGGTCATAGTGGGCCTAGGTCGACTCAGACCCGGTCGAACCTACCCTGCTTGACCCAGTATGGGATGACCCAGTTTGTGTCGACCTGGCCTGACCCATTGGGTTGGGCCCGGCCGGCCATGAGGGTTCGCGGAGGGTCGCGAGGTCGCGGAACTGTCGCGAGGCTGCCGACCGGCCACGCGTCGGCGCGAGGGCGGTTCAGCCCGGAGGGAGTCGCATGGGTGACTCGGCCCGGAGGGCACTACAGGGGGTGCAGGATAGTTCAGATAGGGAAACATGAGGGGCACAGGAGGTCGGCTCAGCCATGGTACCACGAGGGGAGCACAAAGGATGGCTCGGCCGGTGTAACATTAGGGGCGTACGGAGGTCGACTCAAGCTGGTCGATGCGAGGGGCGCACGAAGGCCGAATGCAGCACGAGACTAGAGTGCTGGAAAGGTCGGGGAGACTTTGGAGTTCAGTGGTCTATGGTGGGGTATAGCTCGGGCGCGGTGCAGCGTGGGCCAGTTTGGCTGGCGGCGGCATGGGGCTGGCAGGCAGCACGGTTCTTCCAGGGGCGGTGGAGATGATTCGGCCAGATCGCCTAAGTGTCATGGGGGCAACGTCATTTGCGGTGGCCACGGGGAGCACGGTCGTTTCCATCATCACCTTCATTGCCTTCAACTCCATTGTCACCTTCCTCCATTTTGAAGAACACTGAAAATCAACACAAGGGTTATGGAGAAGATGTTCCATGTTAGTTTGGCCCGCACTCTCCACATTAGAGCGGTAGAAGATGTTTACTAAGAACACAAACAAGAAAGGGCATGGATGATATTTTCAATTCCCATAATCCCTCATTATGTTTTTTCCCAAACCCTCAAAGGAAGGAGAGTGGAGAACATGGGATGTATTATTCAAATAATGAATAAACCCCTACATCTTACCACAACAATTTATTCCCAACCTACAAGGAAAAACTTCTGCGGATCAACTTATTAATAAGTTGATTTGCGTTATTTATTTTTAAATGGAAGGAATCAAGGTAAAAATAATACATCATTAAAAACCTTACCTTATTAGATGCTGGTTAATATCAGTGCAAGAATATGGATGTCAATTCGTTGTGTATGAACATGTCTTACATTGATAGTAGCTCTGAGAAAGGATGTCGAATTCGAGGTCGATGTTCTTTTTCGGTGTGGCGTTCTTTGTAGAGGAAGCGTTCCCTGTTTGAGAGTTTTCTCCCAAGTGCTATAATCATCATTTTCCAACCATTTTCCAAAAATTTAATAGGTAGCCCCTCGAAATAATTGATTATCTATTATTTTGTTTGATTTGATTAAAATTAAAATTTTAGCATTTAATCAAATGAGATGGCTCAATTAATTAAAGGGGAATGGCTGACATCATTAAAATAAGGGGGTGGCACCATTAAGTTATGGGAGGTCAAGATACTCTCCCACATTTTTTATTGATTTGATAGGTTTTCCCCAATTAATTGGGAGTTTAGTCCTAGGTGGTCCCCACACCGTAACCTGTCATGGGAGGTTAGGTTTGGGTGGGCCCCACCACCATAACCTCTCATGAGAGTATAAGGTGTGGTGGTCCCCACCTCCAACATCGACATGGGAGGTTATTTGATAAAATAAAATAAAACATTAGTTTTTTTTATTTTATTATTTCCCTGAAAAACCCAGAAACTAACTTTCACCCTCGACCAACTGCCGTCGAGGTGAAATTATTCTTAAGTGAATACCAGTGTTGTGAGTTTAACGGTGCCCTTGGTTTTCAATTCTGAGCACCGATTCAAAATATTGAAAAAACATGCTTGTATGTTTACTAAATGTACCCAAATGAAACATTAGAAATTGATTTTGGGCACACCGAGCCTCGGAATCACGCGCTATCAAATTTCACAGACTCATAAAATTCCCATATAGTTAAAAAAAATTACATGGAAATTCCGGGTCTTTACATTATTGATAATGAATTTATTATTTATATAAAATTTGAATACCCAGAAAAAATTTGGAATTATATAATAAAATAATAAATGTCCATTACTCACATAATATTCTCATTACATTATGAATGAATTATATGTTTAATAAAATGAATGGAAATTGAGTTATGAAATTCCTTACCTCACACTTCCTTCTAGTTGACCATGATTTAATCAATTTTATAATGTTTTTAAAAAAGTTTTTGATTTAAAATATAACCATATTGATTTTTATATTATCATATATCTTCCTTTTATAAAATATTGTGACATATTCATTAATAATTTTTTTTTCATCATTTCATTATTAATTTCCTTATTTTCTTATTCATTATTTTCCATGAATTATTTTGTTCTTATGATTATTTTATTGTTTAGTAACCTATAAAACAATAATCATGAAATAATAATCAATTTTATACATCAATTAAACTCTCAATACCAATCATTAAATATGGACTTTATAAATTAATAATGTTACAAACATGGAGACGGTTGGTCGTATGTATACATGCGTAATGATTCCATTTTCCAATAATCCTTATTGAAAGTATGTAATTGATATTGTATTAGTAAATAATGATAAAAATATAAAAAATACCTTATTTTTTACTAAAATATACATATATATATAATCCATGTAATGTGGTGATGAAAAGAGAGCAGCATCGCTTCATAAAGGTAGTAGTCCAAACGTACATGAACGATGTCATCATATTTATGTGAGTATAATGGTAAGAAAAAATGATATTTTTAATATTAAAAATTATTAAAATTTCTTAGTATCATTATTATTTCATTCATATCACAAACACATATATATATATATATATATATAAGTTAAATTTATTCTTATCACTATCCATGTAAATCATTAGTGAAAGAAGAATCACATCACTTTAGAAGACGATAGTCCATCATACACACAAGAGACATTACCGTATCCTCTATATAACAAATGTAAAAACATTATATAAGGTATAATAAATTAATAGGAATAATTATGTTATAAATTTAATATATGAAAATTATATCTATAATCAATCAAAACTGTGATATGTGGTAATGGAAAAATGAATGGCATCACTATGCGAGTCAGTAGTTCGTCGTACACAACTAATTATTTCATAATCCATTTGATGGATCTGGGGATACTTGTAGTTCAATAACATAACATAATAAAATATTTTCATATATTAAACATATTTAAATATATTATCACAATTTAATAATAATAATTTAATTAGGTGGATGAAGAAATATAAAAAAACTCATTAAAAATTATAACATATTCTTCATGTAACCTACATAAGATTACACCCAGAATCATTATTATGATGGATTTATGACATTTTAAATGACTATAAAATATTTTTAGGGGAATTGGAACTCTAATTGGTGATGTATTGGATGATTAAAAAAGTTTTTATTATGTGAATAGGAGAGGACATGGGTGTCCTTTTATAAGTGAGGTGACTAGCACATTTGAAATTTTTGAAAATAAAAAGGGTTATCCACACTTTTCACATGAAAACCTGGTCCCAAATTAATTATTCCAAAAACATAGCCAATATATGTTCAATATATGGTAATAAAATAAATTTTATAATTAAATTTATGTCATTTTCGTGCATATCAATTATTTAGACTCTTGTAAATAAATGTTTTCCTAAACATTAGTAAATATTTTTTAATGTTTTCACTATTAATATGGGTAAAAAGTAATATTACCTTATTAGATAAGATAAATTATCTTGATTCCAAAATTTTAATTTATTTTCAAAAACTCCATTAACATAATTGTAAAATTGAAATTTATAATTAATCTCACGGATGTGATCCGAGAGCATGTTTTAAATGTGAAAATGTGAAAATGTTTATTAAGTTCCTTATATCAATATTCAATATTAATATTAATACAATTTCATTCATTTTATTAATATATATATATATATATTATTGAAATTATTTTTCAATTGAACCAACTCGTAATATAATTTTACTTTATAAATAATTTAAATGTAAATGTAGTTTTCAATTAAAATTCATTATTCTTTACTATTTATTTATATATATATATATTTAGAAAAATTCAATAATTCATTATAAGAATATTTTGATACTGTTTTTTCAATAATTTAGAACATTTTATTAAATAATTTTTTGTAATTTTTTATTTTTAATTATAACATATGTACACAAGGTGAAACTAAAACATCTTATAGAAAAATGATACATTTGTTAAAAACAATTCTTTTTCTATTAATTTATTTATGTTTTATTTCTAATAAATATATAATAAATAAAGTTTTTTTACATTTTTAACCCATACATTTTTTCATAATATAGTTATTACATTTCATACCCACACATTACACTTCTAGGTTATAATTCTAAACTATGTTACTATTCATTTAGTTTTACTATTGTGGGTTCGGAAAGATAACAAATAGACTAAATTTAATGAAATTTATTTTTTTGGTTGTTTAACATTAATGTTCTATGTCTCATATATTATCAAAAACAATTTTATTCTTTCAAAATCATTATTTTTTTCATTTTCTCCACCAGAAAAAAATATATCCTCACAATTTAGACATCATCTTGGTAATGATGGGTCTTACATTTAGAGATACCATTGTTTAAAAATACACATTGTAATGGGTAAATAAAATATCCTCTTGATGATTTAAAAATATATGTTTATGGGTAATATGTAATAAATAAAACAAGGTTTCTATATAGGATAATATTGGTTGAAATAAGAGATATGTATAGTGAAGAAAAGTGTAAAAAATTATTTAGGGTGATATATGTTATTGATAAAAAGAAAGATAATTATCAATGGAAATTATAGGACTTGGAAATAATAAATATTTTATGATTTAAAAGACCACATGATTTATTATATATGATGGAAACATGATTATACTTTTTTAGATCCTTTTCAAAATGTTCATGAATTATTTTTACTATCTATAAATATAAGTGAATATAATTACCTAATAGGTTTTTATTTCATAAGATCAATTTCATCTTTTTTATGTGAAATGATCAATATCCAATGCATTTATTAATCCAAAAAATAAATATCAAAAAATGAATTTCTATTACTATAAACCAATAAATAACATTCAATGGATTGCAATATTTGTAAAATAAGACAAGTAAATCATTCTATATCTAAATATTTTCCAAAACCAATAAAGTAAGAACAAGATATCCAATATTTTACATTACTCTATAAACCTTAACAGTAACACATATGGTTGTCAATTAATATTTATTTTGGAAATGTTTCTGTAATGGAATTTTATCTAGGATATCACACATGCCAGTGGTAGGTGTTAAACTATTACCATCCTTCTTTTATGGATCCATGGCTTGTGGCATTTTCAATCTTGACTATTCAACATGCAACAAGTGGGGTGTCCTTCTTTTAAAACACTATTAATATAATTAATACAAAATTCCCAATAAACTATGATGGATATACTTTAACCAAAATTAATCATTAAATAACCATTTTATTATGGTTTTAAATACCTATTCATTTCCTATAAAGTTTCATAATCAAATTTAAATTTTATTATAATTTCATTATCATATTAACCATAAAAGTTATTAAAACATTTAAAATTATTTAGATAAAATGTAATAAAATTAGTCCCCAAAAAAAATTTCATTAAAACTTATATGAAAACAATGGGTTCTATTGCATTAAATTTCACCAAAAATATCCTTAATCATGGTAGTCAGCCATCACATTAAACCTAAAAAGGGGTGTTTAATACATTAAAATTATGATCAATCTTAACCATAGAAACCCATGATGGTGTCTATAACATTTATGTTAATAAATACACTTATTCATCTAAAACATAACCCAATCCTTAGATGATTGCTTATTTTTAACAAAAATACCAATGGAAAAAAATTTCTATAGATTAATATTAGAATCACAATACATAGATACTTCATCAATGTTGTTTCAATATAGGTCCTTCATTGGTCTATGGGATAACCCTTTCAAGTGGAAATTGACAGTGATAATTCCAAAGTTCACCACAATTAAGAAAATGAACAATAAATAGATTCCATGAATGAGATTTATTTCTTTCTATCACAATATTAATTTTTCATTAGAAAATTTTTTCATTATGCCATTATTTTTCACACATAAATAATTTTCCCATTCATTTTAGAAAACACATTTTCAATATAAGATACCTCATGTTTAATCCATGTCCTTTATTGTCATTAGGTATTCAAATACTTCAAAATATTTTATAATGAATATTTGAATTACCTAGATCATATATCATATAGTGTAAAACCCAGTATATAGTAAGGCCCAATTTCCCCATAGATGATGATAAGGTCAATCCGAATGTTCCATTTTCAGATTAATTACCCCTTAGTATATATATTCCATAATGATATCAACTTATAGTTTCTTGAAAGGAATGTATTTCACTGAAAAACAACATGATATTTACCATAAAAACAGTATGATATTCTTAAATTCTTATCCTAAAATTCTATAATTGGGGTATGATACACATTCTATGATTTTATTAAATTTAGATTCAAATAACATTAAAAAATATCTATGGTAAGAACTCAAAAAACATAAACACAAGTAACCAAAATCTATTTTCTTGATTTATTACATTGGTATATGATATAAGTAATCACATTCTAAAGAACCAAATAGATGTTGAGTTTTTGTAAACCAAATACAAACCTAATAATTTCATTACAATTTAAAACATGAAATAAAAAATAATATTTTATGAGAATAAAATTATTCATTCTAAAATATCCATTCATATCACTCATTGTACAATTTATGAATTCTTATGAAAGGAAACCAAATGAGTTTGATTGAAAACTCATAGTAAGGGTTCAATAAAGTGGTAGGTATCATTAATCAATAAATAATAAATAATATTTCAGGGTAAATAAATGAACACACATTAATTTTTATTAAAAAAATGGTTATCATAGTTAGCTATAAAATAATGAATATGACAAGGTAAATAAATCAGAACACATTCCATTTTATGAATACATTTAGAATGAAATCCATACATAAATAATATCATTGTCAATGTATCCTTAATAATAATAAATAAATTCACAATGAACGAAATTTTAAATTATTAGATGTCTTTATATTATGAATAATCATTCGTTGACTATCAAAACATATAAAAAGATGGTTTAAAACATTAGGTAAAAACATTTTTAATTCTGGGTTAATGAAAATCCTCATGAGACTACCGAGGCATTGCGGTGATATATAATTTATTCCCTACCCACCACTTCATTTTTAAAACATTCCTTCTATATAAAATAATCTATTAAATTCATTAACAATTTGAATTAATTTCAAATATTTGTATTGACTATTGAATACATATTTATCAATATTTCACCAAATAATCCAATGAAATTCAATGTAGGTCAACACATTTAGAAATGATATACAATTTTATAAATAATCATACCCATGATGAATAATATGTATATTTTGGTGATATTTAATATTAAATGATCAATGGAAATTAAATATTTTAAGGGGATGTTAACGAGTACAAAAAGAATCACATAGGTGAATTTCAATAGTATTTATCATAAAAATAATGATAAGCCATCATGTGGAATATTGAGTATAGTATCAATAAAACTTATCCCTAGTAGAAAATATGTAAAATGAATGGTTATTATAATTGAAGAATAGAAATTCCATAAAATTTTATTTAAATACATTCTTGAGGAGAATATCCTATTAATTTTCGGAATCGTCTTTCAGAAATATAGATTGTGAAATAAATATTGAAAAAAATTGATAACAACTTTTTAAAATTGTAATTTATTAATTACAATATTTTTTGGTCATAATGGTAGGAAATTTTATACATTCCGAGTATGATAAAAATATATTCATTTCACATTTTTGGTAAAATACAAACATGCCTTGTTTTAAAGAGACATGAATATTCCATTGAATGTTTTTGAAAAAAATATAAAATGGGAAAAAAATTATTAAATATATAATTTTAATGAATTTAAATCATTTTTTGAAAAATAATTTATAAAATGTTTTTTTGGAAGAAAATGGATTTCCTTCTGAAAAGTAAAGAGAAGTAGGATTTTTCCAAATAGTTTTACTGAGTAATTTTAATTTCCAAAGATGGATAAAATGTTCTTATATCATGATAACATCACTAATAATTAGAGAAGATAAAAATTATATAGTTTTATTAGGACACGGTCAATTAATTTTTTTCATTTAAAAATCAAGATTAAATAATTTAGATAAAATGACATTGTGAAATAGACTATTTCAATGATCATAAAATTGAACTGATAATTAATCAAAGAATAAATTATTGATTTCAACTATAAATCAATATAAAAAGTGAAAATAAAATAGTATATAATAAAAAATATTTTTTTCACATAATCTTATAATATCAAATATTACTAAGAAGTAATATAACCAAATAAAAAATATGAGTTCTGGAATTCTTTTTCACTTTTAATCTCATAAGTAAAATTCTATTAGATGAAATAATTCATACTAAAGCATAAAATAACTTGTATTTTTTATTGATAATGATATTACATGTAATGGACAGAACTATATACCCCATATAATATATATTAGGTTCATAGTCTTACAATATACCTCAATGAAGTGAAGTCTAGATGAAGACTCTTACAAATGTCATATCACTGATGTGGGGTTTAATCAATGAATTGATTGTGTGTATAAAATGTAAATCCAAATAAAACATGTGATAATAAAGCATAAAATATTTAATATTAATTAAATAAATAATATTATCATGAAATAATCAATGAAGTAGAAGTCAAACCCGGTGAATAAAAATTGAGTTAAGAAATCATTTACCTCAACCTTCATTCTAGTTAAACCTGTTATAACTCGTAGTATCGGGGTTTAAAACATGTTATTAAATTACAATATAACCTTATTAATATTATAATATCATATATTATCATTTTATATCATCTTATCACTCATTTTTAAACAATCATTAATTATTTTCATTTTTTCAGGAGTTAATTGCCTTGTTTTTTCATTTGTTCTTTATCATAAAAGTTATCGTTCTTCTGAATATTATATAATTTAATAATATACATATTAATAATCACGAAATAATTATAATATTTAAACAAAAATTATAAATTTAATATGAACCAAGAATGATGATTTTTAGAATTTTATTATGTTTTGACATAGAGATGGTAGGCCATACGTCCGCATGAGTAACGTTGAAATTTTTCAAAGACCATTATGGAAAAGATATCATTAATATTTTATCATAAAAAATGATAATAATATCATAGAAACCATATTATTTATATGAATATACTATTATATAACATATATTGGTCTTTTTAGGAAAATATAGCTATAAAACTTTGTGAAGGCGATAGACCACACGTACATGAATGTTGATACCATCTTTATCTGAGTGAAATAGTAAAAATTAAATGATATATTATCTTTTTATATAGATATATATTTAGATAGAATCAAAATAATTTCATGTATATGACATATATAAATTATCGTTATCCTTATCATTGTACAAGGATTGAGTTATTGAAATATGAATCACATCACATCGTGAGGCAGTAGTCTTCCATACAGACAATCAACATTATCATATCTCATAAATAATGAAAAAAAAAATTTATATATGATATAATTACTCCATTATTATAATTATGTTATATATATCATATATATATATATATACATTATATCCATCATCATCCCCAGTAGCGAGAGGTGTTAATGGAATAAATTATTGACATCGGTCCGTAAGGTGGTAGTCCACCGTACACATGAATGAAGATTTCTTAACCCATTTGATGTTAGTGGGGATAATTGTATGTTACTAAATTAACAAAAAAAACAACTCATTAATGGTATCATATTTATTTTCTTATTTTTTTATTCATTAACAATAATTGTATGTGGAGTAAGAAATAAAATAAGAATTCTATTTGAAGAATGTTACTGCTTCTTTGGGTATCCTCCTTTAGATTGCACCAAAATCCTTCCTATGCAGGATTTATGAACAAAATAAGGAGTATAACCTAATATTAAGGATTTTGGGAAATTATTTGTTCTATTAATGGATGAATTAAAATTTAGTTATGGTTGGAATAAGATAGGAGAGGGGTGGCCTTTAATAAGTGAGGTGAGTGGCATACTTGTAATTAATGAAAAGAAAATGGTGTACAAACGTTTTTCACATGAAAAAAGGTTTCAAATGGTTTATTACAGATTATTAAATAACATAGTGTGTGAATATTTTCATAAATTATATTTTATATTGTTTTTTAGGTCTTTTAAACACATAATGATTTAGATTGGACCTTGGGTAAATTAAATCTTTACCACAAAAAGGTAAATAATTTTAATATTTTCACGATTCATTTTTGTAAAATATAATGTAGTAAAAATAAAAAATATATATTATGTTCATTCATAATTTGGTATCCATTTTTAATGATTCCATTCATCTAAGTGTAAATTTTTTATTTAAAATTAATCTCATTGTAGAAACGAGAAATCATGTTTTTAATGAAAATGGTCAATAGATTACTGTGTTTTAATATATAATAGTTAAAAATTAAAATTGTTTCAATGACACAAATTGTATTACTAAATATATTGTTGAAAAAATATGATTTATAAATAACTAAAAATATTATTTTACTTTATATATATTTGAAATAAAATTTCATTTTCAATTAGAATTATTTATTTTTCACCATTCAACGATAAATGTAATATCTTAGAAAAATCCCAAAATTTCAAAATAATATTTTTTGTATATTTTTATTAAAAAAAAGATTCTAATTTTATAAAATATTTTTTCTAAAAATGTTCAAAGATTTTTTTAAATTATGTGTACAAATTTAATCAAAACATTATTTTAGAAAAAATATCATTTTTTAGAAAACAGTTCTTTTCCTTTTAGATGATTATTATATTATTTATAACAAATAGATAAGAACTGAATTTTTTTACATGTGTATTCTATATTGTTTTCATAACATTGTTATTACTATTCATACTCTCCAATTTAACATCTAGGTAGTAATTGTATACTATATTATGGTTTATTTTTAAACGAGGATTCATGTTCTATTAGCTATCAAATAGATTAAATTTAATGAAATATATTTCACGGGTTGTTTATGATTAGTGTTATTTATAAAATAAAAATTAAAAAGCAAGGTTCGATTTTTAAAATCATATGGTTTTACAAAAAAGTATGACAACACTTCACATGATTTCCATTCCATTTTATTTTATTCCCTCTAGAAGATCCATCATGTATAGTTACTTCATATAATTATTTTATCTACTTTTTAGACTATAATTATTTAATTATATTGGGTAATTTAATTTTATTTGTCTTTTGATATAATATTTTAGTACTTTTCTTGTGATGAGATTTTACAATTCAATGTAACACATTTTATTTATATAGGTGAATCGTGTCATATTATTAAAATTATGTATCATTTTTGGATTATTTACACATATATATTGTCTATAATTATGTTATTAGTGGTAAAAAATTTATATATCCCTCTAATATGTATTTCTAAAGCTTTAAATCTCATTATAATACTGTGTGATGTAGTTTAAAATGATTAATCTCCAATTTTTTCATATTTTGGTAGTGATTCCCCTTATAATACTTTTTGGGATGGGGTTTGGGATGCCAAAAAAATATATAATTATGATCATGGTATATGTCCTTGATAGAGTTTATGAAATTTTATAATTATGAATATAAAACAGTTCTATTTTATGTTATGATGGTTCTGTACTTATAGTTTCACATTCTTATACATTTGTATATTATACAAGATTATGTTTTCATATCTCATGATCACGTCCTTTGATTTCATATTCTTATTACATTACTCATTATATATGGTAAGTGTTCATTTTTATATCACATTACTATATAATTAAAAATCATCTATGAATCAATATTGTTTTACCCCTTAATAAAAATTTAAAATCACATATTTCATATTTTTTTTCATTTCTTTAGGTAATTTTTAAGATTATTATTGACGATATTTATAAATGTAAACAATGTGAAATGAATTATATTGATGAAATGTATGTTGTATTATGTTATTTTATTTATGTGTAACTAATAATTAATTAAACTAATCCTTCATGTTCACAGAGTGTGTTTTATATTATATATATAATTTTTTATAATATTAATTTATAGAAAAAAATATTTAAATGTTTTGTTTGGATTTTCCCAATATATTAATATCTAATTTTTTCATTTCAAAATTAACAAAATACATTTAATTTATGTATACTAATGTATATTAAGAATTACATTTTTCATCAAAATCTACTGTTACATACTCAGATAACTTAAAATAACACCCATATTTCAATCAACAATAGTGTAATACCCCAAGAGATTATAAGTGTTATCCATAGCACATTATTTACCATATCATTATTTATAAATTATAACACTCATAAACTCCATCCTAAAAACATATCCACTATTAATTATTCTTTTTTATATAACCCAAAAAACCCATCCCATGATCTATTATTTATCTCTATATTTCTTCATTATAGTCTAATGTACATATATTTGTCATTGTTGGTCATCGATCATCACCAGTCATGAATACTTATCGAAGAATTATATAACACTAACATGTCTAATTTCTGAAATTAAATAAAATTTCAACTTAATTTCTATTTTTGAATCATGATTTATATTTTGCGGTCAATTTGATAATATTGGTTTGTGCCACCAATTTTCAACATGCAACACTATAAATACTATGTACTGTTCAAATAAAATACTTTTAAAAATCCCCTACTGAAACCACACTCCATGGTTATGATATCTATTGACCATTACATTTTAGTTCGAAAGTCCCCCACATCATAAAATCATTACATTACTGGTTATAATGAGACAAAAAACATTCATTACAATTGTATAACCAATTTAAATAATCATAAATTTATTATTATAATGTAGTCCTAAGTATCCACAAATCATCCAAGTATTTTGGTGGGATTACTCTAGACTTTATAAAAAACTCAAAACAATATAACTTCTTCCATAATCAACCCTTTATGTACTGTCCCAATGATCCAAATCATGACAAAAATAATGAGTAGTTTAATTGTTTAACTACACATAAGAGACATCTCATCAAATCCTATCAACATTACATATGACTACTTCTTATGCATCAATTCATTATAAGGTTACCCATTAGATGGCCATTCTAATATGAGCCATCAACCCCATTTTTTATACATTTTCACTCAATGCACATCATTACTTCACTTCTTCAGGTTCTTTATCCCAATAAAAACATCAAATACTGACCTTGGGTGATTTAAAACTTACTTATTGTCTTCAATAGATTTTCTACCCCAGCATCCCTTTATATGTTTAATACATCATCATCCCTACACAATTTTTACATTTTCTGACATAGACTTATGAAATGATATTTACCATTCACATATTTACATAGTCATGGTTAGGTAATTCCATCCCGAAACCCACAAATGATTTATAAATGTTCAATTTCATTCGACTATGGTAAGATAGATCAACTAAAATCACCCATAAAAACCATTCAATATGTCTCACTATTCACCATAATTTATAAGTAAATTCCAATATATATGTTATGATAATTCTAAAAATTATGGTATCATATTTTCCATTAATCATAGTCATTTAATTTCTATAGGGGTTTAATTTTTTATTTAAATGGAATTATAGTATAATCGGAGAATGAGGAATGAGGATGAAATGGAATGAATTATGTGAGGGATATTACTAGTTACCAAGTTGGATTGATTGAGTAGAAAATTGTTCCTAGTGGTCTGAGAGGTTTGTATCATATTCATGAATAACTCGATGGTGTTTTACTAAGTTAATATTATATATATATTTTTTTTGCTTAAAATAAGATGTTATTTGATCTTTACATCTGAGAATATAACATATTAGAAACACCATACACAATTACTCATTATATTAAAATTATATAGGTACAATTATAAATCCATTCATCATATTATTTTCAACTATATTAGATTTTTTATAATACCTTATATGGATCAGTTCCATGGTATGTGGAAATCTTTTTTATAACATGTTTTTTATTGGTTTTCAGTTTAACATAATATTTTTTTCTTGTATATATGTAAATGGTTGAAATCCAACATTTCAATCTCGTATGTAATATATGGTTCATTAATTCATTCGTATACCATCTAATTAGATATTTAATTATTTAACCATTAATAAATAAATGGTATAAATTTGGATTTTCTTTTCGGAATTAGTTTCTATTTAATATAATAAACTAATAACTTATGATATATGATTTGTGGTTGGATTTTAAATTTAAGTGGTACCTTATAAACTCCATTTAGACCTTGGTGATGTATTTCAAAAAAAATAGTTATATGACCCATTATACCATGTATACTCTTAATTATCTGAACTATAACAAATTTGGTCCATATAAACATAATCAAGAAGAATTTTTTTGATAAAACTATTACATAAATAATGATAGAACTTATTGATAGTTTTTGAAAATTAATTACATTTTATACATTATGGAATTCCTTGATTTATATATAAATGTATCATTTCATCATGGAAATATTTTTTATTATTGTTTGTATATATCATGCAATTGAACATTCTGGTTGTCCATTATCATTCAACTACTCTAGTTTTCTTCTTTAGATGGGTAATATTTTTTCTATTATCAATGTCTATATAGTGTGAGTATACGGTAAAAAAATTAATATTTATTATTATTATTATTATATATCAATAAATGGTGAATTTTCATTAATTGGGAAAGATTATGGGGTATATTTATATATTTTATTTTCAATGAACCATACATAGGTTTGATTCATATTATTTTACAAGTTGATGGATTGTGATGGGAAAACAAAACTATAAGTTAGTATACCCATTTTATATTTAACCTAGGATGGAGTGAAATATTAACTTGATTTGTTTGAAATGACTACCTTTCCATAGGGATGGGTATCACACCATATAATCTTATAAAAATATCATCTCATATTTTGGGATTTATCTCCACAAAATTAAAGAAGCTATGGAATCGCAATATATAATGGGTTACTTGTTATCATTATTATCATTAAAAAATCATTGATAAATAAATTTTACTAATATTATTATATTTTATATAGAATTATTTTCCCATTTCACACACATAATATTATTATTGATATTTTGGGTGGGATGGTAATTGCCTATAGACTATTTTATATACACACCTTTTTTACATCATATTATTTCATTTTTCATATAAATTATGTGCATGATTTAGGGATTTTAAAGAATATAGGGGATTTAATTTTGAATTAAATTTATTGTATAGATTAGGTGGTATCTTTTGGATTTTTTTTTAATTGGTAAAATGATTATGTATGGGATGTCCTAGATATCATAAAAAGGGATCCCAGATTTGGGACTCTCTGTATTGGTGATTAGTATTTTCTTTAGAATTCATGATTTGTGTATTTGTACTTTTTTCGGTTTAATATATATTTTTTAGACTTTATGGACACTTTTGACCTTAGCCATTTGATTTTTGATGTGTGTATTGTTTTTGATACATAAATGATTTTCTAGGTAACTAGAAAAAAAAGAAAATATAATAGTAATTATTTGAATTATGTTACATTAACCATATTATTAAAAATGAATTCATTCTGTTTAATATTCTCCAAATATAGATTATTTTTTATTTAACGATGAAAACCATCTTCCAGAAATAAATTACTCATACTATAGAAATTATTCCGGCCTATTCTTATGGGGTTTTTTTCTGAAGATTGTGTTGTGAACACATCTAATACAATTTGTTTAGTCATGATATGATCATTAGAAAAAATAATAAAATCCCTAATAGGTTTCCATTGTATATTGTTATTGATTAATTAAGGTATAATATTCTAATGAGTAATTATGTAACCCAAAAAATATTCTTCTGAATCATAATTATTTTAAAATAATGAGTTACCATGAATGTTAGAGAATTGAATTTAATATCTAATTTGAGACAAAAATATTTTCTCAAGTCTTATTTATAGAGAAATGGAATTTATAGGGATATGTAGATAGAGTAACATCACATATCACATAATTTACTATTCATTAATATATATTATCCAGTTATAAACAATTATTTTTTTCTATTAACTAAAACATAAACAAAAAACAAATAACATTTTTCTATATATTTATTGATGACGACAATGTAAAAATTAATTAGTTACTAATTACATTGTCTATAAAAATTTTATGAATCTTCATTAATAGTTAATTAATATTTTTCTATTTTTAAATATTGAATTTAAAAGTCATTATGTTATCATTAAAAGAAAGTTTATTTATTTTCATTAACAGTTATGTGATATTTTTATTAGATTATTCATGATTATAATTTCAAATGGTATAAAATATTTTTAAACAATAAATTAAATGAAATTAAATTTTTCTTGCATGGATGTGTCTTAGAGAAAGTGTGATAGTTTGAAAAAACATTTATACTGGGTTTTAAAATTTGAGAAACCCATTTTGGATGAATATTTATATGTTATTATACACATGTTTTTGGAGTACACCACCTAGATAACCTCTACCTATCATTCTAGTAGGGGAATATGAGCATGTTTCACTAGATCGAGCTATTGTTTACCCTCATAGATAGATCAAAATATATATGATATTAGTTGAGAATCACATAATAGGGAGTATATGTCTCTAGATATAATGGTGGAATTTCAACTTCATCATACTCCATCTATTTGGGAATTTATATATCATTAAGAGTCATATATGTGAATTTTAAACCTCCAAAATGTATTCAAAATGTAAATTAATATAGGAAAACTTCTTTTATTGACAATTTTCATGTTATAATGAGATTCTAATATTTGGTGGTATCCAAATAATGTATCCACAGAAGACCCAATAATAAAATAATTTTTTTTAGGAATTTCATTCTACAAATTCAATATTTAATGTTAAAATTTTGTTATGGATTTTGAGGTTAACAAAAATAATGTATGATATATTTAATGTCATTGAATATTCCCCAAAATTAATATATTTTAATCACTTAAATATATAAATGAGTTGGGATGAAGATTCAATGAAATAATGTTTTGAAATGGGTTAAAAGATACTATGTAAAATCAATTGATGAAAAATACACTTTCATTATTTATTAATGAGGATATGAAGGTTTTTATTATGTAGATGGGATCTATGATAGACAAAGTAATGGATGGTTGATTAAAAAAATAACTCTGCAATTTTTTTAATTGATAAAACAAAATTTAAGAAAATTTTAACATATGTGGATCTTTCTATGGAAGCCTTATAAGTTGTGTTCATTCTTCAACTTGTTTAGTGAGACCTCGAATTAAGTGTCATTAGTGTGTATTTCAACACCATATTAACAGAACCTTCACCTTTTAGGAAAAATTATAATTTTTTGTTGTTGCAATTATAAGTGGATTTATTGAAGAGTGACATAAATATATTTTTGGTAAATACCGTAGAAAACAAACGTAAAATATGACAAGACTATTGAAAATTATACATGAGGTAATCGATCACTATGTGGTAGAAAATATTGAAAATATCGAAATGGAAGAAAAATATATCTAGACTCTATACACTATTTGAGTAGTTATTAAAACATCTAAATCAGTATGAGGGTTCAATCAAGATATATGGCCACAGAAATATATTACCAATGCTAGAGAGGGACCATATATAGTAAAAGTTTCAATTCTAGTATTTTCAAATTTATTGAGTACATTATTTAATATAATTTGATCACAATATTTTTTTCATTGATAAATATTATTCTATTCATGACCATAATTTGGTTTCTTTACGTTGATTTTTATGTCTGGATACCCTTTTATAATAGTAGACAGAGTTGACTAAGAGGTATCTAATTAGTAGAAAGATTAACTGATGTGGAAATTATTAATTCTTGTGTATTTTGGGTTTTTTTAATTATTTATATTTTGTAATATTAAAAATGATTTCATTTAAATATGTGATAATGATAATTTATCACCAAAAAGTTCAAAAAAGTATCTATGTTTGTAAATTTACAGGTTTATTTTATTGTAGTTTATTTCTATGATTTTTAACATCATTTATTCCATTAATTTTGGTTCTTATAGCCTATAATGATCCTAGATATGTATTTTCCTAATCAATACACACTAATATAATAGGATGTTTCACAAATCAATGGTAATTAAACCCTAGAGTAAATATCACAATAAGACAACTTATATAATACTAAATTTCTATTTTTTCTGTTATAATAAATTAATTTATAATTCTAATAACAATTCTAATAAGATTGTGTGATTAAAAAGATGAAAATTATATAAATATACATTTTTAAAAAAAATTATTCAAATAATAAATATGAACATAGTTAGGTTAGAGTTAAATGAAACTGTATCCAACGATTTCACAATGGAGTTACCCCCATTCTATAAATAACTCCCAGTATTCTACTCAATGTTGCATGTCACAGCTCACCCTCCCTCTAATATTAAAATTAAACAACACTGAGAGCTATACATGCATGGAAATATTCTATATAAAGTAATCAATGAGACCAAAAACATAACCATAATTATCGAATCCATACACTACTATACGAATGACTTAGAAAACTAAGGGATTAAATATTGACGATTTGAAAAAAAACAGATAATAGAGAAAATAGAGATATTTCTCATCAAAATAAATATAATAATAACCATAATTCAAAGAATATATTAAGTAGGGAAATTAATTTTCATGAAATTAATCGACCATCATAACATTCTTTTGAAAAGATAGTGATATATATGCTCATTTTTCATAGATATAAAAAGGTTTGCGATATAAAAAACTACATATAAGAAATGGGATAATGAGAGAAAAAAGAATACGATTATATTTTCAAATTATATACAACAATTAAATGATTAAAATCCCACTTATTAAATCATAATGGCTATTTGAAATTTCTATCTATTGAGAGGGAGTGGAGGTATCAATTTATAGGGAAGAGAGGGGCTGATTTGTGGTCATAAAATATTTTCTTACATTTTTTTAATTTACTAATTAAATGGTTTCATTCGGAAACATAGTCTTTTATATATTATATCCCCTTTTAATTTAATATATTACCTAAAAATATAATTTTTTTTACAAATATGTATCCAATGATATGATACTTTTCCTTGGGAATAAATTTTCATCCAAGAGACTATTTGTATTACAATATGTTAGTTTCCCATCCATTTATGATATTCAATGTAAAAAAATATCTTTTGGTCACAGTTTAATGAGTTTTTCATCAACATCTTCTATTTCATAACACCATTAATGGGATATAGATCTATCTTTAAGTTTATCTAAAACATTGTATAAATTTTGAGCCCTGAATTATGGGGTCCTTTTGGTCCCCTACTATTTGGATTTAGCACATTGTTCTTTAAAAAATAATATATCCCAACAAACATAGAATAAAAAAAAAATTAATTTTGATCATTATAAATATGTTATTAGTGACATCAAATAATTATTTAGAATAGAAAAATATCCCAAAATAATAAATTTTCATAATTAATTTCAATTTATTACTAAAACCAAAATATGTGAAAATTAACAATAACATAAAATTTCTGATAGATTAATACAATTTAAATTATTTATTAAATGTTTTAAAATGTGATTATCGCCATTCTAATACAACAAACAATTTGTACTCTCATGCAAGGATCAATTATTTGATTCCAAAACCACACCTGAATAAAATATTTTTAAATTTCAAATACATTGTGAAAAATATAATCCATTCATTGGTCAACTATTAAAAATATTTACTAAAATTTTCAACTCTCTAATTTAATTTCATTGAACCTTTTAAATACAACCATCTCTTAATGATAACATACCTCACATGGAATTTTATAACAATATTTACTCAAGCGTAAATAAATATTTAATTATTCTCATTCATGGAAAATTCAATTACCACCATAGTATTGTATCAATTATAATCCCTCCACGCCATGGGATATAAAAAATAACTTCAATAATGGGGAATTTTCCAAGTTAATTTTGGGGAAAATGGTTGGTGGGTAAACATATTTAAAAATTAAAGGCTAAAAAAATGAGGTTGAACTCTTATGTACAATCAATAAAAAATTAAATGGAAATAATTTATTTTCCACAAATAATTCCCCATACAAGTAGAAACCAGAAAACACATTTTTAGTAATATGACACATTAGTCAAAAAGTGATAAATTGAATGATTTCATTATAATTATCCTTTTCTTATTTTTATTTTTATATTTTTTTTTAATTTTATTGGACGATGATATGAAAATATAATTCAAGGAATTAATGAAAATTCATGTAATTAATATTTGAGAGCATCATGAGTCATAAAATTTATCAAAATTTATAAGTCAATCTAAAATCTATTTTTTCTATAATTTATAGATTCACAATTTTTTTCATATAGGATGGTAATAATGATGTATAATAAATAATGAACTATACCAAATATTATAATGTTCTAAATAATGAAAAACACCTTGAACAACCAAAAAAATCATTTATACATAAAACTTTATTGACCAACATACAAACTTTAAATACACAAGATTAATTATTAATAATGATATTATTATGGAAATATCAACATTTGATATATCTTAAGCGTATAAAAAATGGATAGATTCTATTAGCTAAATATTGATAGATTTAAAGGAATGTCTCATGTTAAACTTTTCCAAGAAAAAACAATTCCTAAATAATTTCTAAAATATTTTATAAACACAATGGATATGAAATAAAAAAAATTAAATATTTAGGATCAAACATAAAATATAGGTTTCTATAAATAAATTTTTTCTATTAAGAATAATATTTCAAATGTAATTAAAAATAAGAATAATGAACAAATATTTATTTTAGTGATTTATGGGAATATAATTGAATATTATATTGAACTAAAAAAAATGATTCAAAATAAATTTAATTTAAAAAGGTCTAGATATCCATAATAATTTAAAATTACTTTCCTCCAAATTGATTAAAACTATCTAAAAATAAATTCAATTGTTAAAAATAAAAATGAATACTCACTATATATCATTGTTCATAAAAATTAAACATAATATGAAAAATGAAAAAAAAACTATATCCATTAGGACACTCCCCCTGAACAGAAATTTTACTACGCTTCATTTAATCTTATAAAAATAAAAAAACTACTAGAAAAAAAAAATCTATGTTAAGGAAATAAATAACTACAGTTTTATCCAATGTTATTCTTTATTGAAGATCCTATATGATAAAACAGTATACCTAATAGAGATATAAAAAACAAAAAATAATTATTTTATTGAGAAAAAAAGTAGTATAATGAATATATATTATAAAAAGTTATATATTTTGGATGAGTCGCCATATTGAGGTGCTAGGATTTTTTTAACCTAGCCGAGTAATTATATATAGTAATATATAATATAATTATAGTTATCGATTCTTAGTCATATAACACCAAATAATTTTCCTTCCAATTTGAATCCTTATAGATTTGTTACAAAAGAACCCATAGATAGAGGTGAACCATTAAATTCTCATTAAAAAAATGCAAATTTAATAGATGGGTAAGAAATAGAATGATCCTTCTTCATTTTCATTTTACACCGCTGCAAAATCTTTATAAACATCATCTATGTCTTAATAATTTGATTTTTTCTTATCAAAATTTAAAAAAAAGGCAATTTACTGGAAATATATATTTTAATTCAATTAAAAATTAAAAATAATTTATAAAACCATGGATTTATAGTAATGAATCTTGAAACTCAATCGCTTATAGAAAAACCACAAATAACTCAGTCTTAGTAATGACACTATTTTATACATCTTCTACAATAGTTAGAGAGTGCTAGATAGGAGTAGATGTTTTATTTTTATAGTATGGACAATCAAATACCTTTTATCTTCTATAATTTAAATCATATAATTATCGAAATATATATGATCAATCACATGTGTATCATTTGTTTTGAATACTTCTTGATTCCTTTCTATTTAATGGTTTTAAATGGTTGGTTTGATCCTTATGAATAATTTTCTCATCCCAATAAGGTAGTTAAAATAAAAAAACATGTAGAAATCATTAAACGATCATCATATTATTTTTCTTATCATTTTTTACAATATTAATATTTCATTCATGTGAATGAATTTTAAATTATATTTCTTTACATACTCAATTATTATAGAATCTAGAAATTCTCTTCCTGAAATCTAAAGATTTTTCAATTTTAATTTTCAATTTTTTCAACATGTTACACTGATCCACAATGTAAGTTAAAAAAAAGTGAAAATTTTTATTAAATTTCAACATGACTAATGGAAAAAACTATATGTAATAATATTCTAATTGTTATCTTTTTTATTTATTTTTTGAATTTCAAAAATTATTTTTAAAAAATACCGTGATTTAGAAGTTGGCTTCTCTTATAATGAAAAAAATTGATACAATATTACTTTTCGTGGTTCATTGGTCAATAATTTTATTAAAAAATATTTAATCATTGGGAATTATATTGGTAGATATGAGATGTAGTACACTCACAAAACCTAGAATTTTTATTATCATTATAATACTAAATTTAAATATTCTACTAAATTCAATAATATTATATTTGTGTTGATTCAATGTTCCAAAATATTTATATATAAATATAATAATTAAAAATATAAATAATATTTTAATAAACATGTAGATTATAATGAAACAATAGTTTATATAAAAAAATTCATAGTGGAACAAACATAATTTTATAAAGAACACTCAACAGTATACACAATATATCCTATCACAACACACCAAGTCACTAAAATTGATATTACCACCAATTTATATATCTATATATAGGTAAATAATTATCATAAATTTATCTACGATACCACTTCATCGAACATCGCTATTTAATACATACTCCACCGCATTCATGACTCAAATAGAGAAGAGAATGAATATTTTGGAATGAGAAGAGGAACATAGATGATAGAGAAATCAAGTAGAATACTCACCATAATGAATTTAAACGTCACTAACATTATAGTAATCAAATAAGTTTTTTCACAATACTTATGAAAACATCAAAATATCACTAATTTCCTTTGAACAGGAACCAAAGTTAGTCCTCCATTTTTTTGGAGATAAAAAAGTGATTCGGGAGAACAAAAATTTAAAATGAAATGGGAAAATGGGAGGAAGAGAAAGGATAATATATATTCAATGGATAAACACTAAAAAATATAATATAATAAAAATTTCAAATGAATATGGATAACTAAATTGGAAAACCCCCGAGATTGGGTGTGGGTATAAATTTATATGGAAGAGCTACATTGATTTTCAATGGAATTTTTTTTCATAAATTTTTTTTCCAAATGACTTAACTTTTAAATGTACAAATTTTGAGAAGTGTAAAATTATAATGTTGTTTTCCTTAGTGATTGATGAATTCCCTCAAAACATTATCTTATTTGTAATAGTGTATCAAATGTTATAGTTTTTGTACTCAGGAAAATTTTTCATGACAAGAGATTATTTATTTAATGATATGATGTTCTACCATTAATTGTTTCCCATGAACTCATGAAAATATATAGTGAACATAATTTAACATAATTTTTATCGTCCTCTATTATTTTTCAATAAAAAGTTAAACTCATTCAGTATGTTTTTTAAGTTTATATGGGCCTATCTATAAATTTCATCTGATTTGTGAACATATTTATAGGCTTTAATTATGATATCATTTTTGGACTTTAGATTTTAGATTGAGAAATTATTATTATTAAATTAAATCC
This sequence comes from Viscum album, assembly GCA_963277665.1. Classification (NCBI taxonomy): domain Eukaryota; kingdom Viridiplantae; phylum Streptophyta; class Magnoliopsida; order Santalales; family Viscaceae; genus Viscum; species Viscum album. The sequence continues at coordinate 189,819,657 of OY728133.1, read as the reverse complement.
ATACTAACATACATGAAACCCTATAAACATAATTTGATAATATTAATCTGGGTGGACAATGTTATGGCCAAAATATGAAAAAAATTTAAAATATATATAATCGCACAATTAATCTCTTCTTTTAATTAGGAAAAATAATTACAAAATCATTAAAAAAATTAAATTGTATAATAATTATAATTTTTATGGGATTACAAAAATTTAATAATTTTATAATTTTTTTGAAAATATAATTTTCACATTGTGAACCATGTATAAATGTTATGTTTTCTTGGTTCAAACCTTATGAAAATATTATAGGTTTTTCATAACATTATGATGTGTATTAACGAACCATATAATGATTCTATATGATCCTTAAATTGAATATTGAACCTTAATATAATTAAATTACCAAACAATAATAATCCTTTAAACAATTATTATACATATGAGGAATGATCCACACATAAATTTTGAACCATGTGATGATAATGAAACAGATGATTTTTTTTGTATCACATGAATTTTTGACCTTATGATTTTTTCCGTGTAACATGTTTTTTTATAATATTATTTATCTACATCATATAGATATATCACTATCTTAATAATGTTATTGGTTGATAAAAAATATATTGAATACTATATAATAAAAAAACAATTTATATTATTATGATATTATATTTTTTATTAACATGTTATATATATATATATATATATTTCAAGATGGTTTCATGGATGTCTTTTTTGTTTCTACAATTTATATTATTATGTGTTTTGCATTATCATTAAAAATATTAATAGACTTCTGAAAATAGGGAAACACATATATAGAGATGATCGTCGATATATTTAACTATCCACTATTATCCCAAATTGGTTACATATCATGAGAGGTGGGGTGAATCTAGGCATGAAAGATTATAGTGACTTCTATTTGTATCATGATTCTTCATTATACAGAACTCCCTTCCCTATCGTATCCATATAATTGAATAAATAGAATTTTAAACCACTAAAGATGTAATAATTATTACATGGTCCACCTTCACTAGGGTACATTCAAGGAGAATTCAATGACAATGTGTAGATGTACCAAATCAACTAATGTGAATAGTTGTTATAAGTTTTGGAGTGGAATCATTATCCCTATTGTTTTATAACCATTAAAAATTAAAATATAACTAATCTATCAACTATAGTAGACACGCCGCTAGTCCATAAGATTATTCTATTAATTTGAATCACATCTGAATTGATTCACACAAATGTGAGTGTACTGTGAAGTATCATCTTCACCAATGAGATGAAATCTAATTAACTGAATAAATATTTATTTTTGGATAGTCCATTTGTGATGTTCCCCCCCATGAAATTATTTAAACCCTTACTAAAATTTTCTTCACTATTTAGCATTAGTGGACCATGAACTAACATTAAATTTATAATGGATGATTCCTTATAAACATGTAATACTTTGTAAGATATTGTTAACCAAAAACAAATCTCCATAGATAGTTTAACTTTATTCCCTATCTAATCATCCTCCTTGAATATAACATACTTCATGAACTCAATTTATTCAAGAACAACCACATTCATTAACTCATAATCCTATATGAACTGAACTCCCTTAAAAATCCACCACTTTTTCAAACCACATTCAAGAATAGCTGAATTATTCTATTAATGATTCACAATAATGAAATTCACTATACTAAATAAAGTGATTTTCATCCTTTATATATTTAACAACACTTTGAAAATCCACTAATCAAAATTAGATTTAACTCCACTGTGAATTATCCAACACAAAAAACTGAACTCACTATGTGGTTAACATTATGTATAACTACCTTTATAGAGGCCTCCAAAACAATTACTCTGACCAGAAACAATGAACACCCTTGTAGCTATCATTTTTTAGATGTGGTCCTCAAATTTATAATATTTAATATCCTTCATATCCTATTAAATATTTATATAGTTTTATTCCAAAATATATAGAAAACATTGGGAAACTTTGACATGTTTATGAGTCCTTTTTTATAAAATTTATTTGAACATTGTTCACTCAATTTAAAAAAAAAGATAATCAAACCAAAAAAATCACCAACTGGATGGATTTTTTAACAATAATCATTCTATATGGGATTATTGACAACATTTCAAAATAATCTAAGAAACTTCAATTATAAATCATGAACATGCCACCTTCTTCAATCACCACTAATACTTTGTCACCCTAGAAAGAGATCATATATTTAATAAACATAAACTAAAATCCCATATGATCAATTCCTGACATGAGAATCATGTTTAACATGAAATTTTCATAAATTAGTCTCTTTATTCTTGACTCACCCATTTATAGAACTTTTCTTTTTCACTCAAGAATTATAACCCTTCATCCACACCTGGAAATTACATTCATCAAAAACCTCATAATAAATTTGTCATGATATATTATATTTTAATGGCCATATTTAGTATTATACAACTTAAAGCCCCCTATTTTACTCCTCCTTATATTACTTTCTCCCCTATTTTCAATGAACCTAAAAGGATACAACTTTCAATTCTATATCAAATTAATAAAAATATACCAAAAATTTGGAGAAAAAATTCATACATTATGGGCTGAGGATCCCAATTCAACATTGTTCATGTGTGGGGAGTCTATTAAACTCAAATAGCATGTTGATTTCATTCAAATGTTTTTTTGGAAATTCATTCATCGGGATGTAGGTTACCAATGGGTTAGTAGGTACAAACTCTATAATCAAGGATCCATAGACCACATTCTCCTTTATAAATTTTTATTTTATTTCAAGGTGATTTTACTTTCATTGATGGAAATGATTATGGATGTCATTTGTAGTACATGAACTATCATAACGAGTTTCAATTAGTGAATTAACTTAAAATACAATATCATTAAGTTAATTCTTAATCCATAAAACTAAATGCATATATGAGTGGTTCTAATTTATTCATCATTTTTAGTCCCCAAATAAATATAATATTGTGTCTTTATACACTATGAATTACACAAATTTCCATGATATAATGATCCATGTGATATTTATTTTCCATCGTTTATTGGACCATCCCAATCCAAATAGAAAAAACCAATAACCATTTCAAGCATTTTTCATTATATGTTAATCCAAAATCCACATTTCCATAAATATTAAAGTGCATTATTTTTAACTATATGTTTTTGTATTAATTTTGTATTACATTGATATTGTATATCCATTCTGGTATAAAATATGAATGTGGGTAATGTCTATATTATGTAAAATATTCTTCTAATAGTGTGCCTATATTTAATGATATTGAGTACATTACTATTGTCATGTCTTGAAATTTTAATTTGGGTAGCCACCATATCATTTATCTCATTGGAATTGTCCATTCAATTTCATATCATGAGATCAATGGAATATTTTAATTGAGAGATAAATGCTTCATATCATCCTAATTTCACCTGATATCTAAGGAAATATTTTATTTCACCCACCATTATCATTTTATTCTCAATTTTATTAAATTCTATGAACTATTTTCTCTAACATCATTTGAACAACAAAAATTATTTCAATGATATACACAAGCACCACCATCCTTTAATTTCATTCATTATTAATGTATAGATGGTAGTCCAATCCACCACATTAAAAATTGGGATACCTCAAATACTAATCACGTTTTGAATACCACACTCTCAGTTACAACATTAATCTAGAAAAGGAATTATATAATAAAAAAAGAATAGTTCTAATCTTCATATAAAATAAAACATACTATTTATTCAATGTACCCCTCTTCTTCTACAACACTATTCTGAAATTTCAACATCATATTTATCTATAAAACATTGAACATTTATTTCAGTCCAATGGAAAGAATTTTTGAATAGTTTCCATTCTCATAATAGGTTAAAATTTAACATAAAAATTGATTCCGTCAATCTAGTAGAATATATTTCAGAGTAGTTGTTATTTATTTTTAATTACCAGACCATCTTTATTGAAACTGTTTTAGAGGACCCATTTGATCCCGATGAACTTATTATATTCTGATCATTAAATAATATCCACTGACTAATTATTTTTTATATGATCATTCTCTTCATTCGTAGCCTAAAACAATTTTTTATCTCAAGTATCTTCATCAAAACACTTTTACTCCACCATAGAATGAAAGGATATATGTTATTGTGACTTTATTACATGGGTTTAAATTACTTTTATCTAATCACTAATAATGGTATTCCAATCTATTTCAACTCAAATATTTTTATTCTAAGAAGATAAAAATTTGAATCCATTATTCTCATCAATACTATATTCATCTAAATGAACATCTTATACTTCATCTCCCTCAAAACCACTCCCTCCACGTCAATATCAAAAGGAAACAATTCACTATCATGTGGAATATTCTATTTGTTTTCAATTAATGTTCAATATTTTCTTTCAATTACATTTACAAGTATCTTATTGAAGAATTTAAATGACTTATACTTTCATAATTGACAAAGTAATATCCTCTCATGTAAAAGGGATTCAAACATCACGTGATTCTCTTTATTGGTATTTCAACACTTAATTTCAAGGATACAAAATTATTTCAATGTTGGAATCCTTTTGTAAAATGAATTAATGGGAGCATTTTTTTTCTTTGGTACACAACAAAAATCTATTGGGAATTGAAATGAATGTTGTGATTTCTTCCTTAAAATATATCATCTGTAGGTCCTCCAAAATAAGCACCATTTAGTATATGTTGTTTATGATTTGATTTATTGTCTCACAACAATGTTTTATAAGGACTTCTTATTGAAAAAACATGGTTCATAATCCCACGTTTCTCAAGATAATCATTTATTTTTTACTAATTATGTTTCATTTTATGCATAGAACTTAAAATTCATCCATCCAATCATCCATTTGTCTTCCTTATGATATTTTTATTATAACTAAACTCCATGGACTTATGTAAAATGTAAAATATTTGGTCAATCATTTTGAAAGGATCAATAAAATGAGAATAATACCACATCCCATCAATTGATATTGCTGATATATGTCCAAATAATTATAATACAACAATTTATGAACTCTTATTGAATTCTATTCTTTCACATTTTACAAAATTCAAATGATGTTTCCTTCATGACATTAATTTCTTATGTTAGAATGATCATCTAGTAGACTATAGATATTAGGTGTTATATTCCTTTTCCCCAAATCATCTATGAGTGATTTGAAAAAAAATGTCCTTTACATTTATTGTGAAACATATTTTCTTCCTCCTTATATAGAAAATACATATCTTCTTATCCAATTACAAGGTAGATATTCCTCATTATTTTATATCCATATAAACCAATTTTACCATATCTTATGATAATGATTAAAAAATATCTTGGTAATATTTTTTGGACAATCTATGTCAGATAGTTGAGTCATAGTTAGTAGTTTGTGACTGAGAACATCAATAACCATGACTTCATAATGACTTATATAGTTTCCTCTGAACATGTATTTTTCTAAGATAATATTCTTCCAAAAATGTTTATTAAAATATATATTGAATACTTCATTTTTATACATGATCAATTTCATAGGATCGAAATTATCAATAATATGAGAGTTGAATCCACTATCAATAGTAAATATTCTAGTATAATATGATGCATTGATGGTAATATTTACATCAATTTCCAACTCAAATATAATCATTTTGATCTAATTAATTGGCTTCATACTTGATGTTGAAAGGTATTTCTTATCTTCCATAGAGAATATTTGTCCAAATTCATCTGGTTGAGTGGGAAATAAATATTCAATTTTCATCTAATCTAATGATTCCTTAATCTTACAATTTTTCCACTTTTGGTATTACTTGTAAAATACCTCCACTTTGTTGATACATAATATATAGCGAGGTGTCTGAACCCTCTACCCCTGAACTAGTGACCATAAAAATAATTCCAATAATATTTATCTCTATTTTTTTCCCTCTACTTCTATTGTTCACATTGGTACCTCATGTCTATGGAAGATAATTTTTATGAATTACCAATATTTCCACAATAATAACACCTTGTATAATGTGTATTTCTATATGTAATTACTATATCACTTATTATCCATTAAGTTTTCTGAATTTTCTTATTATGATTCATAACCAAATCAATCTTCATCCTAAAATAAGGTTCTCATAGTCTGACATCAACAATTAATAAATTATTTTTACAGTAAATTTCCATTCTAGTTATGTTGTTTATGATTGTATTTTTCTTGCCATGGCATTTATTTTACTGTTTTTATTGAATTATATACAAAAATATCCATTTTTCTATTAAAACTTAGACATAATTTCCCAATATCATATTAGTAGTCAATATTTACTCCATATCATAAAAATTTCATCTTAGGATGAGAACATTTTCATCGAGTTCATCAATATGTTTGTCTCGGTAATTAACTTTTTGGTTTAATCTATCAAAAAACATGGTATATTCTTAAACCATGAGTTTTTCAACAACGAAATTATCTCTATTTTCTATATTTTCATATATGATCTTTTCGATTTTTTCTATTAACTCAGAATTATCATCTTCTTGATACTAGATTTATAGTTTTTCATAATGAATCACTATATATGTTTACATTGTTTTTCCTCTACAATCATCTATCACCTCATGAGGGGAATATAATTTGACAAGAAGATCAACTCATCTTTCAACTTCTCATACATCATTATCACTTTCATCCCTTTTTGGGGAGTTAATTACAACTTCCACTATAGATTTTCTCCATGAACCTTGCAGTCAACCATCTCTTCTCCCTTATATTAAACTAAACCATCATTTTCTATTAAAAAATAATGTTTCTAAGAAACTCTATATGGAATTTTTTAACGTTTTACATTATCTAGAGATTGAGTCCAATATATTTCATCATCATCCCCATCACCATAATGAATATTATTCAGACATATTATGGAATGATGTCCAACCATTCCTCAATAAATGAATGTAAGAGGAATGTTACCTCTACACTTTAACATCACGCCTTTTTAGATTTTACGTGTGATGTGACATAACCCCATCAAGTTAATCTTCTTCTGGCCATCTTCTATAGTGATATTCATTTTAGACTTTAATGCCACATATTTTACATACCTTTTTTATATCCTTACTTTTATCATTTCTTGCCTCATATATGATATGAAAATTGTATAATATATCCAATTTCCACCCCTTTAGTTCATTAACCTCATATATGTAGACTTTTATATTTAACTAAAGTAGATTTCATCCCATCATTTCCATGAAAATATTTACATCGTTAATATTTTCTTGAAGACCACTCATTACTTCCACAACAACATCCACATGATTAGTGAAATAATCTACATACTCATTAGAGTTCATTCTCAAATAGTCATATTTGATCCATAAAACAAAATATTGAGCTTTTCAAACATCTGAGTTTCCTTTTTAGATGTTTAGAATCTTTTCAAAAATGGAATTTCATCACATACTGGACATCACCAATGTGTATAATTTTTCTATAGGGTTCCCGCTAATTATTTTATTTCTATAGAATCGATATCCAATAAACATTAGTATTATTTTGATAAATATATACATTATATACTGGATGAAATAATATGAATATCTATTTTAACACGTCCATACATAATGATCAAAAGTACTTCTACATCTTATTCCCCATAGGTTAAAATTGCTTCCATCAATGATTAGAATCGCGTTATAATTAAAAAAATTCAATTCTTTTACTGAGAAAGAATATTTGAAATCAATATCTATCAGTTGTGAATTATTATCCCAACCAGATTAAATATCTTATCTGGAATGTAGTGACTCATGGTATTAATATTAAAGAAAATTCTCTATTTAATCTTGTTTCGTTGTTAAAAACTCTATTCTCTCTCCTCCTTATATAAAAGACTAATTGGAAGATAGGACATGGAAATGACGCATAAATTATTACATGGATCACCCTCACTAGGATAAATCCATGGAGAATACAAAGGAAATGTGAATACGTACAAAATCTACCAAATTACTCTTCTATTAAACAGATGAATGTGGAATCAAAATCCCTCTTATTTTTCAACCATTCATGCTAGAATTTCAAATTCATTATCAATCATTGTGAAACAAAAGCTACTATATAATATTATTATATTGATCTAAAACACATCATAATTTTTTCACACATATGTGTTTATTCATTATTTTTATGTCTTCACCATGTCATTAAATACACATTAGTACATAATGATTTATTTGTGTTGAGTCTTTTCATGAATAGTGTTTCATCTTCCATGAACTGATATAAACCCCCCCATGAAATCCCTAACACTATATAACACATGGGAATTCAAAACCAATCATACTGCACTAATGGATTACACCATCTGAAGAACCAATTCTTTCTAATATACAATGATTCACAAACTAGACTCCCCCATAAACTGATCATCCTTAACGAATAGAACATTATTCATGAACATAGATATATTTGTATACTCAAATCCTCCATGAAAACCCCTTTCATGAAATCAACATCCTTTATAAACTCACTTCATGATTCACATCTTCCACAAAACACTTTTGGAATAATATTAATTATTGTTATAATGATTATCTATTATGAATTTATATCAACAAAAGGAGTTTATTATTTTTAAATTGTATAAACAAATAAACCAAAAAAATATATAAATTAATATAAATTCCATTGATAAATATTACTCACCATGAACTAATCACACTATCTGGTTCACATATTATATAACTCCCCTTCAAGAAGACTCTAAAACACCACGTTTAACCCCAAATTATTTACCCCACATATTGTTATGATATATTCTATATAGTAGAAATTTCATTTCATATTTTTCTTAATGGTTTCACATAAATTTTATGAGTATCACATAGAAACTATCATGTTATGTTATGTTTATTTATCAGAAAAACCAAATCAAACATCATTAGGTGTTTTGCGGTCTACTAATTTTGTATTTATGAATAATTCATTTTACACAAAAAATCTTCATTTCTATTCCCAAAAATAGGGAAAACACATGGAAACTATTCAAACATCAATATAAATTCCTTAGAATATTTTTTTTATAACATTATAAACTATAATTTAAAAAACAAAATCCACATAAAAACCAATAATATACCACCAAGAAATATTTTTCCCAAACACCACTGATAAAATGATTATCAATTTTATTCATGGGAACTCTATGATAAAATAAATTATATGATATAAGTGAAAAGATAAATGTATTCTAGAGATATATAATTATTTTTATTCCTTCTAATATGATTTTAATAATGAAAATTCAATCATTACAAAAAATATAATTCTTTTGAAATATATTGCTTTTTATGTGAATGATCAGTATCAACATTTTATTTCATTCCAATTATTTCAATCTTTTTTACTTTTAATTTTTATATTTTTTTAGATTTTAGATAAAACCTTAATTTCATGTTTTCCCCATTAAAATCATTCTTTCTTATTATACTTACTTTTTAATGTTTTTTCAAAATATTTGTGACTCTTAAAAAAAATTAGGTTTGTTTTAGGTTGCGTGCCTGTCCAAATAATGATAATGATTTTTTTAAGATATTCCTAAATGTTAGAAAATGATTGTGTGTATCAAATCCTTTTATAATTGAAGTTTATTTTATTACGTGTCAATTATTTTATGGATAAGAGAGAAGTGTAGAGTATATGTAATATCAAAATGATTATAGCTATTATACAAATCGGGTTTTCAATTCAATGATTTTAATATACATATATAAAATTAAATTATATCATAAATGAATTTGTTTATTACCATTATATAATTTTTGAAATAATATTTAACACGTTGATGGAACTATGTTTTATTAGTTTTTTGATTTTTTGGTGAATATCTATTCTCACCCCCCTAGTCATATTCAACATCTCACACTTGAAAACAAATGGAATTAGTACCTCATCCTTTTGGGTTCATATGTTTTTGTTTATATATTGAGATAATATTATCCTGAATATAATGTTTTCATGTAAATGTTTCTTGATGATATGTCATGAATTAATTTGAATGAAGTGTGTATACCTAAGAAACTACCATGTTTTAGTGCGAATGATTATACCTACCGGTAAGTGAATACGGAAGCATTACATAAATATCAACATCTATATCACTGAATTATTATAGTAAAACCATACAAGAAACCTATTTATGATCTATATACACTAATATATAATGATGTAGTAAAATACATTTTGAACTATAATTTTATGAATATATTTTATTATGATATTAGTACAAATGTGATCTGATATACATAAACATGTAATACATATAGAAATATTTAGTGGATACCAAAATTCAAATTGTACTATTAGATATGTTAGAGATGAATAAATAGGGTATTATAAGTGTAAGAACACATGACATTATGATGGAAAAATAATAATTGGTGAACCAAATGTAACATACATTTAGATGCATCATAAATGGTGCGATTTTTCATGAAGATGTGTAGGATGATAAATATTTTTTGTCAAATTGAATTACCATATATAATAAAAATTACTACATGAATAGAACTCCGAATTATATGAATGTAAGAATTTTTAGGAGTATAAATTGAATAACCTCATTTGTTCATTGATACAATACTAATTTGAGCTGATGAAAATTGTATGTGGGGAAATTAAAAAGATGAATGGTATTTATATTAAATAAAATATATACTTTTCTACTAATGATTTGGTATCTATGCTACATAGATGCATGAAATGTTAGATATATCACATTACTAAGTGATTATATACGATGTTGAAAAACTAAAATTGACTCATGAATTGATTCATAATGAATAATTGAATGTAAAACAGTTAAAGTATTAATATTTAAAACAGTTGTATTTTAAGAATAAGGTTTTATATGATCTCAAAGAAGGGATAAATTTACTCTAATTTCATAAAATATGAATATAATAAAATATAATAATTATAGAAAGAAAGGAATTAAAACTCTTATGGTTGGATGTTTTTTCTCTATCAAATTTGACTCAATTTTTTTTAAAAGTGAGTTCATATAAGATATCCATTACATGAGGGTTATAAACGTTAATTATTTTAGTGATGATTGGTATTCTAGTTAAATTTATTATTCACATGTAAAAATATTATGTGTTAAAATTATATAAGATCAAAATATATAATTAAAGAATGGATTTCTAAGAATAATTTAATTACATAGAAGGTAACAAGAAATAAAATAAATATGATAATATAAAAATGACCTCCTCATCAGAATATGAATCATTTTCAATATAATTAGAATAATTGAAATATAGATTACATTTTTAATGAAATTATTAAAAATGGATTAATAGTTACTCAAAACATTCATATGAAATTAATTATATTAAACAATATCATAAATGTATCTTTATATATTCTTGTTCATGGAAAAAATAAATTTGAATAGGTAATGGTAAGGAATAAACTAAATAATGTAATTTTTAGTTTTTTATTTTAATGAAATACGTAAATTATATAATACAGACATTGTAAAATTTTCTAAATGAAAATTATTAATAGTATCATCTTTTATGTCTATAATGAAGGGATTTATTAAAATGAATGTCCATTTATATTTACAAAATATTTAGTTCATGTTAAATCATTGATTTTTAAGAAGTTATCTCCAAAAATACCCAAAACCATGTTTGTTAAAAAAATTTCTAACTAAGAATGATATTAATAATCCTATTTGACCCAATATTACATGATTATAAAATATATTTTCTAAAAAATCATAAATTTTGAATTAAGGGTGTTAAATACATATTGAATATAGATAGTGTCTACACCATACATATTACAATAGATCAATCAAATTTCATATCATAATATAAATTTTATAGAGTCTCTTTGACATTAGATGACAACTAAAATGGAATAATTAACGGTTTTTGATAATTAGGAATTTATAATTATAGTATAGTCCAAATTTAGTTTATATTTAACATATAAAACAAAAAAAATATCATAATTTAAATTAATGTGATCATGAGATCAGTGTAACGTTTGACAGATACACTTATTTAATTTTTAAGAGTATTTTTTAATTTAATTAAATTATAGAAGGTAATATTTTTTTGAACATACTAGCCAAAATTATAAATATATTAAAACTTTTATAAAATTTATATTTTATATAATTAGATGGTTTTACATGAAAAATAAATTTTTTTATACACCCTACCTAAGAGTGCACATGTTGTTGAATTTATAAACCAAGAACAATTATTGTTTTATTAATGTCTAAAATAAAAAAAACATAAAGAATCATTCTCATACATTAAAAAAGTTAAACTAGTAAGGAATTATAAACATAGTAATCAAGATTTATTTCATAATTACAACCCACAAGATTATATGTTATGATTTTTATTTTCATGTTAATAATTTTTTATGGGATTATATTTTATCTCTCAAAAATTAACAATTAAATAAATTTACTATTTTTGGGAATAAATTCAAAATAAACTTTTTTCATTAAATATTAATATTTCAACTCATATAGGGGACTAATTTATAGATATATAATTTTAAAAATACTATGATAGAATTTTAATTTTTTTCTTTCAAGAAGAACACCACAATAGAATGGTTTAATAGAAAGGAAAAAACTGAAACTACATTTGATAAGGATAAACATATGCTAAATTCATATAACATGAATAAATACAAGTAGATTGAATCTATCAGTAAATATTATTATATTATTAATAAACTATTTATTTTACCATTATTAAATACAATTCATTTGAATTTTATCAAAATAAATAACATAATTTGGTCACTTTTAGAGTTTTTGGTTGTAATGCTATTATGTTAAATCTAAAAATATAATTTAGATATGATTGTGGTAAAAAAGGGTAGAATTAATTTTTATTGGTTTTTCTAATATTAGTATGGTAGATACAGTGTATAATTATAGAAATATGATTGTTTATTTATCTAGGATTTTTTAATTTGTTGAATTCACTTTTAGTACTATAAATTTAGATTGAGAGGAAATCAAACATGAATTTATGGAATTTAATTTTAGTAATGATAAAACAATTAATATTATATATAACAGAAAATGATTATCATAATTGAATATTATATCATATTAGATTAATATTCATTATATTACAGAAATGCATGCCTAAGGACTGCAATTGTTTACTAACTTTACAAATGTGGAACATAATATTAATAATTCATGAAAAATCATCAATGAATACAAAAAATATAATTCTATTTATTAATTATAATTAAAAACATGTCATCATAAATTGGGGAATAGAGACATATGAATGGTGATATTAGGTGCCCAGTAATGGTAAACAAGGGAGATATATAAGAATAACAGGAATATACGAGAATGATGACATGTTCATAATATTTAAAAAATAGACCATCCTTTTCAAATATTATAATCATGATTCATGGAGTAATGATTGATTATTTATGAAAAATGAATTATAAGGAGATAAAATAATACAAGCCACAAAGGAACAACCTTGTAATAATATTTGGAATTGTCTCTTGCACATAAGCACAAAAAAATCTTATCTCAAGGCCACCCACCTAGACGTTCATAACATTTCAGGCATAAGATAAATAATTGGGTGCCTTTTTCGGAGTTGGGAGGACCTCCCATATACCCTACATCATTCTTGGGCTAACCACCAGTTGACCATCCATTTTGGGCTTTGTCTACCGAACTATATACACTCTCATCTTGTCAAACATTTATCATTACCCTATGATTTTGAGAGATAAAAGGTGCCCAAAAATATCATAAATAAAACCGTATTTATGTGTTTTATAATATCATACAGCATTCATCATTTCCTAATCCTTGACATGAAAGGGGGTTTTTAAACATTCCATCTTACCATAAACTATGGAAAACAGACATGTTTAATAAAAAACACAAAACATTTAGAGAAATAATAATAATTGTATCCTTGGATAATATCCATGGTAATGAATCAGTAACATCAAAGGTTTTCATGTAAAATGGAAAATTATTTTTCAATACTGATGGGGAAATTTTTTGAGGAATGTATTTATTACTCTTAGGAATATTAGTTTAAAATTTCTAAAATTTTCAAAATACATTTCATGGAAAATTACCATTTAAAATTATATGTCAGTCTTTAAAAATCATATAAAACATTTCTTGAGGAAAATATACATTGAACTTTGAAAAACTATTTTTAAAAAATAATAAATTCTGAAAATAATTTTTATATAAAATATCCACCATTATGTAGAAAAGAATATTATTAATATTTTTAGTATATATTAGAGGAAAAGTGTTTACATAACATACAAATTAAAACAATGATTCCTTTCACATTTTTAGTAAAATCCAAATGGGTGTTGTTTGAAAACTGATGGGAAGATACCATTCAAATAATTTTCTAAAATTTACAACATGGGTACAAAATTATTTAATAACTAATTTTAAAAAAAGTTTAAAACATTTTTGAAAACATTTTTAGAAAATATGGTTTTGGAATAAATTTTTTTTGACCGAATATACTAATAAATATATATTATCATTAAAAATATAATTTTTTTTTTCAAAAAACAATTTGAGAAATAATAATATTACTTGGAAATATCTTTAATAATGATAGTATATAATAATTATTTTATTCATGATATATGGATCTCAATATATCTTCATTGTAAACTTAATCATAAATAATCCTAATAAATAATGAGGTTTCTACTTAATTCTCCAACTACATTGCTAACCAAGAATCCTAATAACCATTATAAAATAACATTAAATGAAATATAATATATCATAAAATGAATTAGATTCATGATATAACATTTCAAATAGGCTATATACAAACCTCAATGAATAATATTGGTGTATAATGTAATATTTGTCTCAAATTAGGAAAACTGAGAGAAAAAGAACTTTCTTATATGGTAACATTGAAACATTAAAGCCCATAAAATAGATATTATCAAATGGATGAATAAATCCAAATAATCCTCTAGATAGGAATCATAAAATATCTTTATTGTTATTATATAAACCACCTCAATGAAATAGATGTTTAATATGGCTTGTGTCTTATGGTAGTAAAAAAAGAAAGATGGAAATCCCTTACCTTAATTATTGACTTCAGTCAAACATATTCAATCCTCTTGTATAATAAATATATGTTAATTATAAATCTATTAAATATACATTTAAATAAAAATTCCATTTTAATGACAAGTTTCCTATAATAAAAGAATTGTAATGTCTCAATTATTGAAGCCACCTAGAGGCACCCCATACACGGTTGGTCACATGTCCTCAAGAACATTTCCACTAATGCTCGTGGCTGCCGACCAGAAGTGAGGGCCTTGGATGAGATAGTGGGAAAACTATTCCCTCATTGGCCGAGTAATACGGAGGAAGAAAACATATTTACAAAAGTTGAAGTAGTATAAATGATGCATGATACATATGTCTTGGGAAGCAGCCAAACACGCCACAATGATGAAATAAAAAAAATAAACCAAAGTACAAGAAAAACAAGGAAATATCTCTTCAGCATCGCAAGCCTCAGCTTGGTCCCATTCTCTCCAGCTCCATAGTAGTCATGTACCTAATGTAGAAGGGTGTTTTCCCTTATCTATACCGTCAGCAATATATTATTTTTTGGCCCAATAGTTTTTCCCAAATAGGGTGTGAGACTAAATACTAATAGGAAACCACCACATGATCTGTGTCTAATATTCAGTGAATATACGGTAGGTAATATGTAAAGAAAGAAATAAACAAGGAAGTAAAAAGTAGTAAAAAACCCACAGTTTCAATTGCATTCAATTCCATATATCATATGCGCAACTAAACAGAGCAGGTAACCATCTAGGAAATACTCATATCCTTTCCCAACTGGTTCATCCAAAACAACTCAAGCAAGCAGATAATGCAACATGTAACCCTCTGGGAAGTACTCACGGCATATCCCCTCTGGTCCTACCTAGCATCACAAGAAACCCTCTAAGAAGTATAGTAAGTATAACCCCTCTGGTTCAGCTTAATCCTAGACTCTCTAAGGAAGCACTCACCGTCAATTCCACCTATAGTCTCATATTAATATCTAAAGGTGCCCTGGGGAATCACTTACATCTCATTCCCCTTATGGCCAGTGTGAAGGAACTACAGAAACTCTGAGGAAGCACTTACGTCAATTCCCCCAATGGTATCACATCGTAAGTAGAAAAGACACTCTGGAGAATCCTTTACGTCCATTCTCCCTATGGTCTACTACACTAGGTTTTCACAGCCCTGTGTAAGTCAAGAAGGCATAGAATTACATATTTTCCAAAGGAACCCTCAAGAACTACTTGGATAGCAATGTACAATCTAACATCATGGAAGATAAACAATCACTCCATCCTAACAATACTATGCCTGGTATGTAAACAGTCTAATAGGAGAGCAAGACCAAATAGTCAAAACAAGAAATCATGCATGGGAAACCACTTCTAATGCATAGAAATTAACACTATTATAATACAATTATCCTCTATTAAAACATACAATCATATCATGAAATCAACATGGATAAAAAATTAATCATGGAATACCTCGTTCAAGGGTATTGGTCACTTTTGCACGTATAACTCAAATAATTTAAACGGAAAGGCACAAACCACCTACCTCGGTTTTGGAGGATCGATATAAGTGAACATGAAGCCTTGAATCTCCCAATAACACCATAGATATACAAAAACGTCTAAAATGTTCAACCGAAGATAACTCTTTAAAGAGTAATAATTATGATACGATTCTCTAGAAGAAGGAAGATCTTACCGCGGTGATTCAATGAAATCGATGGAAGTCGATTTATAGAACGAGTGCTCGATCAAGGGTTCGGGGATGAAACATGGTCATACGGGTGCTCTCAGTCATAGAAGGAGAAGAAGAAGGTGTTTCTATCGATAAGACATATCCCTGTTTCGTTTAATGAAAAAAAAAGTACACAGTGTGTACTTTTGATGTACATGGTGTGTACATTCCCTTACCAAGCCCCGCTTTAGGCAGCCTCCAGTTCACCACAAATGGCCATGTGCTCGGCCGTTACACGGCCAGCATAATGATACCTACGGTGACTGAGTACACGACATGTACTCATAATGTACACGACATGTACTTAGGAAATTTCCATAAATTCCTCTTTTTCTCAAAAATGACCGGAGAAGAAACACATACCTAAAAAGAAGATTCAGGTTCTTACAAACATCCCCCTTAAAGAAATTCTTCACTGAATTTACCTACCATTGTGGCGTAGAATAAGAACCCCTGAACCGCTCTGGCCACTGCGATCGAACATCCACCTCCCTCTCCAAAGTCTCATCATATACTCCCCTGTACTGCCATAGCACTCGTACCAGAGCAATAGACCGACCATAGAGAACCATCGTACTTCAATCGATAATCCAGATAAGATTCTCTTCAAAATATTCATGCAATTCCAACTCCACCTCCTCAAGTTGGAATACATGAGATAGGTCTGAAAAGTAACATCGAAGCTGAGAAACACGTTAGACATCTTTCATAGCCCGATACCTCTGAGGTAAAAGAAACGAATAGGCAACCATACCAAATCTATCCAACACCTCAAACGGCCCAACCTACCTTGGAGAATGTTTACCCTATCTCTTAATCCTTCTGTGCCCCAACCTTGGTGTGACACGTAGGAAAACATGATCCCCAACCTCGAACTCTAGATTTCATCTCTTCTAATCAGCATAAGACATATGTCAACAATGTGTAATTTCCATCCTCTTCTAAATCAACTCTATCAACTCTGTGGTCTCTTGGACAAGACGAGGTCCCATAATAGCTGCCTCTTTTGCCTCCAGCCAACATAAGATTGATCAGTATGTCCTACCGTGCAATTCCTCAGAAGGTTCCATCATAATAGTTTCTTGAAAACAATTATTTTAGGTAAACTCCATAAGAGGTATGTGTTTCACCCAAGAAAATCTAAAATCCAGGATGCATGCACAAAGAATGTCCTCAAGAACCCAAATCGTACGCTCGGACTCAACATCTGTCTAGGGCTGGTAAGCTGTACTTAAAAGTACATGTGTTCCCAAATCCTTCTATATCCCTTTCCATACTCAAGAAGTAAAACGTGCATCCCTTTCTGAGACAATGGAGTGTGGAACCACATGTAAATGTGAAATCTCTCGGATGTATAGCCTTCCCATTAGGTCAAAAATGAAAGTCTCCTTGATTTACAAGAAGTAATCAACCTTCGTGAGTCTGTCAATGCCAACCCAAACTGCATAATTCCCTCGATGCGACCTTTGTAACCCTATCACGAAATCCATCACAACACCATTCCAATTACACTTGAGGATGGGTAACTAATTCAAATTCCATACTGGTCATTTATATCTGCCTTCACCTAGTGACATTTTAAACATGTCATGATGAAACCAGCAACATCTCTTTTCATACGAGGCCACCAATACTGATGTTGTAGATCACGATACATCTTGGTGACACAAGGATGAATTTCACAAACTTAGGAATGAAAGGCCCGCTTTAGATTCTCGAGTATATCTGCTACCACCCACACGTGACCCTATAAATGCAAGATCTTGTCATCGCCTCTGGTCTATCAAGGAATAGGGTCCTCTCGTGACATGATTTTTTGTAGGACTGGGCCTTCAAAACTTGATAGTTCCCACATTCACACTCGATCAAGAAGTTTAGAGGTAATAACTATAGAAGAACGAAACGTCCACCACTACCTTTTATTCACCTCCAATTGAATCTCAGAGATCATATCCATAAACTTCCACTAACTATTGGCCTCTTGAACTGCTTGTATCTGAGTCCTCTGACTCAGCGCATCATCCACTGCGTTTCTATTCGCATACATATAAGCAAGCTCACAGTCAAAAGACTGAAGGTACTCAAGCCACCATCGCTATCTCAAATTGAGTTCACGATGAGTGAAGATATACTTAAGACTTATTTGGTCTTTGAAAACCACAAAATTCACTCCCAAAAGATAATGTCTCCAACAACGTAAGTCATGAACAACTACAGCCGACTCATGATCATGCTTTGGTTAATTCCTCTCATGTGGCCTCAACTACTGAGACCTGTATGCAATGACTCTGTCTCCCTGAATAAGATCTTCTCTAAGTCTGATACCTAATGCATAGCAGCACACAGTGTAGCCCTTTCCTGGCTCTTGAACAAGTACTATCGGTGCTGAATTCATCCTCCCTTTCAGCTTCTGAAAGGCTAACTAACACGAATATGACCACAAGAACTATTCACCCTTCTCTATCAAGCCCATAAGTGGAACTACTAAGCGTGAGAATACCTGTATGATGTGCATTTATTAACCAGACAACCCTAAAAAACTCAGTACCTCAAATACATTCTTTGGCTGCTCTTAGAAAAGTACGGATCTCACTTTCTCGAGGTCGACTAATACTCATGAATCTGAGATAACATTACCCCTGAAGTGAATATCGTCCAACCAAAAGTGGCATTTTGAGAGCTTAAAATATAATTGATTCTCTTTCAATGTACTCAAAAATATTTCAAGATGGGTTGGATAGTCATAACTAGTGTGATATTACACAAAGATATCATCCACGAAAACCACTACGATGGAATCCAGGTGTGGATGGAACACTCGATTCATCAGTTCTATGAAAAATGTAGGTTCATTTGTGAGACCAAGCAACATAACCACATACTCTTATAGACCATACATGTTTTAAAAACCAGTAAGAGGTATATCTTATGGTCTAACACACAACTGATGATAACTAGACCTCAAGTCCATCATTGAGAACACCGGGTCTCCTCAAAGCTGATCAAAGTTATCATCAATCCTAGGTAAGGGATATCTATTCTTGACCGTCAACTAGTTCTCCTTTCAATAATCCTCAAAAATATGGAGGATATCATCCGACTTATTCGCAAACAGGATAGGCGAACCCCAAGGAGATGTACCGGGTCATTTAAAACCCTTTTCTTGCAACTCATCCAACTTCTTCTTGAGATCATTTAACACTGGTGTAGATATTTTTTACGGAGAAATGGACATAGGTGTCGCTCCTCTAACAAGCTCAATAGAAAAGTCTACCTATTACTCTAGAGGAAACCCTAAAAAGTCCTCTGGAAAGCTGACCCAGAAACGATCCACCACTGGAGGAAAGTCCATCTATGAAGTCCCCTGGTCATCCAGATATATACAAGAAATCTTGGCAGTAACTCCTCCGAACCCATGATGCTCGGGTCCTGCTCTACTCGCCTGGACATCCCATTATCCCTTATAAAGAAATGATCTTCCCTATGGTGACAGAAAAATAACCATATGGTGATAACAGTTGACGACTACACGAAATAAAACTAACCAGTCCATTCCGAGAATGAAATCATAGCACGTCAACTCAAGAACATAGTGGTCCCAAAAAGTGATAGCCACCAACCACTAGAGGGCACTCCTTACACTGTCATAAACTAGACTTTATAGCCCCCAACAGAGTGTCTAATGTCATGATATCCACTGAAATAATGATACAGACTCCAAGGATCTCCACAAAAGCAACAAATATAAAGATATTGTAAGACCCTGTATCAAAAAAAGAAGAAGCTAATACTGTGGCAACAATAATTTTACTTCGAACAATAGTGGGTTAAAGTTCCTGCTCATGTTGTGTCTACTCCACTATAATAGTCTATCCTACACTACAACCCTGTGAACCAGCCTGACCACTCTGAGTTGATCCACCCTACTGTCACTGAATGCCTGGTGACTGACTACCACAGCCAGGGCCTCCACCTCGGCCTGACTGACCAGAATAACTCCAATTCCCATACTGGTAAGAAACTGGTGGTGTTTCTCTTGTATGAGGAGTCATAGAAAAACCCCTTGTCACTAGCTACTGGAGATAATATCTGACATAGACACTTAATATGGACCAACTTGTCACAATATAGGCACACCATTGGTTCATTCAGGAAATGTGGCCTCATATACCCACTCTTCCCACACTGGTAACATAGCACCTAGCTACCTGAAGGGGCATCCCGCCAACTCGGATCTCCATCCGTAGTCTCTTTATGGGGCTTCTTCCTATCAATAATCAAAACACTAACACTGGATGTTGATCCACCCTAGATCATAGCTCCATAATCTACCATGTTACACTCTTTGATGAGTGCCTTGTTGATGATAGAAGTGATGGAAGTCTACCTGAAGATATTCACTTGCGATCGGATGCTGTGCCTCATAACATCCTCACACTTACTTAGTAGTAATAACTCATCACCTACTAGAATGGGTGTGAAGCGCTGCAGCTCAGTGAAGTGAGAACAGTACCCCATAATAGAATGAGTAACTTTCTCTAATCTCATGAACTCTCAAGCTCGATCAGCCCTCAGGGTCTCTGAATAGAATTAGTTGTAGAAGGAACACTGGAACTCCTCCTAAGCCATAGTGTGCTAGCGTCCCGACTATGAGATCACATCCCACCACCTCTTGGTGGAGACTTGATGATTGTACATAGCGAGTTTCACCCTCCTCTGTGGAGGTATCTCCAGATGCTTGATGATCGTCTGCATGGATTCTAGCCATGACTCTGTATCATGAGGTCCTTCTTCCCCTGTGAAGGTGGTAGGATTTTTCTTCTAGAAAAATGACATCAGCTATACCATAGATGGTGCAGGGTGCGATGATCCCTGGATGGTCTTCATGAACCTCATAAAGAACTCTCGGAACGATACATCAACACTAGTGTCTAGAATGATGGCTGGTGCCAAAACTAGAGCAACTGAAGGATCTGTTGGAAGTCCCTGATCAGCCATGTCCAGTGTCTGATAATAGCCCAATAACTGGTAGACAAACAGAGGACATCTTGGTGGCATGACACTACAAAGTTATGCACAAACCATAAATCAAGATTAATAGGTAATGAAACATATAAGAATAATAAGGGAACACGAGAAATAATGAATTCATGTTAATAAAAACATGGTTGCATGGAGTGTATATTTCCAACATGGCATGTTCCCTTAACCCTTTCACATGGTCGTGTACTTATGCCAGCCCAGGTCGTGTAACACCCTATATATGCGGTGTGTTGTCCTAATACATGGTGTGTACTAGACTTATCTTCCCCAGCTCGAGTCCTTCGACACGACTGAGCTACATAGTTATCCTAGAATAAGACTACATGGTTTGTTAGTTCCAGACACAGTGTCTACTAGACGAGCTTCACTGACCCGGGTTGTGAGTGACACGGCTGGATACATGGATCACACTACTCTACATGATCTAGATGGGAACAGTGTGTACTGGAAAGATTTCACCGACCCAACTTGTTAGTGACACGACTGGATACAAGGTTCTTCAACACGACGTGTACATCTTGTACACGGTGTGTCCTTATAAAATATTCCAACCCCCATTTCTCCACCCACACATTCTACGATTTGGTGAGAGACAACACGACGTGTACAGAGTGTACACAATGTATACTTATGAAAAACATTTTCTTCCTGAACAGAAGAAAATATGGCATGTATTCAACATTACATGTCGTGTATTATGGTTTTTTATGGAAAATATGCCTCAGAAACTAGTCTAGAACCCAGGAAAACCTTGAAAAAACAATAAGGTTCCAAATTTTGATCCTTGGGGGACCATACTCCCTAAAAATCGAAGCTTGAAATATTATAAATGTTATAAAATGGAAGAAAAGACAATGATCCACCAATTTTCTATCCATGAGGTCCTATAACAGCTCATGAACCAAAGTTTGGAGTTCATTCAAACAAAACACTACACAAACAATACCCTATCAAATAGAAAGTGTTTTATCCAGGCATTTATCCCACCAACATGCATATCTATCACAACGGCTATAATAACAAAAATAAATTTCTAATGAAACATAAATGGAATGGCAAGAATGCATGACATGTGATTCCTAGAAAGTGTATATATGATGCATAAAATAGAATAACCTCATCTCATCAGGTTTCCACAGAAATAGAACCTGAATAACAATAATAATAATAGAAAAAAACATGTCAATCACTCAAGCTATAATCAAATCAACTGTAATAATTTCAGAACTAGAAAACATGAAATTAACGAGGTCGGTTGGATTTTCCCTATACACGGGTTAGCTACTCCCAGGAACAACTTATTACCATGTACCAATTAATTCATATCCCTGTCTATAGGATCCAAATAGTATGTCAAGAGAAAATATTTCCTCTGATACCACTTTGTAGCATCCTCGTTCCAGAAGTCTCCCAGAGGGGCCCCGTACCCAGTTTGTAACATGGCCTCAAGAGGATTTCCTCTAACTCCATAGGCATTCGACTAGAAGTGAGAGCCTTGGGTGTGATAGTGGGGAATATATTACCTATTTGGAAGAGTAACATAGTGAACCAAAACAAAAATACAGTAGAGGAAGCAGTAAAATATCATACTATAGTAAACAGTGGAAGACTGATGAAGAAACAGATGGGGAACACATATATAAATGGTGCATGACACATATTTCTAGGGAAGAATACAAACCTATCACAATACTAAAATATAGAAATAAACCAATGTAAAAGAAAAACAAGTAAACAACTCCTTAGCATTGCAAGCATCAGCTTTGTCTCATGCTCTCCATCTCCAAAGTAGTAAAGTACCTAAAGTAGTAGGGTGTTGGCCCTTATATATACCTACATAAATATAATCTGTTTGGGCATAAAAGCATGGACAAAATAGGGTGTGAGACTAAATACATGTAGGTAACCACCACAAGATATGTTCCTAACCGTCAGTGAATATATGGATGTTAATAAGTAATGAAAGAATTAAACAAGGAATAACTCAGCAGTAAACATCCAACAATTTAAATTTCATTTAATTACGCATATCATGTAAGAAGCTAAATAGAGTAGGAAACCCTCTGGGATGTACTCTCAGCATATCCCCTCTGGTTCAACAAAAATAACCATAGAAAGTAGATAACAGAATATGTAACCCTCTGGGAGGTAGTCACAACCTATCCCCTTTGGTTCTACCTAGAAACACAATCAACCCTCTGGGCAGTACACTCAGTCTAACCCCTCCAGTTCAGCTTATGCATAGAATATTTGAGGAATCACTCATTTTCAATTTCTCTTATAGTCTCATATCGGTAACTAAAGGCGCTCTGAGGAAGAAATTACATCACATTCTCCTTTTGGCTCACGTCGTGGAACTAATGACACTCTGAGGAAGACCTTACGTCAATTCCCCCTATGGTCTCTCATCATAAGTAGAAGATACACTCTAGAGAATACCGTAAGTCCATTCTCCCTATGGTCTACTACACCAGGTTCTCATGGCCCTGTGTATGGCAAGAAAGCATATCAATGCGTTTCGGCCAATGTAACCCTCAAGAACTACCTGTCTAGCAATCTACATCCTAACAACATGGTAGATAAATAGTCACTCTATTCTAAAAATACTAGGCATGGTAAGTGAACATCCTAACAAGAAAACAAGACCAAATGGTCAAAACAAGCAATAATGCATGGGAAACCACTTCCAACGCATAAAAACTAACCTTATTCTCATTTAATTAACCTCTATTCAAGAATACAATCATAGAAGAAAATCAACAACCTAAAATAGTAAACATGAAATTCCCCAATTATGGTTTTTGGGCACTTTTGAACATATAACTCAATGACATTAAATGGAAAGGCACAAACCACCTACCTCGGTTATGTAGGATTGATATAAGTGAACCTCAATCATTGAATCGCCCATGAACACCATAGATCTAAAAAACATATAAAACGTTCAACCAAAGATAACCATTGAAATAAAAAGAATCAGGAAATAAATCCCTAGAAAAAGGAAGAGCATACCGAGGGGATCCCAACGCAATCGAGGGAGGTCGATTCGGAGAACAAGTGCTCGATCAGAGGCTCGAGGACGAAACATAGATGTACGAGCACATTCAGATGAAGAAGGCGAAGATGAAGGTGTTTCTGTCAATAACATGCAACCCTGGTCCATCCAATGTAAAAAAAGTACATGTCATGTACTTTTGATGTACACGACATGTACTTGCCATTACCGAGCCCCGATTTATGGGGCCTCTAGGTCACCACACGCGGCTGTGTGGATGACCATCACACGGACAACACATGGCTACCTACTGTGACAGAGTGCACGATGTGTAGTCATAATGTACATGGTGTGCACTTAGGTAATTCCAAAAAATTCCACTTTTTCTCAAAAACGACCAGAAAAGGAAAAAATACCTTATAAAAGATCCTGGTTCATACATGAATTGTTTTTATATGTGTTTTTATATTGTATATTATTTTTTATTACATAGAAAATCATTTCAAAATATAAATATTTTTATATATGATATAAATATCATATATATTCATTTTATATTTGATTAGTTTAATATATAAAATTTAGTTATTGAAAATGAAATACACCATTCCTAGAGATAGTAAGTCATACTTATGCATAATCATTATGTCAATTTTCTCATTGTATTGAATAAAATGAAATTAAATAATATATTATGAATCTATAATCCATTTTATTTCATTTTTATCATATATTTTAATCCAACATATCCTTATTATCATATTTTTAAATCATGAAAGCATCATATCACCTTGTGAGGTGGTAATTCGTCGTATACACGATTTACATTATCATATATTGAAAAATGGAAAGAAAGAAGTCTTGTGTGATAAAATACTTATAGAAGTATAATAATATTATAAATATAATATATAAAAAACTCATCATTATTTTCAATCATGATTTGTGTAATTGAAAAATGAATATCATTAGTTCGCAAGGCAAAAATCAGTTGTACACACGAATGGTAATTTCATAATGCATTTCATGGAAGTGGAGGAGGTTTTAGGTCATTAACATAACATAAATAAATTTAAATATATGTAATATATTGTTTTCTATATCATAGTGGTAAAATAATAATTTAGTGAGGTAGAGTAATAAAAAATAGAAAAATGGTTGTCAATGAACATTACTTATTCTTCTAGTAACCTCCTTATGTTTTCATCAAAAGCCTTCCAAGGTTTTTTTTCTATGAAAAACAGGGATTCTAATATTAGATAAAGGAATTTTTTAATTTATTTTCTCATTAATTTTACAAACCAAAATGGTTGGAATGTGTGAAGAAGAGAGGAGAGGTTGTGGATTTTAATAAGTGAGGTGAGTGGAATACTTGTAATTTTATGAATATAAAATGGTGTTCCGACATTTGTTCCATGAATAAAGACACAAAAATACATTGTAATCAATAAAATATGTATTATTATTGAAATTCATCATTAAAATTTGTTTTAGACCCGTTGTGGGGTTGTTTATCACTTATATTTTGAGTTTAACCCCCAATAATCCAATTTTTACAATAACCACGATATATAATTTTTTCTCATACTACTATTAATTTAGATAATGATTTAATCATACAATTTGAGATAGTATAAATTATTATGAGTCTAAATATATAATCTATTTTTTTAAAATTCTTTCACATAAGCGGAAATTTTTATTTTAAAATTAATCTCGCAGACGTGATGGGATGATAGGTTTTTTATGAGTAATTGTTTTATAGTTTGAAATGATTATTATATAGAAATTCAAATTTAAATTGATTAAAATGTCATAAATTTTTATAATTTATATTATATTAAAATAATTACAAATTATAACCATTTTGAAATATAATTTTTCATTATTAATAATTTATTCCAAAAGGTAGATTTCAGTTCAAATTAAATATTATTCACTATTTATCCAAAAAATATCCATTCCATAATATTCTCAATAATTTAACTTAATAAAAAATTTAATCTATTTTTCAAGAAAATTTACTTTTCAGAGAAATTTTATTAAATTATAGTTAATAAAATTTAAAACACAATCTGAAGACATTATAGATAGCATTTTTTCCTCCAAAGTCTTGAAGGCCTTAATTTTTTTATATATTTTGTTAATCCACCTTTCAAAATATGTGGTGTAACCCTTTCAAGGTCAATAGGCATAAGCATTACATGGCTCATAGGCCTTAGGGGAATTCATTTTCTGTATGCTTAAAATATTACATTAAACCCAGACTAACTACCTGGAACTGCTCCACCCCATCATACTCATTGTGAAATCAACTCTCCACCTTTGCATGTTTGTTCAGCTAGGCTTTTCTGTGCATGAAAAAGATTGTCCCCATGGAAGGTGGCACACCCTCTCATTCATGCAATCTGTTTACCTTTTTCTAGGGTGAAATATCATTTGATAATCCTCCTTTTGAGGCATGGTCCTTCTAGGTTGTCTTGTTTTCATCTACACATAAGGTTCCCAGAAGGCATTAAGGTGTCCTGAAGGCCTTACTGACCCAATGTCCTGGGTTACCTGAAGGCCTTAAAGAACTCAGGGACCAAATCAGTGGCCCAAAGGCCCAAACAGAGCAATAGTCCCGGCTACTACAGTGCCAAATAGTACCTACTATAGTGCGGCTATTTTCCTTGGTACAATACTGATACAGTTCCTGCTACAGTACTACTAATGTAACCCTGAAATTATACCTTTTCTAGGATTTGATTCTGGGACTCCTGGAGGCACTTAATTAGTCCTCACCAACTTGGTTGAGTCTCATTGTAAAGACCTAAAAATATCGCGGAATTTTTTTTCTTAATTGTTTGGAAGTTGACGAGTCCACAGTTTCTGACAGCGTCTGATTCTGAGGCCCAGTGTGTCCAGATTAAATTTTTTATGTTTTTTTATGTACGTTTAGTAAACGTATGTGCGGGTTTTTCTATCTTTTGAACTGGTGCTCAGAATTGAAATCTAAGAGCACCGATGAACTCGCAGCGTCGGTATTCGCTTAAGGGGACCTTTACCGGAGTTTCGTTTTATGCGGGTTGAGATTTAATATTTGGGGTTTTAGATTAAAATGAATAAAATTGTGGA
Source organism: Viscum album (assembly GCA_963277665.1). NCBI lineage: Eukaryota > Viridiplantae > Streptophyta > Magnoliopsida > Santalales > Viscaceae > Viscum > Viscum album. The sequence continues at coordinate 189,791,519 of OY728133.1, read as the reverse complement.
ACACAAATTTATTTAAGTTGGGTGGTTATTTTCTCCCAAGGGGAGTTATTGGTGGGTCCCACACCCACATAACCTCCCATGGGAGGATATTTGTGTGGTGGGGCCCACACGATTTCCCAACCTTTCATCTCCCTCATAACTCCTCCAAACTCCCTTGAACTTCCCTACATTAATTTTTCACAACTCCTCCTCTTTAATATGAGGAGCCTCTCCACCTCCCTCTCTCCCATTAATGTTTTCCTACGCATTTAATTAATAGAGTGATTCTTTGAATTAATTTTAATTGGATATAATTTATTTAAAGTGGGAGAAGTTTGTATATAATATATTCATAGCAAATATTTTTGGTGGGGGAACCTCTGGAGATTTAGAAGAGCTACGTTCTTCAATGAAGAACGCCTCCGACGAAGGACAATTTTCTCCCTCGATGGTGAACGCTCTACAATTCGAAGAATGTGAAGTCTACAATGACTCTTCTTTTTCGGGTGCACTTTGATGTCAACGGAATCGACATCGTTCTTCCGCGATGCCCGACAACCATGAAGTTCATCTTCCGCATGATCGATGACGTGCAACGTCTTTTCAAGATAGGGGAATTATGTTCAAATTTAATTAATAAAAATTGATATTGTTCTTTGTGAGAAATATGGTTTTTATTCGGCCAATGTCTACTGCCTAACACGGAGGGCATGTGCAGAATGAACATGGCTTGACGACCCTCTGTAGACTCTTTATTTGTGAATGGGGAACTTTGGAAGAGGTGACGACTGTAGGAGGCACCGGCCGCACACCCACCGCGTATAGAAGAACCACGGCCCGCAAAGGCGGGCCACTCGGCCGAAGCAGAACCGGCCGGGCTGAAGGATGACTGTAGGCCACAAGGGGCGCCGCACTGTGGAGGACCACGGCCCAAGTTTTGCAGGCTTCTCGGTGGAAAAACCGGCAGGCCAGCCGACCGGCAGGGTGGGAAGGACCAGCGGCGCCAGGAGGGCGCCGTCCTAGAGAGATTGCGGGCCGCCCTTGTGGGTTGCTTGCTCTAGGAGGTCTACCAGCTGTGGTTGGTCGTTTGGGAGGGTTACGTCTCTCAACACCGCTAGTTCGGAAAAGCGGGCCCCCCTCGGACCTCTCGACCAGCCAGGTCGTGTCGTGCCGGGCCGCGCTATGCCATGCCATGTCGGCCTGGGCCACGCCCCTCCGGGCCGGGCCACGCCCCCTCGGGTCGGGGACCGCAGATTCTCAGGCTGATCTAACCCTCTGTCAGGTTGGACCCGGCAAAACCGGGTTGACCCGACCAGCCAGCACACTGGGTATAACGTGTCAGGCCCATTTTTACATAAACATGATTAACTATAAGACTGCGTGTCCGATCGACATGATGTCTATGAAATTGGGACCCTTACGATGTGGTGGTCCTTTGTAAATAATCTATGTTAGTTTTGGAAAACATTGGAAAATGGATGGGTTTGGAACGACCATATTTCCAATCGGGTCCCTGGAATAGAAAAGCTAATATCTCTCAGACTAGACGATCGATTGAGGTTCCCTCTATCGCGTCAGGTTACTTTTGACTAGGCGGATCATCGGTAAACTTGATCTGTGGACTCCTTGATAGTTGATGTATTGATCCCTTTGATAGAGGAACAAACCCTCCCGGAATCAAGCTTGTTGTGTGCGGGAACCCTAGATCTGGCTGCGACTGCGACGACTACCATACCAGAATCCTCTGTGGGTTTGACAATAATGGATAATGTACTGGAATCGATTACTAATGTTCTAGTATTCTACATGGTTCCTGCAGTTTGACTACTGTTCGTGTATACTATGTGGATCTAACAATTTGACCTCTGTACTTGTATCCTGTGTGGGCCCGACAGAGTAGCTGGTCTAGTATCCTACGTGTGTCTGACAGCTTAGCTGGTCTAGTATCCTACGTGGGTCCGATAGCATAAATGAATCAATGACTGCATCTGATCATCTATATCTCTATACGAAAGATGTATACTTGTGTGATCTTAGATTTGACATTCCATCATTATCATTAATGTGATTGACTATCTTTCATGTGTGGACCGGGCTGTGCTTCGGCTCAATAGTTGGAGCCAAACTGTGATTGTTAACATAGGTATATGTATGGGCATATACCTAAGTAGAGTTGGATGTTACTTCATGTTTTAATCTTTTCATTGTGGTTTATCCATGTGGACTCTGGAAGACCTTCGAGGTTCTTGGGGTCCATACTGAGTATCGTATACTGACCCCTATAGGAGCTATGCATGCCCTACGTTGGGTAGGATACAGATGATGGACAACACTGATCGAGGAGGAGATATTTGGAGCAGGACAATACCCAGAGGGGGACAACTTGGTGAGACATACACAGAGCAGACATACATAAAAGAGGTGTGGAGGAGGCCATCTGTACCAACCCTTTAGGTGGGATTCCAAGAGGATGACTCAGTGGTTGATATTTTACTTTACTGCTGTTTGACTAGATTTTCAGTTGTACTGCACTTACTGTTGGGATTGTATTTCTAGCCCCTTTTGCATTCAGAACATACTATTGTATTCAGTTTTACTTAGTGCATGTTTTACATGCGTACTCTATTATGTTTTTATACTTTCATAAAGGAAATTCCATCCTAGTTATGGGATTTACGACTTTGGTGCTTCTCGCAAGCCCTTGGCCTCTGGAAGGAGGGCTTGGGGTAATCACGACACGAGCCTCGAGGATGGGCTGTGAAAAATTGGTATCCGAGGAGTCGGTTCTGCCGCAGAACACCAGAATTTGATAATTCATTTATGTTAATCAATAGTGTTAAGTGTGTTGATTGTGGTTTTTAGTCTATGGAGTCCAGTGTTGGTGTGGCTACCGACGTATCCATACACCAGGACCCTGACCTCTGATTTCTGACTCAGTTCACGAAAACACTTATTTCATATCTGTTTCATTTGAAAAGTTTCCTTTGTGGTTACTTTGTGTCGGCTCACCAGGTATACTGTTTGACTGTGGTGCACCTGTTTCATTTAATTATGGCCCCACGAAGGCAGACAACTAGGGTTCTGAGTCAATTGTGAGATGGAAGCCCACTGAGCGATGAGGCCTCGGTGCAGGGCCCCATCATAGCGGAGGCACCAGCAGTACCACTAACTGCTGATCCATCGATACTGCCAGCCCCAATAGTATAGAGTGTATGCCGCATGAGTGCGTTGCTTGAGTTTCAGTGAGAGAGGCCGCCCAGGTTCCATGGAGAGACAGACTCACATGCAGCTGAGGATTGGTTGGAGGCTTTCATCAGGGTTTTCTGATTAGTAGGGACACCAGTGGATCTTATTTTGATCCTTGCAGTGAGTCTTCTGCAAGCATCAGCAGGCAGATGGTGGAGCTAGATTCTCCAGGTGCATGACGAGGAATCTCTTCTATGGACAGAAATCTAGATTCTCATCCACTCAAAGTTTTTTCCCATGACCCTTTGTGCAGTGCAGATCGAGGAGTTACTTCATCTGCAGCCGGATAGCATGACTGTAGCTCAGTACTCAGTGAGGTTTTCTAACCTCTCATGCTACACCTTAGACATGGTACGAGACCCATTCTTCTAGGCCTGGACCTTCGAGCAGGGACTGAGGCACGAGATTATATCTTCGACAATTCCTATCAACATCCTGACTCAAGAAGGGATGCTAGAGTGAGCCCTTATAGTGCAGATATTTCTTGGTGATCAGTCTTCAGTAGCGCAACCCACCACAGGGTGACACGTAGCAGAGTATTATGCAGCTGGCAGTAGAATGAAGTTGCAGAGGTCCAAGAGGACCAGGCCATCAGGTGTGAGACCTCAGGATATAGGTTCTATTGTTTGGGGCAAACAGAACAGAGCCATCTATACGAGGATCATGTTATACTATGCATGCGGTGGACATGGTCACATGGCTCGAGACTGTCCGACCCGCCATGCAGATGAGTAGCAGACAGTAGAGGGTCCTCCTAGGCAGAGGGAGAGGTTCGACTATGGCGGTCCTCCAAGAGTAGGTAGACGAGGAAGAGGAGCTGGCCAAGCAGTGGGTGGTGGGCGACGCTTCGGGGCTCTACCACCACCACCACAAGGAGGTCCACCCCAACCACAGGGAGCTAGTAGACAGAGGCAGTCTCAACTCCAATAAATCGGGGCCCACAACAATGGCGTGCCTGAGATTATTCAAGGTAATATCTGTGTTACTGCACCATTTCTATAGTATTTATAGACATAAGTTTGAGTCATTCTTTCATTGATGCTTCCCTTGTTCAGATCATGGGGATTCCGATAGAGCCGTTTCCTCGATCCTTATGGCTAGAGACTCCTACAGGAGCAGACTCGACGATTACGCACTGGTGACGGCAGTGTGAGCTTACTCTGGGAGGAAAAAGCTTCAGCTGGGATCTTCTTGTAGTGACGTCGAGGCCTTATGACATCATCATGGGTATGGACTGGTTATCTATATTCTATGCTCAGATCGACTGTATTAGGCGCAAAGTGTGGTGTATTCGCACGGATGGGAGCATGTTCACCTTCACCGGCGAGAAGGGAGGCTTTGCAGAACAAGATGGACATTATTAGAGGAGAGGGTAGCTGATCACATATCAGTTGTCTAGTCTCATCCTTGGAGCACTTGATGTGCGGAGTTCGAGTTTTCCTGTTGTGGTGGATCAGTATGCAGCCATTTTTCCTAAAAACATTCCAGGACTACCTCCTCACAGAGAGGTAGACTTCTACATTAACATGTAACCTGAGAGAACACTGATATCTACTCCATCATATCAGATGGATCTCACTGAGCTTCGCGAGTTGTGGGTACAGCTGGAGGACATGCAGGGGAAAGGATTCATCTAACCCAGTGTTTCACCCTAGGCTTCTCTGAATTTGTTCACCAAGAAGGCGGATGGGAGATTGCGACTGTGTGTCGACTACCGTTACCTGAATCAGGTGACCGTGAAAATAAGTACCCACTCCCAAGGATTGACGACCTCTTTGATCAGATCAAGGGTGCATGATGGCCCTCGAAGGTACACCTCAGGTAAGGCTATCGTCAACTCTGAGTTCAAGACAAGGATGTGTAAAAGATGGCCTTCTGGTGTCGGTATGGACACAACGAGTTCCTGGTTATGCCCTTTAGTGTAACCAACGCACCAGTAGTGTACATGAGTCTTATTAACAGAATCTTCCATCCTTACATCGATAGATTTGTCGTATTTTTCATCAAAGACATACTGATTTACTCATCTACTGAGGAGGAGCATGCCTACCACTTTTGGGTTGTACAAGATACACTCTGAGAGCACCAGCTTTAAAGTAAGACCTTGATGGGCCAGTTCTGGATTCGAGAGGTTCACTTCTTGGGACACGTCATCTCGGAGGCTCGGGTAGCAGTGGATCCAGTGATTATTGAGGCAGTTCTTGCATCGGAGCCACCTAGGAGCGTAACGGTGGTGTGGAGTTTCCTTGGTCTGGATAGATACAATCGGAGATTTGTTCCAGACTTCTCTAGAGTTGTGGCACCACTTTCATCTTTGATGAAGAAGGGGAAGCCCTTCGTGTGGTCAGATAGATTCTAGCTGAGCTTTCAGGAGCTAAGGCAGAGGTTGCCCAGTGCACCCATCTTGAGGCTACCGGAGGAGGGCGGTGAGTACGTAGTTTATTGCGACACATTAGGGACCATACTCGGGTGTGTACTGATGCATGAGAGAGCTGTTATCACCTATGGTTTATTGCATTTGATGCAGAATGGGTAGAAGTATGCTACCCATGACCATGAGTTAGTAGCAGTGGTCTTCGTCTTGAAGATGTGGTGGCACTATCTGATGGGAGAGCGATTCACAGTCTATTCTGACCACCAGAGTCTCAGGTTCATCTTCTCGCAGAAGGACATGAACTAAAGACCGAGGCGATGGATTTAGTTCCTCCAAAATTATGACTTTGAGATAGTCTATACTCCAATGAAGGGGAAGGTTGTAGTAGATGCTATCATCAGGAGATCTAGAATTCACCTACTAGGTGAGGCGACTAAGCATCTAGACGTGTTGCAGATATCCTTTGTGGATCGAGATAGAGCAGCATTTCCTCAGTCACTCACAATCACTCCACCACTTCTTCAGTGAGTCAGAGAGGCTCAGCATGGGGACGTTGACTGTGAGACGCCACATGCTTAGATATCCACAGGGCAAGAACCTGATGGATGTTTTGATGGAGGGGAGCACGTCATCCACTTCAGGGGAAGTACAACGGTACCAGTTGCACTGTAGGAGGAGGTGCAGATGTAGTTTCACACTTCCCCTTTTGCGGTACATCCAGGAGTGGCGAAGATGTTTTAGGACATCAGAAAACAGAACTGGTGGTCGGGTATGAAGAAGGCTATAGCAGAGTTCGTTTCCCGATGCCTCACTTGTCAGCAAGTAAAGGCGGAGCACCCGGTACCAGCAGGCTTGGTACATCCCTTAGTAGTCCCAGAGTGGAAGTGGGATGGGATGTACATGGATTTCGTGATGGGCGTCCACATACATCCTGAGGACACGACTCTATCTGAGTGATCCTTGATCGACTGGCCATGTAGGCCCACTTACTACCGATTCGAGAGAAAGGATCAATAGACAGCTTGGGACGCCTCTACATTCAGGATATTTTATAGTTTCACGGTTTTTCATTGACTATCATTTCCGATCAAGAATCTCATTTCACATCACGACTATGGAAGGGGTTACAGGAGGATTTCAGGATGTAGTTAGGACTGAGCACCACCTTCTATCCTAAGACGGATGACCAGACAGAGAGGACCATTCAGACTCTGAAGGATATGATCCGTGCATGTGTCCTTGGCTTTGGTCGCAGCTGGGAGGATCACCTACCCTTGGTGGAGTTTGCGTACAACAACAGCTACCACTCCACCATTGGGATGGCACCATACAAGGCACTGTACGTCTGATCTTGAAGATCATCTCGTACTGGATAGACCCAGAAGAGTCAGCACTTGTAGGACCAAAGATGGTTAAAACTATGATAGAGAAGGTGCAGATCGTTCAGGAGCAGATGAAGACTGCACAAAGCAGACAGAATTTCTATACTGATAGGAGACGAAGAGCACTGGATTTCGAGGATGGCAACCACGTATTCTTACGGGTCTCAACTCAATGGGGTATATGAAGATTTGGTCGGGGAAGCAAGATATCTCCACGCTTTATCAAACCTTTCCAGGTCCTCATCAGAGTAATTGAGGTGGCTTACTGCCTGGCCCTTCCACCTCAGTTGCACCGGGTTCATGACGTCTTCCACGTCTCTCAGATGAAGAGATACGTGCACGACCCATCCCACATCATCGATCACGAGGATCTGGACATCGATGAAATGGCAGCATTCACGGAGGTCCTGGTGGATATCGAGGATCGACAGGAGCATGCCTATGTGGATGGTCGATTCCTCTAGTGCACATTCGTTGGCAGCACAGGAACCTCCAGGAGAGCACTTAGGGGCAGGAGGCTCAGATGCGTGTACAATATCCCTATTTGATTCCCTAGTGAGTATTGTAGCTTTACGGGCATGTAAACCCCTGAGGTGGGGGTAATATAAAGACCGAGAAATTTCACAGAATTTTTTTAATCCTTTAGAATTTTACGACCCCGTAGTTTCTGACGGCACCTGATTCCGAGGCCCGGTGTGTCCGAAATCAATTTTTAATGATCTTTTTGTGTACATTAAGTAAACGTACATGTGGGGTTTTCTAACTTTTGAACCGGTTCTCAGAATCGAAATCTAAGGGCACCGATGAACTCACAGTGTCGGTATTCACGTACGGGGGAACTTTACCGCAGTTGCATTTTATGTTGGTTGAGAGTTAATAATTGGGGTTTTTGTATAAAATTAATAAAATTGTGGACCACAATTTTATTTATGTTGGGTGGTTATTTTCTCCCAAGGGGAGTTATTGGTGGGTCCCACACCCACATTACCTCCCATAGAAGGAGATTTGTGAGGTGGGGTCCACACGCTTTCCCAACCTTTCATCTCCCCCCTAACTCTTCCCATCTCCCTTGAACTTCCCTTCATTAATTTTTGACAACTCCTCCTCTTTAATCCGAGGAGCCTCTCTACCTCCCTCACTCCCATTAATGTTTGCCTACACATTTAATAAATGGATTGATTCATTGAATTAATTTTAATTGGTTGGAATTTCTTCAATGTGGGAGAAGTTTTTATTTAATATTTTCATAGAGAATATTTTTGGTGGGGGAAACACTGGAGATTTAGAAGAGCTACGTTCTTCAACGAAGAATGCCTCTGATGAAGAACGACTATCTCCATCGATAAATAATGCTTTACGATTCGAAGAATGAGAAGTCTCCAACGATGCTTCTTCTTCTTGTGAACTTTGATGTCAACGGAATTGACACCGTTCTTTCACGACGCCCGACTACCACAACGTTCATCTTCCGCGACGGTCGACGATGTGAGAAGTCTTTTTGAGGTAGGGGAATTATGTTCAATTTTAATCGATTAAAATTTCTCTTGTTCTTTGTTGAGAAATATGGTTTGACTTCGGCCAATTTCTACCACATAACGCAGAGGGCATGGTCTGAACACACACGACCCGAAAACCCTCTGTAGACTCTTTATTTGTGACTGTGGCACGTTGTAAGAGGTGGCGATGGGAGAAGGCGGTGTCCGCGTACAGAAGAACTGCGGCCAGCAACCGCAGGCCGCTCGGCCGAAAGAGAACTGGAATGCTGAAGCCATCTGGGCCAATGGAAGACCGCGACGCCATAAGGGCCACTACTCTACGGAGGATGGCAACCCGCGTTTTTCGGGCCTCTCGGAAAACAAATCGGGCGGCTAGCTGGTAGGGTGGGGATGAACCGTGGTGCCAGGAGGGCGTCGCGCTGGAGAGACCACGACATGCCCGTGCAGGCCGCATGAACCGGGAAGGCCGGCCGGCTTCGGTCGGCCGGTTGGGATGGTGGCACCACTGAACACTACCGTTTCGGGATAGCGGGGGACCGAGCCCCCCCCCCCCCCCCCCCCCCGCAGACCACTTGGCCACCCTGGTCGAGTCGCGGTCTGACGGGCCGAGCCACGCCACGCCATGCCGGTCCGCACCCCCCTCGGGCCGGGCTGCGCCCCTCGGACCGGGACGCATGCCTCATCAGGCCGGTCTGACCCTCTGTCGGGTCGGACCCTCCATAATCGGGTTGACCTGAATCGCCAGCCCATTGGGCTTAAAGGGCCGAGCCCATTTTCACTTAAACGTGAATCACTATAAGACCGTGCATCTGATATACGCGCCGTCTGTAGCGTTGGGAACCTTGTGAAGGGGCGGTCCTTTTTCAATACTCTATGTCAATTTTGGACAACATTGGAAAATGGCCAGGTTTGGAATGAGCATATTTCCAACCGGGCCCCTGGAATGAAAATGCCAATATCTCTCAGACCGGGCATCCGAGTGACGTGTCGGTTGTTGTGTCGGGTTACTTTTGACGAGACAGAACTTTGGGATACATGAACTCTGGACTCCTTCATAGTTGATATATCGACCACTTTTCTCGAGGAGAGGACCGTCCCAAAATTGAGCATGCTATGTACGGGAACCCTAGAGCTGGCTGCGACTACGACGACTACCATACTGAAATCTTCCGTTGGTTCGACGGTGATGGATAATGTACTAGAATCGATGACTACTGTTCTTGTATCCTACGTGGGTCTGGCAGTTTAACTATTGTTCTTGTATCCTACGTGGGTCCGACAGTCTGACCTCTGTACTTGTATCCTGTGTGGGTGGAATAGAGTTTCTAGTCTAGTATCCTACATGGGTCCAACATCTTAGCAGGTCTAGTATCCTACCTGGGTCCGAAAGCTTAGATGAATTAGTGACTGCATCTGATCATATCTATCTCTATTTGAAAGATGTATACCTGTGTGAGCTGAGTCTTGAATTTCAATCATTATCATTTATGTGATTGACTATCTTTCCTGTATGGACTAGGTTGTGCTTGGGCATGAGAGTTGGAGCCGAATTGGGATTGTTAACTTAGGTATATGTATGGGAATGTACCTAATTAGAGTTGGATGATACTTCGTGTTTGTATCTTTTCTTTGTGGTTTATCCTTCATGGATTCTAGAAGACCTTCGGGGTTCTCAGGGTCCTTACTGAGTATCGTATTCCCACCCCTGCAAGGGCTATTCCCACACTACGTTATGTTGGATTCAGATGATGGACATCACTGATCGAGGAGGAGACTTGTGGAGCGGGATGGTACCCGGAGGTGGACCACTTGGTGATACATACATGAAGCGGACGAAAGGAATGTATGTGAAAAGAAGGCCATATGTACCCACCATTGAGGTGGGATTCCTAGACGATGAATCAGTGGTTGTTGTTTTACCTTAATGTTGTTGTAATAGACTTTCAGTTGTACTGTACTTACTGTTGGGCTTCTATTTACGACCCCTTTTCCTTTCAGAACTTACTATTGTATTCAGTTTTACTTAGTGCTTGCTTTACTTGCATACTCTGTTGTGTTTGTTTACATTCATAAATGAAATGCCTTCCCAGCTTAGGGATTTACGCGTTTGGTGGTAGTCGCCAGCCCCTGGCCTATGGAATGCGGGCTTGGGGTAGTCACGACACGGACCCCGAGGACAGGTCATGACACTCATGTTTAAAAAAAGCATGTTTTCGAGAAGGATATGTTTTTCCAGAATATGGTGATTTATATATAATATATTTATAATAATAATCATAAGGAGAATAATAATTATAATTAATTTATATTTATTTAAAATATAAAATTTTTAAATTTTCATTTTAGGAGTAATTTTAATTAATTAAAATTGGGAAACATAATGTGCTTCAAAAAAAATTCTTCATAATTACACCGTTTTAAACCGAAAAATATACGAATAATAATATTTAATATAAAGTTGATTAAAAATTAATTTAGAATAGAAAATATAATTAAATAATTCACATGTTAATTATAAACATAATGATATATTTAAAAAAAATTATTTCATTTAGAGTAAATCATTGTTTTTCAAAAAAAATCTGTATTTTAACTATTCACTGAAATATAAGAATTTTCGGAAAAAAAATTATTTTCCCAAGATTTCATATTCCATATCATGCTTTAAAAAAGCTATTTAATTTTGTTAAATTAATTTTAAGTAATATCTATAAATTATTCATAATAATTCCCCATAAAAGGAAATAAAAATATTTTTTGAAGAAAATATATTTTCTGAAGAATATAACGACCTCTCTTAAAATTGATTGATTATTTACTATGAATAAATAAATTATTTTATTTTAAGTATGAATTTTTTTTGTAAATTTAATTAATAATTTAATAATTTTTATACTCAGATACTGAATATCTATATAATAATAAAATTATTTCTTAGTTCACTGATTCTTAGTATCGCGTGGCATGTATGATATTGAAGATCTCATTATTTCCTATTAAAAAGATGAAATTGGTGTTGTGTATATCCAAATATATATAATAAATTAAAATAATTTTATAAAAATATTTCAAAAAATATATTTACATTACATTTTACCTCATTAAAATAATATGTATGCGAAAATTCTTCCTAGTGATTTATAAACATTTGAAACTTCATTCCTAATAACCCACTTTTTAAAATAGAGTAATATATAACTCCTTAAAAAGGGAGTAGTAGAAGAATTAATGTTACCAAATTTAAATTATAACAAGGATTCCATATACTATAACAATTTTGGGAAGTTATGACTTATACATGGAAGAGAAGCACAAATAATTATACAGAGTTATATAAGTCAGTAATTTTATGAAAGGGAGATATCTATATAAGGATAATTACTCCAAAACCATAAATCTAATAGGAATAAAAAATTTCATTGATATCATAAAAAATAATGAAAAAATGATATCATTTTATTTCCAGATCATTTTCAAAAATTTAAATAACTTTCCTGAGATGAAATACTTACTTGATTTCACTCTATTTTCTAAGAACAACCACACCCAATGTAGTGCATTGATCAGTTCACACATAATCTATTAATAAAATAAATAAATGTGAATTATTTATTCCTAAATAATTAAGGTATATCATTATACAAATATATAATGATAATTCATTATATATATCTTTAATTATAATCACATAAAAAAATGTTTATCATTGGTTATTCAATATGCATAAATATTCTTATAAGAATACCATTTTATTATGACCATTCCAAAAGACTAAAATCCAAAAATTTATAAAGTAGGCTGCAAAATGTCTAAAATAAACATAACGTTATTCATTGAATTATCAAAAATTATCTCTTGAATTCCACATACCAAATATTTTAATACCTCAGTCATACATTTCCTTAGATCATGGTAATATCTGGAATTACCATAAGACCTTTACAAAAACATAAAAACTTCTTCATTCCTTGGATAAAACAATTCATTAACTAATATATTCCATAAATTTAACAATGTTGTAAACTACACCAATGATAACATAAACAACATTTTATATTAATCATTAATAAATATTAAAGTCATTAATACTATCAAATTTAATTTATCCAAATAAATCATATCTACGTCCCAACATCATTATATCAACATCAGATACATATTAAGGGTCATCTTTCCCTAAATCATGTGTTTTCTATGAATATCATATTTCCATTAAATAAATTTTCTTGGTCATCAACATCTTTAACCATTTTATTTCAAATCCTTAATTAAAAATATATATCAAACCATACTTAAAAATTTTGTATTTCATAAAAAATAATTCATTAATCAAAATACTTAAATACTTCAATCCTTCCACTTCAGTGATTTTTATTAAATATTACCTCCAATTGTTTACAATTTTATTCATGTGCTAGGTCTTTGAGTTGGGTAATTACCATTTTCACCACACATAATACATTAAACTCATCAACAATTTATATGGACCTCTATTCTAAGTTAATAACATATTTAAATCCATTTGAGAAATTCTTCCATGTTTTTTTTCCAAACAATTTAACATGTAGCGAACTGAGTCCTTTATTTTTATTACCAAATGAAGTTTCATAAATATACATCTTCCTATTATTATATGTGTTAGTAATATAACCTATTATTACATTATTAATCATATACCATGATAGGTAACTATTCATAATCACAATATATCACTCTCCAGTCATCATCCACATTGATTTATTATAGTCAAAAAATTATCTAATATTGTGAATGCCAGCATGATTACATCTAGTTACATATATACATTAAAACTAAAAAAACATAGTGTGAGTAGCAACAATCATGATGGGGAACCAAATAATAATTAAAAATAACTTATAATATATATAAATCATGAAATCATCTTTTATATATGGCTCATTACGTTTATCCTAGGTTATTCATAGTTATCTACTTTTTAAATCCATCAAGATGGTCAATAAAGTGTTTTTAATTTTCAAATGATTATCCCATGGGAGTGTTAAATTGGTTGGGCATCATGGCCCACTATCATGAACCATGTGATGATCGAGTCTAAATAAACTTACCGGTTTTAGTATATGTCCCTATGAACATTTATTCTATAGCCATATCAACTAGTAGTATTAGGAAATAGATTGAATTGCATGTAAACAACTTGCTCTATCCAGTACCAAGTTTGGTGCTATTTTCATATACTATAACTCATCCTTGGACATATCCATAAACATGTTCTTATAGATATCACTATGGATTTCCCATCCTAGATTCCAACTTTTAACTATACATCCCCTATGATACCAACTATAATTACACAAATTAATAATATTTTTATATTACATAAATATAAATTAATATTCATTATGTTAAATAAACACAAAATTTAGGACTATTACAGTTTAGTTCCTTTGGGAAATTGAAACATGGCCTTATTAATTCATCAAATTTCTCCAATATACCCTATAAATAACGTCCCCTTTTTATCCCTCCAAAAAAATATTTATTCATAAAATGGGGAACGGAAAAAAAAATATTTTTTGAGGTCATATGCTTAGTAAGGGTAAACAAGGGAGATATATAATAATATCATAAATATTAACATATTATAGAATTACAAAATCATTTGAAATCCCTACCCTCTATATTAAAGATCAAAATCTTGAACCATAGAATATTGATTTGTAGTTCATAATGCATGAATCATAAGGAAATTAACGAACATGAGCTAAGATATATACCATTAGAATAAGGTATATAATTCTGGAATATACATATCTGTAGAAAATATTATATCCAGGATACCCACTGTGATTTTCATAACACATTATCCTTGGGATACCACCTATGTAACTTGGTTGGAAATTGGATGACCTCCTGATTACCCACTTTTCGAGCTTGGTATTACAACACATGTACCCCCTATTTGTGTATGGGATAAAAACTAGTATACCTTATGAGCTCGCAGAATATTTATCTTTAACCAATGCATTAGAGAGATATATAGGATCCAATAGTGTCATAATGAAAACTTTGTTTATATATTATATAATTCCATAAAAAATTCATTATATCATAACCCATTAAATGAAATGGGTATCAAAAAAATTTCATCATAAAATAACACGTGGAAAAGAAAAGGGTTTCATAATAATTTATTCATTTCATTAAATCAAAAATAGTGAAAAATGAAATAGGTTTAATGAACATTTTATTATGGTATAACCCATGGAAGATAAACTGGTTTCATAAACATCTTTTCATAATAAACACAAATCATCATAAGAAATAATAGGAATGGTATCACTGGATAATATTCTATGTAAAGCATATGTAACATAAAAGGATTTCATTATAGATGGAAAATAGATTTCAAAATTTTACATGGGAACATTATTGGATAAAATCACCTTTCCACTTGGAAAAATAATTTTTAAAAGTTAAAACAATTTTTAAATAATTTTCTATTCAAATAGTATTTTAAAATTATACTCGATTATTTAAAAATCATTTGAAATATTTCATGATGAAAATATCATTTCCAGTTACAAAAAGACACTATAAAATAGAAAACTTTTAAAATAAAAATTAATTTAAAATATTCATTAAAATATACAAAGGGATCATAAAAACAATTCTGGGTCACACCATTGGAAATTTCAATACATATTATACATGTAAAAAAATCTATTCATTTTTTATTTTTTCAAAAATATATATGTGAATTGTATGAAAAATGAAATTAAGATTCCCTAAAAATTAAAAATTAAAACATGGTTAAAAATTTCCTTAATAAATCATTTGAGAAAATTTAAAAACGTTTTTAGAAAACATGGTTTTGAATAAAAAGTTTTTTGAACCGAAGAGAAAAAAATGCAAGACATTAATAATAACATTTCCCCAATTAGTTTGAGTTAAAAGAGTGTAAAAATTGTGCATTTTAATGAAAATATCATTAATAACATGAGGATAATTAAATTTATGACTTTCTATAGATATTTATTATAATATTTCATCATTTTAAAGAAAATCATAAACATTCGTGATAAACAGAGAGATTATAGAATAAAAATCAAACCACATTAGAAACATTGAATCCTAATCCTGATGAATTAATAACATAAAATGAAACAAATAATATCATCATAATAAAATGATTCCTGATATAACATTTCTAATTGGTTGTATATGAACCTCATAGAATTATATATGTGCATAATGAATCATATGTCCCAAATTTAGAAAAATAAGACATTAATCCCTTACCACATTGTTAACCTTGAATCCATATTACCTATGAAATAGGTATCCTAAAATGTATATATAAATACCTAGAATTCTTAGTGAAATAATAATAAAATAAATTTATTTTACTTAAATAGTCACATTAAATAAATTGGTGGGAAAGAGTCTTGTGTATCAAATAAGATAAAAGCGAGATAGAAATCTCTTACCTTATGCCCCCACTTCCATTATACTTTTCCAATAATCCTTTAAAATAAATATATAATTATTATAAATCTATTTCATTCCGATAAATATATATATAATATCATATACGATTTAATTATAACCTTTTATTACCTATTTATTAACAATTCCTTGTTAAATTCATGTATCGGGTAATGTTCGCTATGTTTTTCATATATGTTTAGATTTATTATTTTTTTCTTAATTTTCAGATAATGGTTTAAAAATATCAATAATTTTTACCATAATATAAATATCATATATATTCATTTCATAATTTTTTAGATTAATCTATAAAATTTATTGATAGAAAATGAATTGCAATGTTAATTGAGATGGTAGGTCATACAAAAGCCTTAATAATGATTCAATTTTTTTCTGGATCAATATAATGAAATTTAAAGTATATATTATAATTTTATAATCCTATTATTTTAACATATATGACATATTTCTATTAAAAATTTCCTTATTACCATCCGTGTAAAGAATTAATGTATAACATCACTTCGCAAGTAGGTAGTTTGTTTTACACACAAGTGATACTTTCATAACCAATTTGAAGGAAGTGTGGATGGTTATAGTTAATTACATAAACATATAAAACTAATTATATTTAATTTAATGGGTGTATTATATCATCATGGTATAATAATAATTAAAGTTGGTGGAGGAAGAAATAAAACAAAAATGTTCATTGAAAAATGATACCTCTTTTTTGATATCTCCCACTTGTTTTCACAAATAGCCTTCCAGAAACGGATTTATGTCTAAAATAACGATTCTAGGATTATATCCCTAATTTTTGGAAATAACTTGTGTGGGTATTTTTATAACTAAATTCTTTTGAATGTGTGAAGAAAATCGGATAGGGGTAGATTTTATATGTCAGGTGAGTGGCACGTTTGTAATTTTATGAAAAAAGTGGTACCCACATTTGTATCAATCCAAAACAATCCAAAATGGAGTATTCAATATAAAAGGAGGGAGTTTTATAAGAATTTACATAAAAATATTGTGTGACCTATTTTATGTCATTTTTTATCCTTATCATTTTAGTTTAGCCCCTTGGTATTCTCATTTTTACATTAACAACGATAATTGTTTTAATATTTTTACAATTAATTTGTTTCAAAAAATAATGACCATATTATATAATATAAATTATTATGATTTCAAATATGGAATCAATTTTTAAAAATTAAATTCACATAATTGGAAAATTTTAATTTAAAATTAATCACTTCTTCTTGATGAGAATGAATGTTTTTAAAGAGAATATGCACTATAGATTGAAATGTTTTTATATCAAAATTTAACATTGAATTAATTAAAATCTTATAAATTCCATTAATAGATATAAATTCTTCCAATTTTAAAAAATTTAAAATTTAAAATTATATTTACCTTTATATATAATTTAATCGAAAAATTAGTTTTCAATTAAAATTTTGTATTTCTCACTATTCATCGAAAAATTAATATTTTCTGAAAATTCTCAAAATATCACCCTAATATTATTTTTAAATGGAGATTAAAATAATTTTTTTTATTTTTTTGAACAAAGTTTCTAAATGTGACCAAAATTAAATTTTAATCAAGACCAACATATGTTATGAAAAGACGAGTTTTTGATAATTGTATTTTTCACAAAAAATATGATTTATATAAAATATATGTCTAATAATCATAATATTTTGAATATAATTATAAATTTCATTATTTAAATTCTATAAATTTGATATAAAATTTCTACATTATAGAATTTTATTTAATTATTTAAACATGAGAAACATTATGCTCTCTAAAAATATTTAGAAAACCTCGTTTTTATAACCAAAAATTAACATATAATAAAATTAAATATAAATTTGATTAAAATGTAATTATGTGTACTAAATACAAATATAATAATAATTTGATACTTTAAACCATAATAGAAAATTAATGTTACATAATTTACTGAAAATAAATGTTCGTTTTACAAAAAATTGGTATTTTTCACAATTCAATGAGAAATCAACATTTTCTGAAATTTCCTAAAATTTCAAAAGAACATAATTTTGTTCTAATGATTTAAAAAAAATTATTTTAATAAAATAAATTTTCTAAAATTCTAAAAAATTAATTATAATATTTCCTCATATATATAAAAAATAATTTTTGAATAAAATATATTTTTTAATGAATGGAAATGTATTGTTAAAACATGATTGATTATTTACTAAGAATATATAAATAAATTTCTATTGATTATGAAATTTATTTGTATATTTCATTATGTATTTAATACTATTCATAATCACATACATAATTGGTATTTTATAATAATATTATTTCATGTTTCATTGAAGCTCAATTTCATTTATATTGAACATTATCAAAGAACTCATTGTTGCAGGTAATGATAACTATACTTGGTGTTTCATATGACACACGGGATTTAAAAATGTAACATAATTTTTATAAAACATTTCATAAATTCTCGAGATGTTACAATGTATTTATTTATTTGAAGGATACACCACCTTAATCATATCATATAAATTTATGAACTCATAAGTATCTCCCGATAAATAATTCAATTAGAATTATTGATTATTGAATTAAAACACTAACTATGTTTGGATTTTTTGTTTTAATTATTCTCTTGATTTATGAATTACTTCTATATTTTGTATTTTATTCATTGTAATATTCTAATTTAATTATTTCTATATAATATTAAGTTAATCCATTTAAAATAAATAATATTTTACCCTTATTGAATCCCCTAATAATAAACTAAATATGTGAACTAAAAATATTTTAAAAATAAATCATATGATTCTAGTCACATTTTATAGAATAAATTTGAACACTTTTTTATATGAATTTTTTCAAGAAGAATTATTAATTTATATTGAGATTCATTAATGTTTTTAATGGATTGAATATGTTATGATTTTGATATATTTTTCATCTTTCAAATATTTTAAATTGAATAAAAACTATATATTTTTTTGTAAGTTGTCTGTAATCTGAAAATTTTTATGTTAATCAACCATCTAGTTATGGATATGTTTGATCTCTAAAAATTTTACTAATGTTTTCAAAATAATTTTATGTTCTAATAAATCAACCAATATTTTTTTATCACTGGCTTTCATTTTTATTGAATAATGTTTTTATTAAAATTAATATTGATCTAGAATTAATTATTAAGGGTATTTCAAATGATATTTTAATTATTTAAATATACATTATTAATATTTTTTTGTGCCCCATCTTATTTTTTTGTATTTAATTTTATAAATTAATGACTTTAGAATTTTATATAATCTTAAAGGGTGAATTAAATTGAATTATGATTTCAAAATCTATAATGTCCTCATTAAATATCTTTGAATAAAATTAAATATTTTTATGAGTTTGTTAATATTTATTTTTGACTCCCTTAAAAAAAATTATGACCCTAATAAGTACCAATTCGAAATTTGATTTATATGAATCTTGAAATCCTTTAGATATTAAACTGTATAGATGAAATATATAATGGTTATATTATTTAACTATTATCGACCTAATACAATGTTCACTGTATGTGTTTGTGTTATAATCTTTTCCAATAAACATAACTCCATTTAAATGATAAAAAAACCCTTGATACCATAATTGTACTACACATCCATGTTTATATTTTTCTCAAATGAACTGCATTTATTTTTTTACCTTTTCTGACACTGATTTTGTGGGTTGTATAATTGGTTCAGTGGGTACTTTAGATATGTTTTATTTTCTTTGTAAAATTTTTATTACATTGATTTTAAATAAATTATTTTCAATTACTATATCCACATTTTGTAAACATTATTCAGATGTAGCTAATATTTTTGGGACATTTTATAGATAGGAAAAACCTTATCATTAATTAATGTTTTTCCTACTATATTTTTATTGATTTTGGTAAGTCCAATAGTATTTCTATTCCAAATAATATATTACAACATTAATGAAATAAACATATTTATTTATTATTTTATTTTATTTAATATCATGTTATGAAAGGATTTTTTTTTTAATTTTAATCCATTTATTATTAAAATTATTATATATTTAATAAACCATAATATAAAATGGAATATTGGAAAATTAAATTTTTACATGGTAATATATATATATATATATATAATGTTTTATCTAATTAGTTTTTATATGTACTAAACCACTCATTTTTTCCCGACCCCTCCCCACAAATCATGCACTACTTGTATTATGTGAGATAAAGAAGATAGTGATGCTTTGACCCCACATATAATTGGCCTTGGGCTGGTTCCAAGAACAGAGGGTTTATCATTCATAAAATTAAAAGTCATTACCCTATTTTTTAAACATGGGGAATGGGAGATAAGATAAACCCACCATGAAAATTATTCTCATAACCAATGTGTAGATATTTAATACATGGATGTACCATTATACAGATTGGAACATTTTGAAAATAATACAAATGATCCAAAATAAATCATGAACATCAACCATGAAGCCCAAATAGATCCAAGATTACTCCATGAGCATCTAATGTCCAAAAAAATAACCAACCACCTCCCTCAATTCTGTAAAATGGTCTATGTATAGATAGTTTATCATAACATGCATAGTTAGAAGGTTCCTCCCAAGATCCCCTCATGAAAAACATAATGAGAGCATATAAAATCCCAATTATTTAATAAAAATATATTTATCATAACCCAAAAAGTATGATAATTTATCATCCTCACAATGGTCGTACACCCATGAATCTCAGAAAAGTAATAATATGATATCTAAAACATCATCATATAAAGGTATCATTCTATGAAATCCTGATTACATTTCTGATCAACCCTAATGTCTTACTTCCTATTCCATCCCTCTCAAAATATATAAACTTATACAAAAACACTAGTGAAAATATATCTTTCAACGCACCATGTAAATAGAATCATAACACTATTAACATTTACATCTATTAATATTAATCATGTAGTTTTTCGGATCTATCCTAGCCAATACATAATGTATTATACAAAAATTATATCAAAACCAACAAAAAGAATACCATCAATAATCTGTGGCATATAGAATCTAGAGATACATGTGTTTGAAATATCCATAATCAATTAAATCCATTTATATTCATATATGGGAAACAATAAAACTATGAATACTATCACATAATAATACCATATGTAATAATATGGGAAGGATGGTTAATCTCTTATACATTCTTCACCAAAATAAATGTAGGGGAAAACACCCTCTATATTCTATTGGTTTCAGTCACCCTACAGATATGGGTGGGGTAGCAAATTAAATTACAAAATATTAAAAAAGATACATAAGAGAAACCGACTAGACATAACCATGACTATGGGTACCCTCTCCCAAGTACATGACTTTAACTTCTATGAAATAGATATAAAATAAGCACATAATAATTTCAAGGTAATTATCAATGAATTATTTTTGACAAACATCTAATTTCATATAGTATCTAGTGAATTTTACTCCCTATAAGAATAATGAAACTTCTTAAATGGGTGTACATGATTTATCATCAATTTAGAATTATGAAATGAAATTAAACCCATGGGTTGAATTATATTACATTCAATATCAATATATAATTTCAGGTACTTTAGGAATCTCCCAAAACAACCATAAAAGATATATAAACCAAAAAATAGGGATTTATTATGAAGTCGATAATGGAATGAATAATCAAGTAACTCAACAATATAACCATTAAATTGGATTCCTAAATAATAATTCACCCCACCTTTCGAAACAAAATATAATGAGAAAAAACCATACTTCAACTAGCTCCACCATTCCCAGTTTCATCCCTAACAACCCTATGAATATCACCATCCATTCTTCCATATAAGGTGATAACCACTATCCGAAACCAATGTATCCACACCCATTTAACTTCAATCATAATTCATCTAAATCTCACACTACATTAAATACCAGGGATCATTATCCTATAAAATGACACAAAGGAAAATGTAAAAATAAAATATAGTAATCAGGGCATCGAAATACTCCAACCATAGAATCCATCATTCAAATGAAAATGGGATCCATGATCCCTAAAAAAATTACCATACAACTACATTTTTACAGCCTTGTATTTAAAATTCATTTATCATAGGTCATAAAAATATGAATCATAATTATTTAATTATTGATTTCTACTAGTAAGTAAAACATTCATAAAACATCCATTTTATTTCCATCAAATAATTAGGGGGAATTATCATAAATTAAACGTGTCACATTATTAAATATTCAATATGAATTTATATCATTAAAATTTTTATAATATATCCATAAAAATAATGATTCTTAATTATATGATGAGAAATATATATTTCTCTATCTGTAAAATCATGAGGAAAACTATAAACATTAGATAATCACACGTGATCACTTGAACAAAAATTGTTTTTCATTAATTTCAATTTACCCTTCATTGAGGTTAATTTATTCATTACTAGAAGAAATAAGGGATGGCAAATTTATGATTTCTCATTAAAAAATGATTGAAAATTAATACCTTACATCAAATGAGAAATTACACATTATCTAAGATATATGGGGTGATCTAGAAAAACCTCTATCTCAACCATAGGAAGATTCACTGAAATCTATCATATAAAAGGCACTAAACACCCATTCTTAGATTTTAGCCCAAAACATAATAGTTTAGAAGAGTGAACCTCAAACGATATTGAACAATGAATAATATATAGGAAAAGATATGAAATTTCAATTAAGGGATCATGGTCCTTCCTAATTCAAGTGTGTATAATTTTATCGGGTGATTATTAATAGGGATCTAAATGGCATGGAGTTTGAAAAAGATCAATGAAGATGTAAGAGAGACAAGTTAGTGGATTTCAATACATATATTTGAAGAAGTGGTTTATTAGACACCTATTATGGTGTGGTTGTCTCCTAATACAATGTGGTTCCCTTGCAAAATGTTAAATCATAAAACCCCACACTCCAATTCAAAAAATGGGTGTTTTTGAAATCATTATAACTATTACCATGATATATACGATAGAGTTTTATAGGTCATTAAGTGTCTTCAATCAACTCCCAGGATCATCCACTATGACTTGGAACTATATGGCTCACCATTTACAAATCCCAATGCCCATGGATATAGTTTCCTGTGGTAAAAAATTTAGTTTTTTATAGGAGATCACAAGAGAAATCATGCCGAGATGGTTCTCTTCAACGTGACCACATAAGATATTTCCCTCTCACTAATTTACACAATTATAGTTCTATGTTGAAACACCATAAAATGTATAAATAATTTATTCCATCATCATAGATAATCTCAACACCAAAAAAAGATAGTGGTACACCCTTCAATAGATGTTTCCAAAGAAGGATTTTTTTCATGGAAGGAACTCCAAATCAAAAATCACAACAAGATGACATAAAAATCAATTTCACTTTTTATAATACATCATAAAGCAAAATCCCATGCTATAATAAACAACAACATCACCCTAGTCCCTATAATGACTTCAATAACTGAAAAAAATTATATGTAGGTATTTTATCAATCTCATCCCTTAGATTATTTATTATAACTAAGTTATTTCAACAAATATATGTTGAGATAACTGTTTCAATGTTTCCTATTTTATACATTATATCCAAATAATATATTGAATAGTTTGATCTAGAATAAATATACTACTTAATTAGATATCAATTTTATTTATTAGTTTATAATTCATAATAATTTTTTATATTTTAATAAATTAATATATTTGAAAAAAAATTGAGATGATTGACGATATTTGGTATTTTAATTAATTTATATTCAATTTGATTTACATTTGATCAAATATTTATTACTTTATTAATTTTTAATTTTATTTTTTCATTAACTTTTAATATGGTTGTTTTTAGTAATTTTCATTTCAGTTTAAGAAAGGCATTAAAAAAAATAAAATTTGTTTCAAAAAAATTATTATTAATATATGATCTAGACAATATATCATGTTAAATATTTTTTTAAGGAAATATGGGATTATTTTTTAATTTTTAAAATTCTCAATATTCTAATATATGTTATGAATTTAATTTTGGGTTTTAATAGATGTTTCAATTTAAATTTTTGTAATATAAACATTTTGAGTTCTTTTTAAAATTCCTATTAAATTTTGTATTTTTTAAATGGTGTGTATTATTACTGGTTTGATTGATTGATGGGGATTTTTTTAGTGTTGAAATTATTGATTATTCGATTAATTTTTTTATTCTGAATATTTAAATTCCTCAAATTTAAAAATTGGATAATTATAATTTATCACATAATTGTTAAATTAATCATTTAATGTTTATATTTTTTTGGTGATTCTAATATAGTGTAGGTTTGATAATTTATAAAGTCTTGTACTCCACAATTTTTGATCATGGTATCATATAATACACCATGCCATAGATTTGTACAAACCATATCCACATAATAAATATATATTAGATTTGATTTGTCTAAACAATATAATAATCTTTCATGTTACTATGGACCTTAAAATGACTATATTGGAAGATAATGATGAGTCTGTACAAACCTTATAATAAAAATAGTGTACCTTACTATAAATATGTGTAGTTGGAAAATATAAAACTATCTGAATTATTTACCCTATGAACAATAAACTATATAATAATGTTTAACCTTACAATACTAACTTTTTTTTCTATGTATTATAATTTTTATTTATTATTATGTTATTATTATATATATTCATGAATAATATCATATTTATTTTATTTATAAAAGCATATCAATATTTTCAATATTATTCCCATTTTCTATTCTTTTAAATATAATATTTTATAAACATTATTTATATTTGTATGATATTTTGAGTTTTTATTACTTGTATTTCTATATCTATATATATCTAATTTTCATAGGTATCATGGTTTTATTTTTCAAAAGTTTCATGAATATTACAACTTTTTTTTGTAAAATCATTCAAAGAATAAAAAATATTATCAATATATAAAAACATCCTTGTGGAGATAATTATAAAAGCCTAGGATTTCTATAAATGGATATCGAATCATTTTTATAGAATATAGAAACACACTCCCAATGAAAATATTTTTTTATTTCCTTTGAAATCATTGAATAAAAAAATCTACTCAAGTGAAAGATCATCAATTTCTACCACAAATATCACCCTCTTTAGTACCCCTATCCAGAACCATTCTATATAACCAGGGACAAATAAAATGACAGAAAAGGGTGAAATCAAAGAACGAAAAATGGTAATAAAGGGAGATAGAAAATCATAATCAAGGACATGGGGGACTAATAATGTGATAACAACAATACAAGATCATACAACGTATATCAAATATCATATACATGATTCATTGAATTAACATTGGCAATTCATAAGACATGAATTATAATTTAACCCAAGAATATGGTTTATATAAGTATAACATTGACCTTGGATAATGAATTTGTGGCATACACATAATATTAGAATATCTTATAACAATTATATCTATCAATAAATTTATATTATGTTAGGATTGTCCTAATCAATCATTTAACCTCTTCATCCTTTGGAAGACCACCCGTGTACCTTCTAGGTTTGGGGTAAGCATGACCTCCCATGTACCCTATTACAGTGGAAGTGGGATGAAATATCATGTACCCTCAAGTTATGGGTTATCATAAACCCTCATGTACTCATTATGCTAAAAGAATATTAATTATTACCCAGTTCATTAGAGGGAGATATGGCTCCCACCAATAACTTTATGAAAACAATACATATGTGTTCCACATGACAATATATATTTCATTACATCATAACTCCTGTAAAGAAATTGTTTTCATAAACAATTCAACATATCTTAACACATTGAAATATAATAGAGTCAATAAAAATAATATCAGTTAAACAAAAACTATGTAGATAAATTTTTTGAATGGTTCCCTTGGATCACATCCATACTAAAATCATGTGTAACTCCAACAAAAGACATCTTAGATGGAAAATAATTTTCACAGCTAGTTTTCGAACATTTCATGAGTTAAATATAATTTCCTCTTTGAATAATGAAAACAATTTCAGTTAAAAATAATCTTTAAAATTTATAAATAAATATTTAAATCCATTATTAGAATATTTGAAATCCATTTTCAAGAAAATTCTTAAAAGGTCATTTAAAACACTTTTAAATTATTTTTTTTGAAACATTGTTTTAAAAGAGGATAGATTTCAAACCAAGTAGATAATAACCATTAATGAAACATATAATATCATTAAAACGTTAATATTAATTATAAAACATGTCAAGTGTGAGTGTATACACCTTGTAAAATAATATTGAGGCATAACAGAACATGTGTCTCATGAAATAAAATTGAGAAAAAATTATCTTACTACTATGGTAAATTAAGAAATATATACCCCCATGAAAGAGGGATAATAAAACAGATATTGAAATTATAAAAAAATTTAAGACAAGAATAAAATAATATATTGACATCAATCTTATAAAATATATAAAAATAAAAGAGTGCTTAATATAGAATTAGTGTCATAAAAATAAGTGAGACTAGAAATCCCCTTACATTATGGCATGACTCTCATTGTGCTCATAAAATATTCATATATAATAAATATTATGTTATTATAAATATATTACAGAATTATATTCTTATATATAAAACCATGTATTATTTTATTATAACATTATATTTCTCGTCTATTAACAATTCTATGTTAATGATATGCTTTATGAAATATCTACTTTTTTCGAATGTGTAGTGATTTATTATTTATATGTCCTTGTAATTATATAATTATCTCATTATATTAATAATTATAAAAATGATATAAATATAAAATAGATTCCTTATATTTATATTTATAAGAATATATATAAGTGAAAATTATAAAATGAATACACTATTTGTGGAGACTGTAGTTCATATGTACGATTAAACTTTGCTTCAATTTTTATATCATATTGGAAGACATATGTAAAATGAAATATATATCATAACATTATATTATAATTAATATTTCATAGATATAACATACATTCACTAAACTCATTTTTAATATATTTCATGTATTTTTTGAATGAATCCTATCACTTTGTGGGGGCGGTAGTCCACACATCCATAAGTGATGTAATCGTATTTAAAAAAAATATAAAGAATGAAGATATGTGTTATATAAAAATTCATGACGAATAAATACATCATAAATATCATAAATATCATATAAAAACATAAAATTAATCATTCTTACCTTCTTTTAAGGGAATATATGGAAAAATAAATGACATCATTTTGGAAGGAGGTAGTCTACCGTACACATGAATGTTGATTTCATTTCTCATTTGATGGTAGTGTGTTTGAATGTAGGTATAACACTTAACATAAAATACTTTAATTATAATTAGGATTATGAGGTTATTATATACATATTAAATTAAAATAATTTAATGGATTTAGAGAAAAAATAAAATTGAAACATTTATTGATGAACATTACCTCTTCTTTGGGTTTATTCTTTTGATTTGCAGAAAATGACATCTTTGGGTTTTCTCTTCATAAAGTAGGGATTCTAGGATGATGTTAGGTAATTTGGTAGAATATTTTAATAGGTTTTGTATTAACCAAATAGTTTCTAAAGTGTGAAAAATAATCAACAACGGGAATTATTATATAAGAGAAGGGATAACACCTTTTGAATTTCTCAAAAGATTAATTTATAATAAATTCAACCTCATTAAATAGAAAACCATGAAATTGTTGATTAAAATATAAGATAGGATAAGGTTTTAATATCTTATATCAAAATATTTTAGACATTTTTTATTTTATTTTAAGCCATATCATTTTGATTAACAATTTGTCAATATATTTTTATTAACATCAGTAAAAAACAATTTAATATAAAAAGTAATTAATTATTACATATAAACAATCAATTGAACAATAAATGGGAAATTTATGATATTTTAGATAATATACAATACCCTTATTCCTTATTTAATATTTTTTTAATTTATAAATTATTTTATAAAATATTATTCTCAAAATATATCATTATTGTCCATTTTGAAACTATCCTTTACTTTGATATTAAGTAAATTCAAATAATAAGATAACATCAAAAAATAATAATTTAATACACCCCTTAAAAATCATGTTCACCTATAAAATTATATTATCACTTTAATTAAGTCATGTTATATTTTCTTCAATTTTTATAATATCATTTAATTGATTGTTTCATTAATTGAATAATTACTCCATCATTGTGTAATTATATATGATAACAATTTATTCACTAAAATTTAAAAATAAATTTTTATTTTTTTATAATACTTTTATATTTCATAATAATATATATATTTAATAATATCTTATATTTAACTCCATATTTAAAATATTATAGTTATAAAAATTCCTAGTTTGACATTTTCTCACACTCTTTAATTTAAATAATATCTAAGTAATTTTCATAGAAAAGTGTCATTTAAATAATTTAACGTCAAAAAATTTCAGTTTTATGTAGAATTATTTTTATAAAATAAATTTTGGGAATGATTTACTCTATTTTTATAATATTAATATTATTATTTTTACCCTTAATTACTTGATTTAGTATTAATCATGGAAATAAAAATGACAACAGTAACTATTCATATTGTCCAAAAAATAAAAGGGAACTATTTAATAAATTTTAACCTTATGATTACTATTATCGAATAAATTTTTCAATATTACAAACACATAAATATCTTAATTTAATTTAAATCTATTCCTTTAAACATATTGAGAAAACAAATTTTTCAATTGAAAACATTCAAAATATTGAAATGTTTTAATATCAAAAATCACATTGAAAATGATTCCAGTGACCAATATTGGATTAAATAATAAAAAATTACAAAATGTTAATTTAAAACCAATAAAAAATATATTTTAACACTATAAATTATTTGGCTGAAAATTTTGATTTCAGTAAAAATTCAATATTGTTCACTATTCAACAAAACATGAACATCTTAGGGAAAAAACAAAACATCCAAAAAAGTAAATATTGATATCCAAATTATGGAGAATAATTTTATTTTGAAAATTATTATTTTTTTAAGTTAAAAAAATAGACTTAAAATGTGTTATCCCTTAAAAGTCAAGAAAATAACTCTTTTTTACAAACACTTCATTTTTGAGTTAAATTTATTTATGCTTATATTATGCCTACCAAATATATTGGATGAGAATCCATGAAATTTTATTGAATAATTTATATATATATATTTTTTTAAAAAATAAATGGTTGTTTGTTTAACTTATTGTGATAAAATTTTGTCGGTAAATAGAGAAATAGTTTTTATACATAATCAAGTTATTTATTTTAATATAGTTCTTAATTTAAATTCTAGATAATTGACAACAAAAGGATTCATTTTATATATATTTTTAGATCATATTTTCATAATTTATACAATATTTTTTTTATTTCCATTCCAATGGCTATGTGGTAACTATAATAATATTTTACCATTATAATTAATAGTATAATCAAGTTTAGTTAAACCTGGTATTGCTTGTGTAAGAACCCGAACCATCTTTTTAGGTATGTATTTCTTTTTCTGATCGTTTTTGGGGAAAAAAGGTTTTTCAAAAATTTTCTATGTACATGCCATGTACATTATGAGTACACGCCTTGTACTTCCTTGCCGTAGCAGGCCGTGTGCTGGCTATGTAGTAGCCACACACATGGCCATGTGGGAGTGACTTGGAGGCCGCCTAATGCGGAGTACAGAAATAGAAATTACACACCGTGTAATCCAAAAGTACACACCATGTATTTTGTTTTTTGTTTCATTTAACACAATGGGGTTGTGTCTGATGGATAGAGAACCCTCCTTCTAGGTCTTGTTTGTCTGAGAGTGTCTGTACGGTCACAGATCTTTGACGAACCTCCAAGCCTCCATCTGTCCTCTGAATCGAACACCGTCAGTTGCATTGGAATCACATCAGTGAGTTCTCTCTTCTGCTGGATCCTCGTTTGATGATTTCTCATATTTTTCCATGTTATCATGGGTTGAAGACTTTAGATGTTTTATTAGATATATTGTGTTCTATGGAGATTCAAGCATCATGTTTCATGCATAACGATCACCTAACCCTACTGTAGGTGGTTTGTGCCTTTCCATTCGATGTCTTTGTGTAAAATGTGAAAATTAGACCAATACCCTTGAACGGGGTATTGCATGTTTTCCGATTTTCCCATTTTGTTTTCCTGCCATGATTGTATACCTGTGTAGAGGTAAATTGGAAATGAATAGTATTGATTTCTATGCTTTGGATGTGTTTTTTCGATGCATGTTCTCTTTTCGATCGTTTGGTCTTGTTTAGTCATTGCTTGATTTACCTGATTTTCATGCCTGTTGTTGTAGGATGGAGAGTTTGTATTCTTACATTCTTGTTATACTGTAGACTGTTTAGCCAAGTAGTTTTGTAGGTTTAATTTTTCTATATTACACTACAATTCTCATTGACCTACACAGGGTCATGAGAAAATGGTGCAGTAGACTATATGGGGGAATTGACTGGGTGAGCTTCCTCAAAGATTCATTGAGAACTTTTATCTATATGGGGGATTGACCGAGTGAGCATCCTCAAAGCGCCTATAACCACATAGTGATATAAGGGTAATTGTCCGAGTGAGGTTCCTTAGAAAGTCCTTGATTACTTTAGACTATAAGGGGATTGACCGAGTGAGATTCCTCAGAGAGTCTTGGATTTTTAATCCTGAATTTTTTAGACTATAAGAGGAATTGATGGTGTGTGATTTCTTAGAGAGTCTATGGATGACCTAGGATATAAAAACAATTGACCAGGTGAGCGTCCTCAGAGATTCCTTGACCTTGGGGATATAAGAGGAATTGACCACGTGAGCTTCCTCACAGAGTTCTTGACTACCTTAGACTATAAGGGGAATTGACTATGAGTGCTTCCCCAGAGAATATTCATATACAGAACCAGAGGAGTTAGACTGAGTGTGCTACTAGAGGGTTTCCTATACATTTTAGGTAGGACCAGAGGGGATGGCTATGAGTACTTCCCAGAGGGTTGCCTATTTATGGTTTAGCAGTTTGTTTCACTATGGTTTTTTTGGAACTGTGGATTATTTACTGCTTAGTACATTCCTATTTACTGCTTTTTGTACTTTTACCTTCCATAAATTCACTGGCTATTAGGCACAGATCTTCAAGTGATTTCCTATAAGGATCTAGTTTCACACTCTATTTGGGTCATGCTTTTAGGCCCAAATAGATTATATTTTTGTAGGTATAGATTAGTGAAAACATCCTTCTACTTTAGCTACTTGACATGCTATAGAGTTGGAGAGCATATGACCAATCTATGGATTGCGATGCTGAGGAGCTCTTTATCTTCATTTTTTTCTTTGGTTTAGTGTTGTTTTTATTTCTATCATTGTTACTTGTTTGGATGATTTTATGGACATATTTATCATGCATCATTTATATATGTTCTCCAGTTGTTTTATTATTCTAGTCTTTCACTATTTACTTCTATTGGATATTTACTTCTTCTACTATTGTATGTATTTGTTTACCTCCACTGTCTACTCTGTCAATGAGGGTATTGTTTCCCCACTATCACATCGAAGTACCTCGCTATTAGTCGGCAACCTTTGGTGTTTGATGAAATGCGTTTGAGGCCATGTGACCAACCAGGTACGAGGCGCCTCTGAGTGGCTTCCTAAATCGGGACGTTACAAAGTGGTATCAGAGGATTTCTATTCTCCTAAATTACTGTTTGGATCCAATAGCCAGGGATAAGAAGCAATAGGTACTTGGTATTAAGTTGTGCCCAGGAGTAGCTAACCTGTGTACATTGAAAAGCCAATCTACCTCATTATTAAAATTTTTATGGTTTTCAATTTTACGGTTGATTTGATTTCACAATTGGGTGATTCACATGTTTTTTGTGGTTAATGTTAATTCTATTGAGGTTCTATTTTTGGCACAACCTGGTGATATGAGGGTATTCAATCTCAGGCATCATATAGGATCTTTTTATAAATCACATGCCATGCATTATTTCCAGGTCATCTAAAATGCATTAGTGATTTCATGTTGTTGTGATAGATGTTGTGTAGAATATGCGTGCTATTGTGATAGATGCCTTGATATAAATACATACTATTTGGTAGGGAATTGTTAGTAAGGTTTTGTATGAATGAATTCCAAACTTTGGATCTTGAGTTATTATGGGCCCTCATGGACCAGAATTTAGGGGATCATTACATTTTTTTTCTTATTTATAACATGTATAAGATGCCAATCTTTGATTCGCGTGGAGTATGGGACCTCATGGATCGGAATTTTCCACTTTCAATGCATGTTTCAGTATTTTCTGGGTTATGGAGTAGTTTCTGAGACTTACTGTCTAGAAAAACCCAGAATAAATATCGTGTAATGTTAAGTACATGCCATGTGTTCTTTTGTTTGGGAAGAAACTGTTTTTCTTAAGTACACGCTATGTAGTCTCTAAACCGGGTCATAGGCCATATGGGCAGTGACACGAGATGAGGAAAATCTGGTGGGAACATACTGTGTACCAGTCAAACACACCATGTAGTGTTGACCCTGTGTCCGCTAGTGTATCTAACAACACAGAAGGGTAGACCTTAAGCTATACATGTCGTCTCTGCATTCAACACACCATGTAGTGTAACCCAGGTAACCAACCTTGTCATGAATAACACTGGTTGGTTTTACCCTTTCACGTACACGTCGATTCCACCTTGAACACGCCATTTAATCTAACCCAGGTACCCGTTCATGTCATGAACTACACGGGTCAATGTTCTCCCTTCTAAAACACACTATTTTTGTCTAGAACATGCCATGTAGTTTTACCCATGCGTTAGGCCATGTCACTAACAGCACAACCTGGTGAATATTGTTTAGAACATGCCGTGTCTATCTTAAACACTCCATGTAGTCTTGTCTTATGAGAGACATGTTTTCAGCTGTGTAGAAGAACTCAGGTAGGGAAAAAGGGTTCAAGTACACGCCTTGTGTTAAGACAACACAATGTGTGTCTGGGGTGTTACACGACTCGTTTATGCAAGAGTACATGCCCATGTAAATGACTTATAGAAACATGCTGTTTAAGAAATGTACACGCTGTGGATTCATGTTTTGTAAAACATGAGTGATTTCATTATGTTGTTCCCTTATAAAAATACTTGTTTTTAGTACTTGATAATCTTGATCTAAGGTGTGTGCTTGACCTTGTAGAGTCATGCCCCCGAGACATCCTCCAGTTGTGTTCCAGTTTCCAGATGGTGATCAGACACCAGACATGGCCAATTAGGGACTACCTGTAGATCCTCCCATTGTTCCAGCCTTGGCACCAGCCGTTGTACCTGTCATTGGTGTTGATTCATTGTTTAGGGAAGAATTTCTGAGGATGATACAGACCTTTCAGGGAGATTTGCATCATGCCCCATCGATGGATGATTTAATGTAGGTCTTCTAGCAACAACATTCTCCAAATTTATCTGGGGATGGAGGACCTCAGGTTGTAGAGTCACGGATAGAATCCACAATGAAGATTTTTGAGCATTCGGAGATACATCCAGAGAATAGGGTGAAGCTCGCTACCTACATGCTCCGATACTCCGCCAAGAGGTGGTGGGGTATGATCTCACATGCATGCCGCCATCAGAATATGGCTTGGGAAGAGTTTTGGTGCATCTTCTATGATTACTTTAATCTGGAGACCTTGAGGGGCAATCTAGCCTAGGAGTGTATAAGTCTGGACCAGGGTACACTTACTATTATACAGTATTCCTCTCAATTAATAGAGCTGCAGCGTCTCATGCCTATTCCATGAGGCGATGTCTTGTTCCCTGCATAGAATTTTGAGGATGGTCTGAGGCACATCATCTGATCTTAGGTGAGCATATTTTGGATGACTTTTATATCTTCGATCGTCAACCGGGGGTTGATCACAGAGCATAATCTGAGGGATTCTAGAGCTGTGAGCCCGAGTGGTTCGACATTTAGTGTTAGTGCTCCGCCTGCTGATAGCAGGAAGCGCCGGATGGAGGCTGCATGAGGAGATCAGAGTAGGAGGGATGCATATTCCGGTAGCTAGGTGGTGTGCTACCAGGGTCGGAGAAGCGGTCATACGAGACCACCTTGCCTGAGGTACCTGATGGAGTTCCGATCTTGCGTCATGATGGGTCACCTTCAGCACGTTTTTCAGTTCTTCTCCCCAAAATTTGGTGACATGGGTTCTTCTTTGACACCTCGCTCAGGAGCAGCACCACAAGTTTCTTACCAGTTTTGGAACCGGATTTCTTCCGATCATTCAGAATGAGGTAGAGGTTGTGACCATGGTAGCCAATCACCCAGTTTTCAGCGACATGATGGTGGACTATCTCAGAGTGGTCAGACATGGTCACATAGTAGTGGTACAGGCCAGACAATTGTGGTGGAGCTGACCCATCAATAGTAGGATCCCAACCCCTCTACAATTAAAGGTACGATCCAAGTTTCCCCAGTTTTATCTTCAGCTCTTTTCGAATGTGGTACTATTCATAGCTTTATATCTATCACAATTGTGGAGATCCTTGGGCTCTCTATCTTTTCTGTCGATGTTTGGACACTAGACACTCTGTTGGGGACTAGAACATCTAGTGTATGACAGCATATGGAGTTCCCTATTGAGTTTGGTGGGTGTCACTTCATTTGGGATATCTATGTCATATAAATGACAGGCTATGACATCATTCTCGGAATGTACTGGTTAGTTCCATTCTAGACATTCGTTGACTGTTATCGTTGGAGGGTGAGTTTCTTATCACTAGAGGGTGGATCTTTTCTTCATAGGGGTGAATGGGATGTCCCGGCAAGAAGAGCAGGTCAAGAGCATCATGGGTTGGGAGGAGTTATAGCCTAGATTTCTAGTCTCTATCTAGATGTCTAGGGGAATTCACTGTTAGAATTTCCTCTAGTGGTGGATTGATTCAGATATGTCTTTCGAGAAGACTTTTCAGGTTTTCCTTAATAGTATAAGGTAGAATCTTATATTTAGCTTGTGCCAGGGGTGGCACCAGTGTCCATTCCTCCTTATAGGATGGCTACACCTGAGTTGCAGGAGCTTAAGAAGCATTTGGAGGTGTTGCAAGTAAAGGGTTTAATCCGACCCATTAATTCTCCCTGGGGTTCGCCAAACTTGTTTGCGATGAAGGCAGACAACACCCCCAGACTTTGTGTGGACTATCAGATGTTGATCCAATTAACGTTCAATAACCAATATCTCTTGCCTAGGATTAATGATCTCTTTGATCAGCTTCGACGAGCCCAGATGTTCTCTAAGATTCACTTGAGGTCTGGTTACCATCATTTGCGCGTTAGACCATCTAATATACCTATTACAGCCTTCAATAGTGGGTATGGTCCACATGAGGATTTGGTTATGTCATTCTCTCTCATGAACGTGCATGCGGTTTTCATGGTACTGGTGACCCGAGTGTTCCATCCGTACTTGGATTCCTTCTGGGTGGTATTCATGCATGATATCTTGGTGTACTCTCACACTTGACACGACACTGCAAAACACCTTGAAATCATTTTGAGTACATTAAGGGAGCATTAGTTATACACTATGATTTCAAGGTTCCACTTTTGGATGTTTAGATTCACTTCTTAGGACATTTTATCTCATTGGAAGGATTATTTGTAGACCAAGAGAATGTGAGAGCTGTAGTTTCCTAGGAGTAGCCGAAGAAAGTCATTAATGTGAAGAGTTCTATAGGTCTGGTTAGATAATACAGACATTTCATACAGGGCTTTTCACTCCTAGCAACACCACTGACAAGTCTGACTAATAAGGGTGTGATGTTCTTATGGTCAGATTCTTATGAGTCATCCATTCATGAGCTGAATGGGAGGTTGACTTCAGCACCGATTCTAGTCTTTCCAGAACCAAGAAAGAGCTATACTATTTATTGTGATGCATCAGGTATTGGTCTAGGAGCTATGCTTATGCATGGAGATGGAGTCGTTGCATACAGGTCTTGGAAGTTGAGGCCACATGAGAGGAATTACCCCGACACACGATCTGGAGTTGGTAGTTGTTGTTCTTGCCCTACGCTGTTGGAGACATCATCTTCTGGGATAACAATTTGTGGTTTTCATCGACCACAAGAGTATCATGTATATATTCACTCAGAGTGATATGAATTTGAGGTAGTGTGAGTGGGTTGAGTACATACCGTCCTTTGACAATGAGCTTGCTTGTACTCCTGGGAAAGGCAATGCAGTTGCTGATGCATTGAGCAGGAGGACTTAGATGCAGGTAGTTCAGGAGTCCAGTAGTGAGTGTCATCTTATGGCTCTGTTATCTGAGATGAATATAGAGGTTCACGACAGTTAGGGGCATATGTTTCTTTCTTCTACAGTTGTTACCTCTACTCTTCTTGATCGAGTGCGAATGAGGCAGCTATCATAATCATAAGTATTAGTCCTATATGAGAGTGTGTCAGGAGAGGGACCTATTCATGGATGTACCATATTTTAGGATGAGATATTGCAATTCTATGGATGTGTACAGTTTCTTGAAGATATATGCGTGGAGCTGATGTGGGACTTTAATTCCTCAGTTTGGGCAGTTCATCCTGGTGTCACAATGATTTACCATGATCTACACCATTAGTATTGGTGGACATGTATGAAGAGGGGTGTTTCTAGATTAGTCATGAGGTGTTCGACTAGTCAGCATGTGAAGGAGGAGAATCAGTGACCAACAAAGCTTTTACAGTAGTTACCCATTCCCGAGTGGAAGTAGAATGACGTTGCGATGAACATCGAGACCAGTTTTCCGAGGTTTCATTGAGGGAATGACGTGGTTTGGGTTGTCATTGACAGATTCACAATGGTTTCTCACTTCTTTCTAATCAAGGATACCTTCGGTTTTGATGAGCTGGGATGGTTGTACATCCAAGATATTATATGTCTACATGAAGTTCCACACTCCATCATTTTAGACAGGGATGCACATTTTACTTCTTCGGTTTGGCAGGGGCTTCATAAGGCTTTTGGTAAACAGGAACTTTTGAGTAAATAATACCATCCCCGGACAGATGTCCAGTCCGAGCATACGATTTATGTGCTTGAGGATGGGATCCGAGCATTCATTATGGATTTTGGAGGTTCCTGGGAGAAGCATATACCTCTTGTAGTGTTTTCCTACAACAATAGTTTCCAAGATACTATTCAACTGGCACCTTATGAGGCTTTGTATGGTAGGCCTTTTCGATCATCCTTATGTTGGCTGCAGGAAGGAGAGGCAGCTTTTCTGGGACCTCGTCTTGTTCAGGAGACCACAGAGTAGATAGAGTTGATTCGGAAGAGTATGACTACTGCAAAGTCTCGACAGAAGTCTTATGATGATCAAAAGAGATGACCTCTAGAGTTCAAGGTCATGGATCTGGTTCTCTTTTATGCCATACCATGGTTGGGACAAAAGAGGATTAGGATACAGGGTAAGCTTTCACCAATGTATGTCGGGTCATTTGAGGTGTTGGAGATATTTGGGCTGGTTGCATATCGGTTGGAGTTACCTCAGAGGTATCGAGATATGTACGACGTCTTCCATGTTTCTCAGCTTCGACATTACTTTTTAGACCAGAATCATGTCTTTAAACCCAAGGAGGTTGAGCTCAAAGTGGTTTCGTCATTTGGGGAGCATCCTATCCGGATTTTGGATTGCATTACAAATGTTCATTGTGGTTGGTATGTTCCCTTGTTATGAGTGAAATGGAAGCATGGGCGGGTGCAAGAAGAGACTTGGGAGAGGGAGGTCTATGTATGAGTACAGTGGCCAGAACTATTTGGGGTTTCTTCTTCTATGTAATGATAGGGAAATTTGGGGATATTTTCTTTAAGGGGAGAAGTTTGTAAGAACCCATACCTTTTTTTCAGGTATTTTTATCCTTTTCTGGTAATTTTTGAGAAAAATATGTTCTTCTAGAAATTTTCTAAGTACACGTCATGTACCTTATGATTAAATGTCGTGTACTTCCTTACCGTTGTAGGCCATGTGATGGTCATGTAGTATCCACACACACGGCCGTGTGGGAGTGACTTGGAGGCCACCTAATGAGGAGTACTGAAATAGAAAGTGCACGCCATG
This sequence comes from Viscum album, assembly GCA_963277665.1. Classification (NCBI taxonomy): domain Eukaryota; kingdom Viridiplantae; phylum Streptophyta; class Magnoliopsida; order Santalales; family Viscaceae; genus Viscum; species Viscum album. The sequence goes on along the minus strand of OY728133.1, from coordinate 189,753,263 downwards.
AAATCCAAAAGTACATGCCGTGTATTTTATTTTTTTCATTAAACGAACCAAGGTAGCGTATGATGGAGTGAGCACCCTTCATCTACATCTTTTTCATCCAAGAGAGTCCATACGGTCGTGGATCTTTGATGAACCTCTGAGCCTTCGTCTTTTCTCCGAATCAAACACCGTCGGTTGTGCTGGAATCACATCAGTGAGTTCTCTATTCTTCTAGAACCTCTTTTCATGATTTCTTCTCTTTTACATGTTATTGTGGGTTGAAATTTTTATAATATTTCTTAGATAAATGTTTTTTTAAGGAGAATCAAGCATCTAGGTTCAAGTATATAAATATCTTAACCCTGAGGTAGATGGTTTGTGCCTTTCTGTTCGATGTATTTGAGTAATATGTGCAAATTCCACCAATACCCTGGAACGGGGTATTGTGTGTTTACCATTTTACCCATGTTTCTTTCCTTCCATGCTTGTATGATTGTGTAGAAGTAATTAGGATATGAATAGGGTTGATTGTTATGATTTTTATGTTTTTTCCCATGATATGTTTTTTAAGACCGTTTGGTCCTGTTTAGCCTTCGGCTGCTTTACATGTTTTCCATGCTTGTTGCTGTACAATGAAGAGTTTGTATTCTGACATGAATTTCATATTGTAGACTATTTAGACAAGTATTTTTGTTGGTTTACGTTGTCTATATTACACTGCTAGACTCGTTGACCTAAACAGGGCCATGAAAACCTGGTGTAGTAGAAAATAAGGGGAATTGACCAGGTGGCCTTCGTCAGATAGTCTTTGAGCACTTTTGGATATACGAGGGATTAAATGGGTGAGAATACTCAGAGAGCCTATAATCACTTAGATATATAAGGGGAATTGATAGAGTGAGATTCCTAAGAGAGTCCTTGATTTCTTTAGACTATAAGGGGATTGATCGAGTGATCTTCCTCAGAGAGACTTTGATTTTTAATCCCGAACTGTTTGGACTATAGGGGGAATTGACAGTGAGTGCTTCCTGAGAGAGTCTATGAATGAACTATGATATTAGGGGAATTGACCTAGTGATATTCCTTAGAGAGTCCATGACCTTGGGGCTATAAGAGTAATTGACTGCGTGAGCTTCCTCCATGAGTTCTTGACTACCTTAGACTATAAGGGGAATTGACTGTGAGTGCTTCCTCCGAGTGTCTTCATATAAAAAACCAGAGGGGTTATAATGAGTGTGCTTCCAGTTGGTTTCTTGTACTATTTAGGTAGGAACAGAGGGGATGGCTGTGAGTAATTCCCATAGGGTTACCTGTTTTCAGTTTAGCTATTTGTTACGCAATTGTTTTTTTTGGAACTATGGATTGTTTACTTCTTAGTACTTTCCTATTTACTGATTTCTGTACTTTTACCTTCCATATATTCACTGACTATTAGGCATAGATCATCAAGTGGTTGCCTATTAGGATTTAGTCTCACACTCAGTTTGGTTCATGATTTTGGGCCCAAACTGATTATATTATTGCTGGTATAGATAAGGGAAAGATCCCTTTTACTTCAGGTACTTGACATGCTGTGGAGATGGAGAGAATATGACTAAGCTATTGCTTTCGATGTAAAGAAGTTGTTTATCTTTCACATTGTAATTTGGTTTTTCACTCTCTATATTTCCTGCATTGTGACTTGTTTGGATGATTTACTATAATTATGTATCATGCATCATTTATATATGTGCTCCATTTGTTTTTATATTCCATTATTCCCTTGTTTACTACTATTGGATATTTACTACTTCTTCTATTGTTTTTATTTTTTTACATCCACTGTGTACTCTACCAATGAGAGCATTGTTTCTCCACTATCCCATATAAGGTCCTCGCTGCTAGTCGGTAGCCTCTGACATTCAGGGAAATGTGCTTGAGGCCATGTGACCAATTGTGTACGAGGCGCCTCTGGGTTGCTTCCAGAATTGGGACATTGTAGCTTGTATGGAACGAAATTAAAAGAACTCAACATTGTGTGTAACATATGAAAAATATATTGTTACTTTTACCACAATCCAATCTATGTGTAGCATGTATCGCATGATTAATATAGTGTTTTCTATAACACCATCCAAAACATAGTGAATTCTTATAAAACAATCCATATTCTGTGTAATGTGAAATGAAAAATACAAAAAAGATTTAATTATTTTGAAAAATATTATTTTACAAAAAATCACGTTATTATATTATATATGTGTTAAAATATATTTATCCATCTAAATTAATCTGGGTTATCAATGTTTTAATACATGAATGTTATTTTCATATAAACCCACATCATAAAAATTAATACTAAAAATTCTTTTTAAAAATTGTATAGTTGGAATCATAATGTTTACACAAAGTAAATAATATGAAGGTTTATAAATAAGAGAATGTAGGTTGATGATGAAAACATGGACATTGAAGAGAAATATAACTATCATATTCTGATGCAGATTGATAGAGAACATGGTCTGGAGAATGTTAATAATCATAAATACATAAATATATGATTATCTAGGGGACCATTTGATTCATCGAAAATGAAGGTATTAGGATTACATGTCTGGTTTCATGAAAATTTAACTATAGTTGAAAAAATTTCTTGAAAATAAATCATTACTTAATTTCATTACATTTCATAATCATAATATCATCCATTCATTCTTCTTTGATAGATTTAAACTTCATAAATTAATCTAATAAATTATGGTGAATTTTTACTTACTAATGCATTAGTATATCATGAGATCCCTATATATAATGATAATTAATTCCATCTGTCTTTATCACAACATAAGTTTTATCACAAGTTATCAAATATACATAAATCCTCATATGGATAGATAATAAATTAATCTCTCCAACCACATCTGATGATTAACATAAACCATCCATAATATGTTAACTTTATAATCCTTTTGTAATAATGATAATACAACAGTTTATAAATAAGGTTTCTAAATTTCTCAAAACAGCTTATCATTAATCACACATATATCAAAATGTATATCATTTTTGTCACATTCCAAACATGTGAATACCTTCATCATATACTCTCTTGAAACATGATAATAACAGGAATTTACAAAAATAATTATCGAAAACTTCCATTCTTTCTTACTATATATATTACTGTAAATATTTTTTATGTCTAAAAATATCATAAACTCCATCCATGATAGCATAAACCACTTTTTCAATAGATCCATAATCATTTCTAAGGTAGTTAGTATCATTCAATTTAAATATTCATATCTAACATACCAATATCCAAACATCATTATCTCCGATTTAGAAAAATATTCAATGTTATCTTTGCATTAATATTTAGTTTACCATGACTATCACTATACCATTAAATAAATTTTATAATTCTTCATCACCATTTACCAAATCCATTTCAATCCTTACTAAAAAACATAATCAATGAATTATAGAACATATACACTTCCATAATTTAATTTTATTCATAGACCATTACTTATGATTCATCAACTTATTCTATCCAACAGTATGAAATATGAGTCTTGTCTTAAGGTTCCCCAACATCAATATAATCGTGATTCTTAGGTTTATTGTAAATAATTCTATTAGAACATCCCATACCTTTTACATATCATTTTAGGTCTCCTTGTCCTCAATATTTAAACCAATACCAGTACCACCTTCTTGATTCTATGAATGATATTTTAAAATTGGACATTGGTTTTCATAATTTTCATAATTTTCCAATCTGAATAATTTTATTTCAACTATGTTCTATCACATTACCACTATGATCTAAGACCAGAAATCATAGTGTGTGAAACACTTATCCAAGTATAAAAAACAAAATTATGAGAAATTACCTATAGGATACATAGATCATGAAAAATAATTTTAAATCCAGGAAACCATAGTCTTATCCATTTATATATACATATAAATATCCTAATAAATATCTCTATGGATCTCACAAATTTATTCTCATCCTAGTTTTTAATTTGCGACTAATCCTTTTTCCATGATACAAACTAAAACAACATTATCTTTAAATATATATATATCTTACATCATATATGGACAAGAACAATACACAAACCCAAAGAACATATAAGTTTAGTTACTTTTGAAACCAAGAACACAAACATATAGTCTTGTGAAATATCTTTAATTTTTTCCACAATGATCTTACCCATTAGTACCCTAACCTAAAACTCTTTTTATAACCCGAGGAACATAAAACATAAGACTAGGTTGAGCTCATATTTCCAATTAAGTTAAACAAGGGAAAAACATATGAATAATCATGATCAAAATGGTATGTTAACGTGATCAAAACATTAGATGATCAAACCATGAATATAAAAGATCATATAAATGATTCATTCCATAAACGTTTGGGCATTGGATGACCGCATGCGTACCCTATTGTTGCGGGCATAAGGTGTCTTCACTTTTACCCACTTGTTAAATGATTAGTATGACCTATCTTGCACCTTTTAAGATTATATAACATTTATAATTACCAAATTCATTTAAGGGAGTTATAGGTTCAACCATTCACTTAATGAAAACTATACATATGTGTGCCATAAGAAAAAAAATCATTCATTACATGAGAAACCTTGTAATGAAATGGATTTTTTAAAAAATTTATCATAAAATGACTCAATCAAAAGAAACGTAATTATAAAAAATAATACTATGAAATGAAAAAAATATAGAATAGTTATGGATGGTAAAATTGTATCATATCCTTATTAAGTCAAGAGTAACAAAGACTGATGTCATCGTAGAATCAAAAATAATTTTGAAAGACCTAGTTAGAAATTCTTTTGATAAAAATGTCAATTCATAATTAAAAAACACAAAACTTTTTCCTTGAAAATCACCTTTAAAAAATATAGAGGAATATTTGAAACCATTTTTAATCATATTTTAAATCCAGTTTTCATTAAAAATCATAAAATATCATTTAAAACATCTTTAAATGTTTTTTTTGAAAACATTGTTTTATACAAACAAAAATTACAAACTAAAGGGAAAATAAGATTATATTAAACTAATAATATCATTAAATTAATAAAAGTTATCATAACATAAGTCAAATGGTTGTATACAAATCATTTAAAAGAATAGAACCATATAACATAACATGTGTCTTAGGAAAGAAAATTGAGACAAAATTACATTGCCACTTTGGTGAATTTTGAAACATATAACACATGACAGATATATCATAAAATGGATATATAAATACACATAAATTTAATTATAATCATCATAGAATACATTCATGGGATTTATATACAATGAAAAAACAAACGAGTGGTGAATATGGTATAAGTCTCATGGAAATAATGGTGACAATACAAATCCCCTTACCTTATGTCTTGACACTCATCATACTCATACAAATATTATATATAATAAATATATGTTTATTATAAATATATTAAAAAACCATATTATTATATCTAATTCCATATATAATTTCATTATGACATTATATTAACTTTTTACTAACAATTCCTTGTTAATGTTTCATTACAAGTAATATCCTCTATGTTTTTCCAATGTACATTGATTTAATATATTTTCGGTCCTTTTAAATTTATCATTATTTCATTATCTCTTGAGTGATAAAAATTATATAAATATCATATATTTATAGTATATATTTATTTATAATAATATATAAAATATTGAATTAGAGAAGTAATTACAAAGTTCATGGAGATGGTAGCTCATGCGTACGCACGAATGTTGTTTCCATTTTCTTAAGATATTGAAATAAAGAAGTTAAATGAAATATATATAATACAATTACAATTGAAATAATTTTTCATATATGACATCTAAATTCAATAATTCCATCCTTAATTAAATCAATTTAATTTGTGAATGAATCACATTGCTTCGAGGAAGCAGTGATGTTGATGTCCACAAAAAAGTTATCATATTTTAAAAATAATAATAATTAATGTATCTTTAATATAATAATTAAATAATCATAAATAAAGAATAAATTTCATAAATATCATTTGAAAACCTAAATTACACCATTATTACCAACCTTATAGGTGGAAATGGAATAATGAACGACATTAGTTCATGCACATGGCCTCAGCCCAGTTGGTGAGGACTCCTTAAGTGCATCCAAGAGACTAGGGATAAAATCCAAGCAGAGGTTAATTTCTGGGGGCACTATTGCAGCAATATAGCAGAATCTGTAGCAGTGATGTAGTAGGTACAATGCAGAACTGTAAAAGGTATAGTGCATAACTGTAGTAGGTACTATAGCGGGAATTGGAGGAGGAACTTTTTGGCACTGTAGCAGCCGATAATTTACCTCAGTATGGGCCTTTGGGCCACCTATTTGGTCGTCGAGTCCTTTAAGGCCTTCGGGCCACCCAGGTATTTGGGCCAGTAAGGCCTTCTGGCTACCATAAGGCCTTTGGGATACTTTATGTGCAAATGAAAACAATACAATCTACAAGGAACAAGCTTCAGAAGGAGGAGGAACAAGGAGCTTTCACCATAGCAGAAGCTAAAAATATTTCAAGAATGACAGGGTATGACACCTGCCATCAAGAGAGGCCTGTGAATGCATGGGAAAGCCTCACCAAACAGGAACGAGAAGGTGTAGAGCTGATTACACGATAAAGATGACGGGGAGGAGTACTTCCAAGTGGTTAGTCTGGGTTGTATGTAATGTTTGAATCCTACGGGCAATGAATTCCTCTATCTCCTATGGGCCATGTAATACTTATGCCTATGGTCCTTGTAAGTGTTCCACCTCACCCCTTGAAAATTGGATTATCAAAATAAATAAAAAAATGATGGCATTCGGGCCATTAGAGTAATGACATCGGTTCACGAGGAGGTAGTATTCCGTACACAAAAATGATGTTTTTGTAACCCATTTAATAGAGTTCAATGTGATTTTTGGTCGAAGAGATAATATAAAAAATTCATAGTATATTTTACATACTATTAAAAATATATAAATAGGAAATAAAAACAATTTAATGGGTTTAATGATGAACTAAAACAAAAATATTTGTTGATGAATGCTACCACTTTTTTGGTATCTCTTTTAGATTATCACAAAAGGATATATTTGGATTTTTTACCCAATTAAGGAATATAGTATGAATTGATTCATTTAGGGAGAATATTTTTTCGGGTTATTTCCAAAACCAATATTTTCTTATGTGTGATGAAAAGGGAATAATTGGTTCCATTTTATAAGAGAGTGGAGGGGCACTATTTGATTTTCTCAACAGAATAATTTTTAATGACATCAAAATAAATCAATTTTATTCAATAAGTACATTGATTTGAATATAATATTTGTTATTTTAAAATTTATCATTTTGATAAACACTTTATTAAGCCATTTTAATTATAACATTGGTAAAAATATATTTCAGTATTAAGAGGATGTAGTTTTTAAACATAAAGTTTAAATTGTATCATAATTGTCCAATTTTTTATATTATATACCATATTTAATCCCATTTTTCATTATTTAATTTTTATTGGATTTTTAATTAATTTACAAAAATAATATTCTCTTAAGATATCATTAGTTTTAATTTAAACACTATTCATTACATTAACATTAAGAAAATCAACATCACAACATAAATTTAGAAAAAATAATTTAATACTCCCATAAAATTTCATATTATGATATAAAATTTATATATCTCTTTAAGTAAATAAAATATTTTTTCTTTTAATATTTATAATATCATTTAATTATTTTTTCCATTAATTGAATAATTAATGTATCACCATTGTTTTATTATGTCTGATAATTTTTTCATTACTAAATGATAAAATTAAATTTAAATGATGAATATAATACCTATATATTTTATAAAAATATATATTGGTTATATATATTCTATTTAGTCCCATATAAATGGTATTATACTTATTATAAGTAAGAGTGTGTAATTTTTTCACCCTCGTTGATTTTAATAATATTTATGTCACTCTCATATAAAAGTGTCAATTAAATAATTCCATTTAAAAAATAACTGTTAAGGATCAATTTAAGATCATCCCATAATGTTTTCACATGTTTCATGGATGTTTTATAATATTTACAATATTATTTTTATCTTAATTTCCCTATTTACCGTTAACCGTGCTAATAAAAAGAACTAAATTTAATATTCATATTGTCCAAAAAATAAAGTTAAATTTTAAATAAATCTAGAAATTATTATTCCAATTATTAAATCAATTTCTCAATATAAAAAACACAGAAACAGATAAAATTAAATTAAAATTAATCTTGTATAAAGAACAAAAACAAATTTTTAATTTGAAAAAATTCAAATGATTTAAATGTTTTAATATCCAAATACAATGTTAAATTGATTACAATGGAATATATTAAATCAAATAATTAAATTTTATATATTTTTACAATAAAAAAATTAAAAATATAATTTAACACTATATATTATTTATAATAAAATGTTGCTTTTATTTTTTTAATTTTATCTAACACTTTCAGCCATATTCATATTATTTTAAAAATGTACCATTTGATACATTTATTATTAATGGTAGGTATTTTTTGAACTGACTCTCATTAATTGTTGTCTTAGAATGTGTGGTTACCTAGTCCATGGAATGTAAATATTTATTCATAGCAATTCCTCTAGGTGATTAAAATGTGGTCTGTGTTATAAAGATTACCATATCGCTTAAAAATGATGTTTGTGTTCGTGGGATACACTTCTCATGATGATAAGAGAAGCATGTGGTGTATATAAAGGATCAAATTGATCTAAAATACAATAAAAATTTATTTTCACAACATATTATATTTCAATACATATCTATATTTCATATTCATATTAATTTAATTTTTTAATTTAATTTATGTTGAATTTTAAATTATATTTAACAAGAATATTTAATTATATTTTTGTAATTTGATTAAATATTTTATGTAGGCATATTCTCCCATATCTATGACTATTAAATATATTATGCTAGGATAAAATATACAAAATTTGATTTATTATTGTGTTATTATATAAATGATTGGGATATAATGGCATATACGATAAAACCATTTTATTTTACCATTTGAATGGACCTATTAACCTACTTCATATATTTTAGTAATTGTTATGTAAAGATAGTTTATATTTCATACCTTATTATTATTCCATATACACTCATCAATGAGTGGGAGTATCTATAATAGAAAAGTTGATCATGATCTAGGTATAATTGGTCAATTACATGTTTAATGGCTATTCATTTCTTAAAAGTGGTTTTAGATAAAGCGTGACATCATTTTTAGAGGCTGATACATATCTTGTTGTTTTTTCTGATGTTTTCAAAAATATCCTTTTAAGAGAATGATAGAATTTAAAATTTATCTATTTCTGGCTGTCAAACTAATATCTATTCCACAATATTGATATAAATAATATCACCCAAGAGTGATTATAATTTATTAGAATGATATTGAGCCCAATGTTTTCTTTAGGTTAATCAGTTCACAATAGGGAGTACTAGTTATATTTTATAGATTTTTCAAGTGAGAGTTTATATTTTTGTGTATACTATCAAAATATGAACTATGTAATGATAATTTAATATCTCTCATTACCTATAATTTTAAATCTATTTTTTATTAAATAAAGGAAAATATTTTTTCCAATTTCATATTTTACTCTAGATTCCATCATATTTGACTATCGATTAAATACATTATATTAATGGTTTAAAACACTACCATATTCATTATATATATTTTTTAATTCATTTTTGGTTGAGTAATAACCTTGACATGTTTATGTCTTTTATGAAGAAGATATATAATTAATTTTACTCTTTTTCTCTATATATTTATGATGACATCCAATTTTTTCAAGGTCTAAGAGTGATTTTTTTTGTATAAACATATTTTCATAGAGAATTTTCTTGACAACCATATTTAAGGGATGATATTCAAATTCTCTTAAAAGTTCTAAGAATTAATTTTTCATTCGAATTTGTTTTCTAGTTATATAATCTATATGTATCATAATAATTTGAAATTGTAGATTCTTGTAATGTCCCTTTAAATGTGTTTGAAATTAGATGTATTCATAGTCTATTAAGATGCTACAAATTATTTATATATAATTTCAAAATAATTTCAACTCAAATGATTTATGTTATAAGACTTTTTTTTCAATCATTGATCTTACTAATGTTAATTTAATTTTTATAATCTAAATAAAAGGATAACCAAATTATTGATTCTGGTTTGACCTCATCCATGTGAAGTGATTGTTGTCATTAGGTTAAATTTTAATTTTTTCTTATACAAGATTGTATTGTAATAGAATATTTTTCTATAAAAATATACCAAATGTAATGAATCAACCATTGTAGATATTTTTAATTAATAGCTATTTTATCTGCCTTATATTATTTTAGACACTATCAATTTAGTGATATTTTTTTGTGTTAACCCACTAAAAAAAGTCTCATATATAGATTCTCAAATGGGATTTCAAATATAAGATAAATTTATTGATAAAATATATTTAGTGAATTTATATTGATATAAAATATATAATATATGAGGGAAATTTTATTTTCAATGATATTTGTACGAATTTACACCCTTCAGATATGAAAAATGAAAAAGAAAATTAGAGGTCGATATCAATAATGGATGAACTCCAGATATGTGTAAGTAATGATTGATGTGTGATATATATATATATATACCACATCAAACATACATCATCTATTTCATGTACTATCATGTTAACATATATTTTTAAAGGTGATTGTATTATTATATTTGATATTCTCATTACATGGGTGATTATTTACTATCTGTATAATGATTTAAATTTTTCATTATATTTCATTTGAAGGATCTATGTTACTACTATTATGACTAAATTATTAATGAAAGGATGTCTTGTTTATATATGGGTAACACATTGTGGTTTGATAATTTTTAAAAATGATATCAATCTTTAATTAAAGAGTCCCCGTATAAAAATGAAAATCGTAGGTTTTGACATTATAAGAATAAATTATAAAAAACTAAATGAAAAACATAAAAAACAACTTAGTAAACTCTATCCAAGTCATTCACTGTTATATACATGGTATTAAATAAATATAACCTTTACTACTATCCTTCCACAATCACCTAGAGACTAGAATAAAATATGGTTAATCATGGATTATATTTTTCAATATGGCCCACTTTTTTCCTATAAGCATTTTTAGTGGAAGAGTTGGGTAACTTATAATTTAGAGAACTCATGAATATTCATTGTGTAAAAGAAATTATTTTATCTGATAGGAAGAATAGTTTATTACATTATTGTGGAAAGTGTTAAAATATTATTTGGGATCTCAGTTACATATGAGAACTTATATCCACCCTCAAACCAATTACGAATACTTTATAAATATTATATTTATAAAATATTTATAATTGAACTATACATTATGTTTATATGTAACTATAAAGGGTTACCTCTCATAAGAGAAATTATTATATTACAATATCAAACATTCATCAATCCAAATGTAACTTTTTTATAATAATCTATTCAGTATGTATTTATCCTATTTATTTGAAAATTTATGGGAATAATATATGATTGGGATTATCAAAATTTTGATGATTACTTATAAAGTGAAATTGATTAAGAAATGGATTTTAAGGAACCAAAATCACTATAATTCACAAGATAAATATTAAATTGAAACCAGTTAATTCCATGTTACTCAACATATTATTCACCATTTGTTTTACAATAAGTCATCAATATATACCAAATAATGGATTGTTCTACATAATATGATTCATACCTTCTAAAACCATATTAAATGATAGATAAATATATTATCAACATTTCTAATACATATATATTGTTACAAGAATAATTAAATCAATATTTCATTGTGGAGTAAGTATGTGTCAGATCCTATGCATGTAATATAATAGGATGTTACTGATTTTGAAAGGGAAAATCCAATGTGAGTCATAGCATTTTTATTGTTGATAAAAATGATTTTATGCATGATAATTCAAATTATTTAGATAAGATAGAAATCATGGAATATTAAAGTTGAATATATTAAGAATGAAGCTAAAAAAATTATTTGGTGGTTGAAATATTCATTTTAAAAATATAGATGAATATTATCAAGGTATAGAATCCAGATAATCAAGAGTCTGTAACAAACCATTCCTTTTCAATTAGTATTTTCCTATAAGATTAATCACTCAACTATTATTTTGTTATAATTTCATGTTATATGGGATTTAGAGGAAATTGTGATAAGGGGAAGGAAGATGAACGGAAAAACCTAAAGTGTTGATAACACCAAGTACATGATTGTTCCATATGGGATATGATGGGTATTTTACCTCCACTAATTATCTACTGCACATGGACTAGAAACCCAGTAGTGTGTATGAATTTTTTTAAATATGGTGGTAATAGAATCTATCCACCATAATGTTTTACCTAAAAAAATAAATAACATTGGATTTTATTTTATTTTATTTCTGAAGACACTCCAATAAATTTTCTTTTTATATACTTTCATCCCTAGTGGATCCACTATCTATAAAACGCCACTGCAGAAAACCTAGTATTAAGATACCCAATCCATCTCTAAAGTTGGTTGAAGTGTATTCCCAATCTCCATGTGTTATTGAATAGAACATGGAATCCCTCAAGAAACAAGAGGGAATATATATGATATAAAATAGCAGAATACTATATCTAAAATTTTAATGTCAACACTCCTCAATTAGAATGTACTAGAAACAATCATGTTGAAGGATAACCAATCAGTTCACCAACTTACAAAATGTCACATCATCTCCAGGAAAAAGATCAAAATCACGTGTAACAAGTGGAAAATATCTCTTATAGTCACCATCATCAATCCAAGGTTCTAAGTACAAAGAATATCAACTCCTCCATGTGGATAATTCACATTACCTGAAACTAACAAACGATAATATAAAATGATTGATGAAAAAGGTAGGGTGCAATCTAAACATCAAAATAGGGTCTCACCATGTGATACATAATAAATTACATAAAAATAAATAATTTTTCAATCATTTTATATAAAACAAGTAATAATTTACCATATAAATATTTTATTTTATAATATGATATCAAAGGTAAAGTTATCAATGAGATATCAAAACAGACATAAATAATAATTTTATATATAACATATATATAAATAATATTCCATGAATATAATACCTCAATAATAATTGGAATATAATCATAAACCCAAAACATTTATATAACTATATAATAATACATGAGATATTTAAGAATCAATAAATAAGAAACTCACACTAATAAATTATTGATCTCGTCCCAAAGTTTTCACAATTCACTCATCATAGCCAATCAGCACTCAACTACCCATTAAGGAAATAATGTTTTGGTTGTTTTATGTCATCCTTTTCATCATCTATCCATTTCACAGAGTAATATCTTAACTTTAATATCAAAATTAATCACTAATTACCCAGGATCACAAGTGATTCAATCAATCGTGGTAAAATTAACTAATTCATAGGAATTCAAAATTCTATTTACTATAATTTGTTTTCAACATTCCACTCTCATTTTAAAACCAAATCACAAGATTTAATCTAAATGATTCATTTTCTAATCACCATTAAAATTATTCCATTTTTTTAGTATCTAAATATGTTCACTTAATTAAAAAAATTCAAAATCATGTAATATTTTTTTAAATCCACTAAATAATTTGAATTCCATCTAAATTGGGGGGTTTTGAAATTATCAAGGACATTTGAAATCCCAAAACAAATAATATTAATTTCATGTTTTAAAATCAATTTAGAATCCCAATTCAATTCGATAAACAAATTTTTGGGTTCAATTATTGATAAAATATTTATCGAATCACCTACCTTTTACCAGTGATAAAATAATACCCATAATAGAAAAAAAATGATGAATGATGGAAAAGGTGGTAAAAATGTAAATCCTGTATCAAAAATCATCGATATCAAAATATTATTTAATTATCATCCTAAGACTGCACCACATTCAAATATAGATACTAACAAGAATGCGAAAACCATGATGAAGAAACTCGCATGCTACTAACATCCAAACCAGGAAATCTAGAGGGGATGGAGTTTCTCACTATACACAACAAGAATCATAGTGTTCTTAGGATTAGTGAATACATAATGATAAATGGATTAATTAATGTATATAAAATAACCAACTAGGTTTAAGAGATTTAAGAAATATTAAATAGATTTTATTTACAAAAAACTCCACCATGAATATACACCAATAACAACATTTCCTCGAGTATAGACATCTTGATCAATGAATTTATGGTTTAAGGACATCTTTTATAGAGTAAATCATTCTATTTTGTAGGAAATTTTCATAACATGTGGTGTAACAACCAATGTACTTATAAAATATTTTTTTTCATTTTGTATTAAATAGTTAAAATTAATTATAAATTTATTTTCTAAAAAAGTTGTATTTATTGAATTAAATAAATATATACATATATAATACCAAACCCATCAATGAAAGTATAAATAATATTTATGTATCTTATAAGTGAAAATATGATAGTTTTTATCCTTGAATAAGTAAATAATTTTTTCCAAATTTTTAATTAAGTGTTGGTATTTTCAAAGTCATAAATATATAATTATAATTTTATAATTAATAAAAAATTAAATGAAATATTATTTTCATAAAATAGATTATTAATGTAATATTTATTCATTTTATGATTAAATAATAATTTTGTGATACCATATTTAATTATTCAATGTGTTATAAATTCAGTTATAATTTTAAATTATTATTTTTAGAATCAAAGAAGATATAAAATAAAAAAGAAATTTCTCATATATAGAAACATATTTTCATAAAATGGATTTTATTTTTCAATTTTACAAATAAATAAATGGTTAGGGTTAATTATTTTTTTATTTCTAGGATAATTGAATTTTGTGAAAAGTTAAATATTTTAGTTGACGTTATTTGACCAATTCATGATTTTCTGGGTCATAGATGATATAAAGATGATTTAATCCCAAAAAATAAAATTATCCTTCAATTTTTTAATATACATAGTGATAATCCTTAATCTATTAATTATCATCAACCAAATTGATAAAATAATGAGAAAATACCCTCTCATCCAATATAAATGTCACCACTCACCACCACTTCTCCTCACACCTCAAAGCCTTTTTGATGGTTTAATTTCTATCCAATTCCCATTTCATGACTCTTACCCATGTCTATGGCCTTTTGTTATCACTGAATGTCCATAACCAATGGTCTTGAAGATGTTCTGAATGAGAATATTTCGATAGGTAAAATCTTCTTTCATTTTCTTTTATTTTCCTTTATATTCATTTTATTTTCTTATTATATCATAATATTATCATACCCAAGTCGTATGAAAACAATATAATGTTTTATATATTTCAATTTTATATTTTTTATGGAAATATTCATTATCAGTCTTCTTCACTTCTCAATTTTATTCTAAAAATGTGATCAACGTATGTGATATGTCATATTTCCACCATCGTAAGTGACACACTTTAATCATCAATTATTACCTTAAAGTCTAGTCATAACAGATAATTATGGTTAAATAATATTTTAATATACATATTATAAGATATATAATGTTTTGGATCCAATTTATAATCATGATATTAAATAAAATGATATAAGTTCATGATGGTCATAAAATTTTAAAAATAAATAAAATTATGTTCATTACTATTTTATATATTAATTAATACTAATATAAAAAATTACATATTGTATAATTTAAAATTCCAAAAACATATTAATAAAATTTCCTTATAATTCAAGAGTTTTTCATCCATTCAATAAGAAATTCCATAATAAACCAACCATGGAAACCATGAAATAAAGGATCCTAAAACAATTAAAATAACAAAATATTATCAATTACTGGTTCGATAGATGTTATAAGAAGATAATATAAGGAATTATAAGTTTTAATATCATTCATTTATTTTTTAATAACGCTCTTTATACTATTATAATTTTGTTTTTGACACATTATAAGTAATAAAAATACATGGTAGTGGACTTTTCTTTAAAACCCCTCATTTAAATTTCTTTTTTTACAAAATTTAAAAGGAATGTTTTTATGATGGAATTATTATTGTTTTATGATTATGTTATATTTATAATGATTTTTTTAGAATTATTGGTAGGGCCTATATATCCCTCCAACGAATTTGTTATTTTTTATGTTTTAAGTTGATCATAATGGTTATTACAAGTCTAACTGTGAGGGTTACACCATAAGGCAGCTGTGAGGGTTATATTGTAAGGATATCGTGAAGGTTAGAAATCATACAGTATCTGAGTGTATTAAAATATCATGTCTGTAATTCCTAAAAATAAATACATGTTTTTTTTAATTTTTCAATGTTTTAGGAAAATCTCTTTTTTCATTAAGCTTTTATATGATAACTTATGGGTGAGAAGTATGTCATTGTTAAAATGATTTCATATGTTTATAAGTATTCATGGAAAAATAGTTATTTTCATTTTTTATGCTCCTTATTGAAAATTTTCTTCTAATAACATGTTTTAATAAATTTATAGGGTTTCAAGGATGGGTAAATAAAATAATAATCCAAGGTGACTCTTGAGGATAATTCATTTTCAATAAAAAACTTTTGTAATGTAGAACAAATGGATATTATTTTAGTTCTACCCAACTTGTTTTCTGGTGGGAAAATACGTATGAATTATGTCCCAATTTTATAAAAATATAATCTAAAAGATATTTGGGAATGTAATATATGTAATCTAGTTGAATTAACTAGATTACGTAATGATTAAGATCGGGTACTTATATATTGTTAGCAAAACAAATTACAACATAAACGATGGAATTATGGAATAAGTTCCTCCTATAGCATGTTCCTAGAAACATAAGCCTAAAAATTGACCAATAACTTCTATATAACTCTCTAAACCAATTTTTATGGTTATTCCTAGACTCCACTAATTTAAATAACATATATTACTGAGCATTATAAAAATTTCCACAATATAATCTCTCAATCCTTAATCAACAAATTCAAACGACACCTAAAACACCCTTACAAGAGCATGAATAGATGGATGAACAATAAATGGTTGAAAAAGTAACTAACTTAAGGAAAAATAATGCTAAAAACCCCTAATATAATTTATTATATCCTCATAAAACATGTAATGGATATTCCATGTCAAGGAAATGAGGGTAATACTCTCCCATATGTGACTCATTCACATTTTTCTCAGGTGAATCTAAACCATGTTGACCTAGAACACAAACCAAAGGTACCATATTCCATTGAAGAACATTTTTCTTATAATCCATAATCCGGATTGGATGCTTAGTAATGGAAAAATATTATCTAACATAAATATCCTCCCACATCATAAAATGAGAAGGGTTATAAAGATAAATTATATGCAATGACAAAACGAAAATATCATGGATCTAAGAGAAGTGTGGTATAATTTCTAAAATTAAGACAAATTCCCCACATTTTCATTAATCTCAAAATGACCCACAAACCATAGTACAAGATCTCTTTTTTTATATGAATACAGTGAACTAACAGTGGTTATTCTCTGAAGAAAACCTACTTTCCTATGTAAAAATCCAATATTCGTCGATTGTTATTGACATCAGACTTATAGAGAATCTATAATGTCAAAATTCAATTACAAATCTACTGAATCATTGATTTAATCTATAATTTCATGGTCATTGAAACCAAATAACATTAAAAAAAATTTAATATCACAATAGATATATAAAAAGATGATTATATAATTTCTTAATTGTTTGATTTTTGATAGAGGGATACACTTTAAAAAAAAAATCAACCTATCCAAAATTGACATCATATGCCCCAACAAATTCTATAACATTGACATGTGGATTTTCGTCAAACAAATCATAGATTATTCACTCTACCAATCCATATATTGATGTTATGTCATGATCAAACATCTATAGGATAACAATACCTCCTAGGGGTCTCTCCCTAAGCGATAAGGGGTTCCAACTATCCCTATCATAGACTATAGTATAAGGAACACTATTAAAATGGAAAATATCATTCATAAACAGACATCCCAAATCCTTAACCATGTTTTTATTTCTAATGAATATGAAGTGAGTTGATTTGGTTGTCCTATCAATAAAAGACATATTGTATTCTTCCGTTATGGGGTATGTTTCAAACCAACAATAAAATCCATAGAAATATAATCACACTTCCATGTCAGCAGTGGAAGAAAATAAAATAAACATAAATGTCTCAGGTGCTGAACTTTTCCCTATTTGCATTAAAAAAACAAGGAACAATGTCTATGATATCTCCTCTCATACCTGGACACTAAAATCATTCCAATATATCATAGAACTTCATTACATTTCAAGGGTGCACCACCCAATAAGATTTATTGGAATCCTTTATCATATCCTTTCATAGACATCGAAAAAATAGATTGACTCTAAAAATATACTATACTCTTCATAGAGAAAATCCACCCAATGATTCTCTTAAAACCATAAAGTGATTCCCAAATACAGGGGAATTATTAATCAACATAATTCTCTTAAATAATCATATCATGAAGAGATTAATTCAACTTCATACATTCAAAAAAACCTCAGACACATTCTCCGATAATCCCAATTGTAACTGATCAAAGATATCCATTATATGACACTCATATTATGATTTGTTTTTGGCTTAGGTTGTTTGTTTCCTTATCAAATCATTTGAAATGACATTTTACTTTTATGGGGTGTAGGAAAACACATGATCAATTTATTTAACTTACTCTACCAAGTACCACTATCAAAAATTCAAATATTTTTTAGATAAGATACATATCACTCTTTTTTGGATAGAATAAATTGTAAACTGTTCAAAAAATGTAATACTTCAAACTAGTATGATAATTATGATCTTGAAAACATGGGTTGGATAATTATTCTTGTGTGGCATAAGTTTTCAAGAACTATATTCTACCATATGATCACCCAACATTAGAACTCACCCTAATCCAGAACATGATACATTTCAATAAAACAACATAGCCATGCCCAACCACTAGGGGATTCAACACTACTATTGAAGTCAAAACACATTTTAGGTCCTCAAAACAAATATAACATTTATCATAAAAAATAAACAACAATCCCTATTATGTGAGAGTAGTCATGGAAGTATCCAAAATCAAGAAATTTTCTAAAAACCTATGGTAAAACCCCCACAAATAACAAAGAATAATTGTATCTAAAAACCATTAAGAGGAATCTCTCATGTCTTAAAATTTTTCATCATCTTAAGATCAAAAAAAATACCTTGTTTTAGAAAATGTGTCCCAAAAATTCAAACTCTTGAATATCAATAATACATTTCGAAAGATAATCATAATGATTATGGTTTATCGTGATTTTTAGAACTGTTCCTAGATTACCCACATGATACTCTATGATTTCATAGAAAAACTAGATTTATACCACATAATCCACCATAGGCATGTCTTGGATCTCATGAAATATCATGTTCCTAAAATCCCAAAAAAACTATTTTATAATTGGTTAGCCCAAAAGGTATAACCAAATACTCATAATAGTCATACTTACTCCTAATGACTATCTTCAGAATATGATATTCTTAAATTCTCAATTAGTGATAACCAGATCTAAGTTTAATCATCAAGAACCAGTTTTCCTAATTTAACTAGTCAAGCAGGTCATCAATTTATGGTAATAGTAAATTGTTCTACATTGTAACACAATTGAGTTTTTCATAATCAACACAAATTCGATGTGTCTCGTTACATTTATTTTTAATGATTATAGGATCCTCCCAATATAAAAAACTGGGGAGTATAAAACATTTTTATAGAAGATAATCTTACTGAGACACCTAATATTTTAATTTTATTAGTATCATAATGTAATAAAAAATATAAAATAGCTGAGTAATAGATACTAAATCAATAGAAAACTCCACCTCTATCACTAGTGGAAGGATATAATAATTAAAATGAAAAAAAATGTTAGGATACTCAAATAGAACTAAATAGAGAACATCACTCAATGATTATCACTCCAATTCAAATGAAAAAAATTACCATGACTTAATCTGAAAAAAGAGTTCTAGCTCTACTATACCTTAGGTCTCATTCTCCTTGAATAAATGACACATGCCATATTGCGTGGTAATGGAGACTCATTGGTGATAACAGTCAATCTAGGTCATATGAGCAAACAACCATTCCATCCAAAAAAATTAACAATAAGATTCATTTTGAAAATCTTAAATTTCCAACCATAATCAATGTCATTTAGAGAGAAAACGCAATATGAGCATTAATGAATATATTCAATCTTTGAATGGAGTAGTATAATAATATTCATATCATATGATAAAACTTTTAAAGGAATTTTATCAAGTTTAAAATATTTTTCTATATAAAATTCTAAGATTCCCCAGTATCAATTAATGTAATAAAAAAAGATGGTGTTTTAGTGTTGGTACCTCTCAAAGTCTCTAGACCAGTATGTCCATCCAATGGAAACTCTTCTGCTGCATGAAGAAGCATCATTATGGATTAATGTGGATAAGACCCCTTATTTCATAATGTATATGATTTCACCACTGTACATTTTGTTGGTGATGATACAATTCCACTATTGGATTGATAAAATATATGAAACAACTTATACAGGTGTACTGAGAGGCCACAGGAACCATAGATCATTCATTCCTCGGTACAAAACGATTTAGAATTCCCATTTGTTTAACAGTAGAATATTCTCAATGGGAATATTAAAATCATTACAGTTTTTTTGGATGAAACATACCATTTAGAACCACTATTATACAGATCATGTTTCTTATTTCATTTAATGATACAATGTGAACTATTATTATGATTAAATGAACTCCCTTCAACTATAACTTAAATGCCATGTAAAGATAATCCATTCATGCTCTCTCCTACACATTCTCATAATTCATGAGAATCATCATGAAAATATAATAGGAAATATAAATTCATTGACCTATCTCGAAGCATTGAGTCATCATATTATCATTGGATAAAACCTATATTAATAACATAACAAGGTCTTCAAAATGGTTTCCATATTGTGTTATGGTAATTTCACCCTACTGGAGTAAAAGAAACTCCATAGTCTTTTCTCAAAAACATATATTCTAGATACCCATAATATATAAAAACATCTCTATAGACATTACTCTATAAAACAAAATTCTACTTTATCATCAATTTGTAATATCACCATCTCTTTCGAGGCCCCTTAATCTTAATTAATGTTCACTTCACTGTTGAATCTTTTTTCATTTACATGGACACAAAATTTAGTTCAGTATTTTTCTAACAGTCCTCATTCTCTTGACTATCATTGAAAACATGTAATTATTGTGGTTTATGATGAAGAAACTCTTGAGAGAGATATCTAGATTCATCCTTTTGAGGTTCCACTATTAGATACTAAACAAGAATGGGTAAATGTACATGTCCCATGTATTAGACTACACACATCACTATATCAACATGATTCTTGCCAACTAATTTATTCACAAGTTGTGGTTCACTAGTATCTCCCACTTGATTCATATTAAAATATCTTCTTAAAGGAATAATGATACTCATCGTAAAAAAACGTGAAATATTCAGAAAAGATACACATATCACGAACTCAAATATGAGACACAAGAATATAATTTCCATCTAGAATAATTACAAATTAGGATTTCAACATACTCATATCAAAATAATGGAAAATTTTAGAGTTTAAATAACAATATTAATCAACTAAACTTTTCCAAATAATCCATAAAGACTTATATCTTGTTATATGAGGTCTATCTCAGAACTATCTCGTAACAATCTCTTAAGTATCATAAATCCTACCACCTCTCTATTAGGAGAACCCAAACTACATACTTCCCTCAAGTAAAGATGCATAGAAAGAACCATTGATGTCACCTTATCATGAAAAATCATGAAATCATGGTATAATGATACTTGAGATAGCTTTGACATGGACTAATGGGTATTTCTAATACCCACATGTTGGTGACTAGAACGTAGAATATCACAAGAAACAAAAGGGAATGAATTTTCCACCAAAGAGAAAAAGGTAAAAGATAAGATTTTGTATGTTTGCACACCTTATGGAAAATGTACGGAAAAAAGGTATAATGATACTAAAATAGTACATCAACAAACAAATATCGCATCATCTCCATAGAAAATATGAATGACCAGATTAAAAAGTGGAAAATTGTTCTAATTTTCACTATCATTAGTACATGTTCCCAATGATTAAAAAATATTCTACCTTTACGAAGAATTACCATTTAATAAAACCTAGATAAATAATCCACAAATTTCGAAAGGAAATATTTGAGATTGACTTAAGAATCCATGTAGGGTCTAACCTATATTTTCATAATAAACTCCATTATTATAATCCATTTTTTATTTTATTTTAAATAAAAAAATATTGGACATGGAATTTAAAAAAATTAATCCAAAACATTCTTTATTATCAAAAGATATAGAATATTTATCAAAATATGAAAAAATGATCATTTTATGAAATCAAATTACACATCATGAATAAAATAGTTCAATAAAAAATGGAATCTAATCATAAATTCAAACAACACCATTGCACCATGTGTTAGTCCATGCAGTATGATTCTTTCTGCAAACATGATCCTCACACTAATCAATCATCGATCTCTATTCCATCTGTCCACATGTCTATCATCTCAGTCCATCAAGACATAAATCTCCATCCATTAAATCATGACCCAAAAAGTTTATTTAATTTTTTTAATCATAATTATATTTCATGTTTTTCAGATCCTAGCATGATTCTCTTAATTTATAACAAACTACCAAGTCTCACATCGGATTTATTAAATCAATTATTAAATGATGGGAACACCAATCATTTCAAATCAATTAAAAATATGATTTCCCAATTTCAATTTTCAAAACAAATTTCTCAATTTGAAAACAAATAATTAATTTTTATTTACATTATTTCTTTTAAAATAATTTTCCAAATTAATAAATTTTTTCATGGTAAAACATAGATTCATTTCATCAAAATAATTTCCAAATCAATCCACCAATATTTATCAAATATACAGAAGTTTTTTTAATAATTTCTTTGATGTTTAATATCACACATTGAATAATTTCAATTTAAAATTTATAAATACTTGTAAAAATTCAATTCAAATTAATAATGAAATTTAAGGATCCAACAACAGTAACATATATTATATAACCACATAACATTAATTTTTTTTCAAAACACAACCCATAAAAAGAATGGACAATGAATAATAATGGACATGGAAATCATACGGAAATCTTATATCAAAAATCCTCAAGATAAAACTCTAACTTCATAAGAATCATAATATATCACAAATTTAAAATAGAGATTGCAATATAAAGTAGATAACATTGATATGAAAACTCACAATAGATAAAAGTATAGTCTGAAATGTATGGACTGGCTGGAGTCTCGTTTTATTTATAAGAGGAAACCTAGAGTTCTCAAGTGGAGTGCCTATAGAATAAAATAATTAATTAGGATTTAATTATAAATAATACATCTAGGTGTGAGGGGATTTATGTATTTATATATATATAGTAAACAACCCACATAGATAATAAACTAGAAGATTCTTCACCTATGGATTTAAAATGTGGATCAATCGATTTATGGAGAAATTTTATATTCCAAGGTGTAATTATTATTTTTATCTTAATACATTATCATGGATTCTGGTTAATGTAAATATTACCTCATAAACAAAGGATTTATGGTTCAACTTCCGCTTACATTCATCTTCCAAAAACAGAATCCTACAAAAACACCCACCATCTTCAAACTAAAACACTAAATCCGTTAACCCATTTATACCTATAATCCTCTAATTAAAAAATACATACATAACATTAT
The DNA here is from genome assembly GCA_963277665.1 of Viscum album. Lineage (NCBI taxonomy): Eukaryota > Viridiplantae > Streptophyta > Magnoliopsida > Santalales > Viscaceae > Viscum > Viscum album. The sequence continues at coordinate 189,729,131 of OY728133.1, read as the reverse complement.
TTTATATCATTTGTCATTAAAAAAACTCCCTTATCAATAAAACATTTCAAGTTACACTCAAAACACCTCAACAAGGCCCACAAAAAAAGGGGAATCAAAAGAGGGGTGGAAATGTACATGAAACATGGTAACATAATGTTACACTATCAATCATTGGATGGATCACCTAAAAGTGGTATCCAAACCTCATATTCAATAACTGTTTTTTGTTGTTATGTCATGTAGTCCCATATAATATAAGATTTGGAACATTCAATTGATTCCATTTTTTCCAAATTTTTTGTATTTTTCCCAAATAGAATACTAGATATTAATTTTTTTCGCATCCACACATTTCTTTTTCCATATTGTTAAGTGTAATCCATAATATTCCCATGTTCTTGCATGGTTTGGTTTTTTTGTGATGAAATTCCTAATCTATATGGAACTATAATAAGATCTTCAAATTAGAATTTTTTATGAACACATATAGAAATCTTATTTTTATATAGATTAATTAAAAACGTTTAAGAAAGACATCAAATTTTCATGATTATGTGTTCTATGGTAATAATGCATCACATAATTTATTTTAGATGTTTTTCAATAGTTTTTTTAAACATAAATATATTCTTTGTTGTAAAATTATGTGATTGAGTTCCTTTTTTGAATAATTTTATTATCTTCCATGTGTACACATCATGTATGGAGGTATATGTGTTGAAATTGTTAATATCATTTCCCACTATACTTTTTAATTTAGTGTGATATTTCATTTTATATAAATTTCTTAATAATAAATATGTAAAATTATGCAAGTTGTTGTTTATTTTTTGAATATATTTTAATTATGAATTTTCATTAAATTATAATCAAATATAGTTTTTCAAGTTCAGTTATAATGTAAAGAAAATGTAATTATAAAAAAATCATTTACATGATATTGTATTGAGAATATTGTACAATTATCTACTTTGGTTTACCCCATTACCTTTTCCTCTATCATGGGATTCATGATATCCCTATATATTTATTCATGATTCCATTTCTGATGTGATGTTTATTTTACCATAACATTGTATATTGAGTTCATCTCAGATTCTAAACATAGGCTCAATGTACGTAAATATGTATGGTCCCTACCAACATAGGGGGTTACTTATTACAATTTATTTTAAAATTTAATTTCATTTATATAGTCTTATGACTACTATAATTACTATTCATTGAAATTTCAAATGTTTATGTACATATTTTATATTATGAAAAACAAATTATGTGGGTTGTTGACTCAATATTGATTATATTATTCTCACACTATACATTCGTTCTATTTTATGATATGTGTAAACCATCTAATACATGATCTAATGAAAATAAAGTCCCTAAAATTTTGGTTTTATTCATACATGTATTGTTATAAGGACCCCACCTTCAAATGTTAGTTAATCATGAATATTACACAATACCATACATTATTACACATTGGGGATATTTTAATATTTATATTTTTAAATAATGATGATATCTTACATACATGACATACCAAATTCATATAAGAGGATACTACTAAAACAGTATCCGTTTTTTTCAAAATATAAATCATTAACACTTAAAACATGATTTCATTAAATAACACTCCAAATCAAACAGCATGAATCCCTTATTTCTCTTACACATCCTTATATCTTGTGGAAATTTTTTTAAACATGTGGGATGAGTATAAAACTCAGTAAGAGATATAAATAAATAAAGTGTTAGACAATTGATAACATAAAAACCAATAAAACTAATAATCATAAAAACTCACATGCATAAAAAATCATGAAGTTGACTTGGGAAATATTTACCATATCAATCTTGCATTCACCCTTACACATGGAATAATAATTTGGTCAACTTCCATCTCCAGAATACCTAATGCATTGTAGATCTATAATTGGGCTCACTTGTCATATCTTGAGTTATAATGGGCTCACCCCAACATATCTTGAGGTGTAAACAGGATAATCCCCACATATCTTGAGATATAATGGGCTAAATATAGGGTCCCATCCTAAAACCTTGATTAATATTGAATTAAATGAACAATTCTCATTGAGGAGCTTTTCTGGTTTATAGTTTTAGAGAATTAGGACATAACTATTACATTTCAAAATATTACATAGTACACACTTCTAAATAATTTCAATTTTTATTAAACACATGAACTCTTAAAAAAAAAGTCATGTCATGTTCCATGTTTAATATAGCATGACTTTTCCTTGATCTCATCCATGACCCTATTCCACATTATTTCCTTTGAAAAACATTTCAAAAACATAGGATGAGCATAAAAAACTCATTAAGGGATACACAATGAAGTAAAATAGTTAGTTTTTCAAAACAAAAATAAACCAATTAATACTTTAACAAAAGTAATACTTTTAACCTTTATAAAGTTGTAAATACACTTCACTGAATAAAATATCATTACATACCCTTTTATTACACAAATATTACCATAAAACCCATATAAAAAACACATAACATATAAAGGTAACTTGGGACAAAAACATACTTAAATGGAATAACCATACAGTCGACTTCCACACATATCACTAAATGGAATAGTAATACATATGACTTCCATACCCAATGCATTGGTGGTTATAACGTAACCACATGTCCTGGTATTCATGGAACCACCCGTAATTTGGTTTATCATGTAACCACCCGTCAAATGTCCAAGTACCGTTATAAAATCATAAGACCTAAAACAAATATAATGGAAAGAAAACATTTCCACATATCAATCAAAATATATCACTTAACTAAATTGACATAACAAATCTATTATCAAAACCATTTTCAATACCAAAATACATAAAATATAATACGATATTGTTTTCTTTTAAAAAACATTATGGCTCGTTAAGGAATACAAAGATCAAGTAGTACTCGCAGCGGCGGAAAAGGTCATTGTCACCTCTTAGGTTAAAAGAAACAATACGTTTTTTAATTTTGTAAAATGATTTGAAGAAAAATATTCCCTTTGTATGAAATCAAAATTCAAAGATGTTTATATAGAATATAAAACAATGACTTGTATTAGAACAAAATATGCCTCAATAAAAGGATATTGAGACGAAGTCCCTTACCTCGTGTCTGACTTGACTTGATCATTATTTAATATCCTGAATAATAAACAACATTTAATTTAAACTTTCTTAAGATCCTTTTTCAATTTTATTATTTCTTTTATATCACCTATTACCATGTTATAAACATTATGCAAAAATTTAATTTAATAACGTTCGTTTTGTCGATATTTGTCACTTGAGTCAAAAATGGACTTCTTATAATTACATGTTGTAAATTTTGTCAAATATCCATTATCTCCATAATGATAATAATTATGTAGATATCATATATATCGTATATATCCAGTATATACATGTATTTATAATTGTACATAATATTGGGAGGTAAGAAATGAAATGCACCATTCATGGAGACCGTAAGCCGTACGTACGCATAAACGATACTTTCATTTCTATTTCTAATTTTAATGGAAATAAAAAATAATGATAGATAGTTATATTATAATTACAGTATAATATCATATATAATATCACTAAACCCATCCATTACAAATCCACCATAAGGAATTAACGAATCACATCACATAGCGGGGGTGATAGTCTGCACTTCTTCAAATGAGATTATCGTATTTACCCACTATGGAAACCATAAATTTTTTGAAATAATTGGGAAGTACAGAAGAATAATGAAATAATAAACATAATATATATCATATATGAATACAGTTCCATCATAATGTCCACAATGAGATGTGGTAAGATGAAATTGAACAATCATCGTTTCCCGGGGCGTTAGTTTTCCATCCACAGAAATATTATGTTCTTCATCCATTAGATGAAGGTGTGTGTAAGTGTAGTTTGAAACAGTTTCATAAAAACATCCTAGTATATTTAGGACCCTTGTTTTGTTACAAAATAATTGAAATAAAAATCATTTAGGTGTTGGAGAAGTAAAATAAACGAAAACAATTTAAGAGAAAGTGTTACCTTTAATTTGGGTAACTCTAATTGGTTTGAACCAAAGGACTTATTGAAATGACTTATTCCTAAGTTATTTATTATAAGAGGGGGAGAGGGATGTTGGGATATTAATTGGTCAGATTTTGGTTGAGACAAATGGCTTTAGAGGTGTGAGAAATTGGTTATAAGTGGTCTCTTTATATAAGGGAGAGGAGGGGCTCTTTAGGAATGTGTGAAAACATTATTTTATTATATAAATATATTTGATTTATAATGGACCAAAAATCATTATAGTAAAATATTAGATGACTCATATTAGAAATAAAATAATTCAATTATAATTAATCATGTTTTGGATAATATTTTAATCATTATAATCTTATTTATTTAAATCATTTATTAATGAGGTAAATATTTTATCATTATTGTTTCATAAATAATTAAATTTATTTGATGTCTAAAAATTATAAAAAAATACCATGATGTAGGAAATATTTATTTATTTCCAATGAATATATATAGTAGAAAATATGACTTATATAAAACCATATAAAAATTAATTTACTAAACTATTTCTGTTAATTTCAATTTTGACATTACATTAAATTAATTAATCTAAAGTGTCATTATATTTCCTTAGTGGCTCCATGGGGTCCCAAAATCGACCCAAGGATTACCATGGTCGGAAAATACTCACCCAATAATGTTAGTACAAGTGTTAATGTAATTTTTAATTATTATAATATTATTTTTACCTTGAATTACCTTATTTACCTTTAACCGCGGTAAATAAAAGTCAAAATTTACTAATCACCAAAAATTATTTTCATCTTATTGAACCACATTTACTTCTTGATAACAACCATGTATGTTGTATTTTCAAAATTCAATTCATAGAAGTGGTAAAATTTCATTTAAATGAAAAAGTCAGTTTTTTAACTACCACAAAGTGGTTTCACTATTCATCAATAATTGATGTTTTTCAGAAAAATACCAAAAATTCAGCCTAAGCTATATTTGATATTCCGATTTCAAAAATGATGTCTATTTTTTCAAATTAAAAAACTAGAAGTGGCATCAATTAAATTCTAAATTAATTCCCGTTATCAAAACAAATATCATGTTTTTAAGAAACAATAACTATCAAAAGATTGATACTTGTTTATGTCCAATTTTAAAGTGAAATTAATTAAAATGACCAAAATTGGAATAAATGGTAAAAATATATTTTAATTTCACATTAAAACAAAGTAAAATGATAATATAAACATATAAATAAATTTGATAAAAATGCACTTTTGAAATAAAATACAATATTTTTCACTATTCATTAAAAACATTAACTTTATCGGAAAAATTCCAAAAATTTACACAAAGTAAATATATATGTCCCCATTATAAAGAAGGATTTTATTTGGTAATATATAATGTATTAAATTAACCAAAACTTGATTTAATGAGGATTCCCCCAAAAAAGCAGTAAATCGAGATTTTAATGTAAATTATGCTTAAAATTAGATTCATTCACATTTTAAGCCTCTAAATTTTTATTGGATAATGTAAATACATTTAAAAATCATGTATAATCATATTGTAGTATGTTTTTTTCATTCCTGCCAATACAACAGCTAGGAGTTAACTACAATTTAAAATAATAATATTATATTATTAGTGTGCACCATATGATTTCAAAGAAACACGTTGTTGCGTATCAGGTACGCTATCGAACATAGAAACCCCTTTAAAGTAAAATTATTATTTAATTCACAAATGTTAATAAATATGAAATATGTATTATTCTTCCATTACCTAGGATGTTACATCCTTCCCCCCTTTTGGGAATTGATTCCTCACAATTTTTATTCACTTACCAAAATAATTGGGTGTATTTATCCTTCATAGCATTTTCAGATTCCCACGTCGCCTCTTCAATAATATGGTTTTTCCACAAAACCATTACCTGGTGAATTCCCTTATTCCGCAACACTTGCTCTCTATGGTCAAGAATCTGGACTGGTTGTTCTTCATAAGAGATATTCTCTTCCAGTTGAACTACCTCTAGGCTCAAAACATGAGATTGATTTAGCATATACTTTCTCAATATCGAAACATGAAAAACATTGTGTACTTGAAATAAATTTTAAGGTAAAGCCACTCTGTACGGAACTGATCCAAAATTCTCTAGAATTTTATAAGGTACAATGAACCTCAGACTCAACATTCCCTTCTTACCAAAACACATCAAACATTCCCATGGAGAAACATTGAGAAAGGCATGATCCCCTATCTCAAAGGAAAGATCCTTCCTCCAGTTATCTGCATAACGTTTCTGTCTGCTCTGAGCTGTTCTCAGGTGCTTCTGAATCAATAGAACTTTCTCTTCCATATCTACCAATCCCGGTCCCATCACCTTCCATTCACTTACTTCATCCCAAAATGTTGTAGTTCATCAACTCTTTTCATATAATGCCTCAAATGGATCCATCTGTATACTGTAATGAAAATTGATATTATAAGAAAATTTAACCAAATAAATTTGTTCGTCCCAAATTCCCTGGTAATCCATTAAGAAAGCACATAACATATCCTCCTATGTCTGAATTTTTCGTTCTGATTTCCCATCTGATTGAGGATGAAAAGCTGTAATAAAAATATAATTCAGTACCAAATGACCTTTGAAGGCCTTTCCAAAAGTTAGAAGTAAACCTAGGATCACGATCAGATATAATGGAGGGGGAAACTCCATGCAACCAGACTATCTCTTTAACATACAACCGAGAAAGTTTTTCTATTGATAAAGTATCTCTAATAAGAAGAAAATAAGAAGATTTATTCAATCAATCAACTATAACCCAGATTGCATTATTACCTTGAGATGTCTTTGGTAATCCCACAATGAAGTCCATGGATATATTTTCTCATTTCCACTCTAGCACTGGTAGAGGATGATGCATTCTTTTCGGTAACTACTGCACTGATTTAACCTACTGACAAGTCAAACACTTCACAATAAAATCATAAATATCTCTTTTCATTCCATCCCACCATTAATACTCACAGAGATCTTTGTATAACTTAGTACTACCAGGATGAACTGAAAATGGGGAACTATGAGCTTCACATAACTACTCATTCTTCAACTGGGAATCACAAGGCACACATAATCTCTTTTCAAATCTCAAAACACAATCATTATCAATGTTAAAATTAGGTAACATACCCATCTGAACCAACACTACCTTTTTCTACAACTCACTGTCTTCTTTCTGCACATTCTTTATTCTGTCTAATAGAAATGATCTCACTCACACCTAGAACAAAACAGAAGAATTTCCTGCACCAAAAACTTCTATCCCAAATTTCATCAAATCAAAAACCAAAGGATTTCGTTCCAAACGTAGCATGGTTAAAAAAGCATTAATTTTTCGACCTAAAGCATCATCCACTTTATTTTCTTTTCCCGGATGGTAATGGATTGTGAAATCATAATCCTTGATTAATTCCAATCATCTCCTCTGTCTCAGGTTAAATTATTTCTGAGTGAATATATACTTCATAATATTGTGATCAATATATATTTCACACTTCACTCCATACAAATGATGCCTCTAAATTTTTAAAGCAAAAACAACAGAAACTAATTCCAAATCATGAGTAGGGTAATTTAACAAATGTAGTTTCAATTGATGAGATGTATAAGAAATAACCTGATCATTTTTCATTAGTACACAACCCATTCCTTTCAACGAAGAAACAATGTAGATAACAACCTCACCATTTCTGGAGGGTAGTTCTATAACTAGATCATTCACCAATATTATTTTCAATTACTGAAAACAATCATCACATTCTTTTGTCCAGATGAACTTAACACATTTTCGAGTTTACTTAGTCATTGGACTAGATAACCGTTCAAATATTCAACAAACCTCCGGTAATAACATTCCAAACCAAGAAAACTATGAATCTCAGTTATATTTTTGGGTCTTGACCATTCTTCAACAACTATTGTTTTAGCAGGATCAACAGTTATGCCATTTTTTGAAACAATGTGACCAAGGAAAGAATTTTCTTGTAACCAAAACTCACACATGCTGAATTTCCCAAAAATTTTCTTTTCTATTAAGGTGTGAAAGACAAACCTCAAATAACATTCATGATCCTCTTAACTTTTTGAATAATCCAAAATTTCATCAACAAAAACAACCATCATTTTTCACCTGAGTCAACTGATCCATCACTACAACAAACTGTTCAGTTCTGATTCTGACCATCTAAGGTTTCTGATTTGGAATATTATTCTCCTCTGTATGGCTTCCCAAAATACCTGCCATGTTTCCTCTATGGAAAACCTTTCTTAACATATAAATATCTTAGGCGAAGCAACATGGTAATCTGTAAATGCTATAGGATATCAATATTAACATAAATTACTTTAAGGATATTAATTTAACAATACCCTAACTCCTAAAGTTATTTAAACCGACCACTAATACCAACTATAGAGAACCGGCCTTAAAATTTTCTTAATATTTAATTAAATGAATAATTCACATTGAGGATCTTTTCAGGTTTAGAGTTTTAGAGAATTAGGACATAACTGTTACATTTCAAAATATTACATAGTAGACACTTCTACACAATTTCTATTTTTTTACAAAACATGAACTCTTGAAAAAAAGATTCATGTCTAGTTCCATGATTAAGATAGCATGACTTTTACTTGACCCCATCCATGACCCTATTCCACATTATGTCCTATGAAAAACATTTCAAAAACTTGGGATGAGCATAAAAAACTCAGTAAGGGATACAAAAAGAAAGAGAACAGTTAGTTTTTCAAAACAACACGAAAACCATGAATAATATAACATAAGTAATATTTATCATTTTTATGAAGTAGTAAATACTCTTAACTGAATAAAAGATCATTACTTACCCATTTGTAACCAATATATTACCATAAAACCCATATAATTAACACATAACATATAAAGGTAACTAGTGACAAAAACATACTTAAATGGAATAACCATACGGTCGACTTCCCCACATATCACTAAATGGAATAGCCATATGGCCGACTTCCATACCCAATGCATTGGAGGTTATAACGTAACCACCCATCCTAGAATTCATGCTGCCTTCGGTCATTTGGTTTATCACGTAACCACCCATCAAATGTCCAAGTACCATTATAAAATCATAAGACATAAAACAAATATAATGGAATGAAAACATTTCCACATTTCAATCACCATATATCACTTAAATATATTGACATAAAAAATCAATTGTCAAAAACATTTTCAATACCAAAATACATAAAATAGTATATGGTATTTATTTTCTTAAAACACTGCCGCTTGTTAAGGAAGCAAACGATCAAGTAGTACTCGCGGCGGAGGAAAAGGTCGTTGTCACCACTTACATTAAAAGTAACATTCCATTTTTGTGTTTTGTAAAATTCTTCATAGAAAAATATTACATTTGAATGAAATAAAATTCAAAGTTGTTTATACATCATATAAAATAGAGTCTTGTATTAGAACAAAATACTCCTCAATGAATGGAGAGTATGACAAAGTCCCTTACCTCATGTCCGACTTGACTCGATCGTTATTTAATATCCTGAATAATAACCTAGAGTAAATTTCTACATTCTGAACAACCTTTTTCAAGTTTATTATTCCTTTTATATCTCTTATTACCATGTTATAAACATTATGCACACATTTACGTTAATAATGTTTGTTTTGTCAATATTTGGCACTTGAGTCAAAAATGGACTTCTTATAATTACATGTTATAATGTAGTCCATTATCTCCAAAATGATAATAATGATGTAGATATCATATATATCGTATATATCTAGTATATACATGTTTTTATAATAGTACATAACATTTGGAGGTAATAAATTAAATCCAACGTTCATGGAGACGGTAAGCCGTACGTACACATGAACGCTACTTTCATTTCTATTTATTATTTTAATGGAAATAAAACATAATGATACATAGTTATATTATAATTCCAGTATAATATCATATATAATATCATTAAATCCTTCCTTTACACATCCCACATAAGTCATTAAGGAATCACATCACATAGAGGGGGCGGTAGTCCGCACTTTCTCAAATGAGATTATCGTATTTACCCACTATGGAAACCATAAAGGTTGTGATATAATTGGGAAGTACAGAAGCATAATGAAATCATAAAAAAAAATATATCATATATGAATACATTTCCATCATAATTTCCACCATGAGAGGTGGTAAGATGAAATTGAAAAATCATCGTTTCATGAGGCGTTAGTTTTTCATCCACAGAAAAATTATGTTCTTCATCCATTAGATGAAGGTGAGTGTAAGTGTAGTTCGAAACCATTTCATAAAAACATCCTAGTATAATTAGGATACTAGTTTTGTTACAAAATAAGAGAAATAAAAAGAGTTTAGGGGTTGGAGAAGTAAAATAAAAGAAAACAATTTAAGAGAAAGTGTTACATTTAATTTGGGTAACTCTCTTTGGTTTGAACCAAAGGACTTATTGAAATTCCTTCATCCTAAGTTAATGCTTATAGGAGAAGGATAGGGATGTTGGGAGATTAATTGGTTAGATTTTGGATGAGCCAAATGGCTTTATAGGTGTGAGAAATTGGTTAGAAGTGGTCTCTTTATAAAAGGGAGAGGAGGGGCTCTTTAGGAAAGTGTGAAAACATTATTTTTATATATAATTATATTCTGTTTATAATGGTCCAAAAATCATTATAGTATAATATAAGATGACTCATATTTAAAATATTATAATCCAATTAGAATTAGACATGTTTTGGATAATATTTTAATCATTATAATCTTATTTATTTAAATAATTTATTAATGATGTAAATATTGCATCATTATTGTGTCATAAATAATTTAATTTATTTGATGTCTAAAAATTATAAAAAAAATACCATGATGTAGGAAATATTGTTTTATTTCCAATGAATATATATAGTCGAAAATATGACTTATATAACACCCTATAAAAATTAACTTACTAAACTATTTTTGTTAATGTTAATTTTGTCTTTACAGTAAATTAATTAATCTAAAGTGTCATTATCTTTCATTAGTGGCTCCATGGAGTCCCAAAATCGACCCAAGGATTCCCACGGTCGGACAATACTCATCCAATAATGTTAGGACAAGTGTTATTGTAATTTTGAATTATTATAATATTCTTTTTACCTTGTATTAACTTATTTACCTTTAACCGCCGTAAATAAAAGTCAAAATTTACTATTCGCCCAAAATTATTTTCATCTTATTGAACCACATTTACTTCTTGATAAAAACCATGTATGTCATATTTTCAAAATTCAATTCATAGAAGTGGTAAAATTTCATTTAAATGAAAAAGTCATTTTTTAACTACCACAAAGTGGTTTCACTATTCATAAAAAATTGATGTTTTTCAGAAAAATACCAAAAATTCAGCCTATGCTATATTTTATATTCCAATTTCAAAAATGATGTCTATTTTTCCAAATTCAAAACCTAGAAGTGGCATTAATTAATTTTAAAATTAATTCCAGTGATCATAACAAATAGTATGTTTTTAAGAAACAATAACTATTTAAAAATTGATACTTTTTTATACATATTTATATTATAATTCCAATATCATATCATTAACTCCATCCCTTATACATCCTAAATAAGGCATTAACGAAACACATCACTTTGAGGGGGCGGTAGTCCGCACTTCCTCAAATGAGATTATTGAATTTACCCACTATGGAAACCATAAAGGTGTGATATAATTGGAAAGTAAAAAAGAATAAAAAAATCATAAACATAATATATATCATATATGAATACAATTCCATCATAATTTCCACCATGAGAGGCTGTAAGATGTAATTGAGCAATCATCATTCCGTGAGGTGTTAGTTTTCCTTCCACAGAAACATTATGTTCTTAATCCATTAGATGGAGGTGTGTGTAAGTGTAGTTCTAATCCTTCTCATAACAACATCCTAGTATATTGAGAATACTGGTGTTGTTACAAAATAATGTAAATAAATAGATTTTAGGGGTTGTATAAGTAGAATAAAAAGAAAACAATTTAAGAGAACCCATTACCTTTAATTTGTGTAACTCTCTTTGGTTTGAACCAAAGGACTTTTTGAAATGCCTTATTCCTAAGTTAAGGCTTATAAGAGGGGGATAGGGATGATGGAAGATTACTTGGGAAGATTTTGGATGAGCAAAATGGCTTGAGAGGTGTGAGGAATTGGTTAGAAGTGGTCTCTTTTTATAAGGGACGGGAGGGGCTCTTTAGGAATGTGTGAAAACATTATTTTATTATATAATTATATTTGGTTTCTAATGATCCAAAAATCATTATAGCAGAAGATAAGATGACTCATATTTTAAATAAAATCATCCAATTAGAATTGGACATGTTTTGGATAATATTTTAATCATTATAATCTTATTTATTTAAATCATTTATCAATGAGGTAAATAATGTACCATTATTGTGTCATAAATAATTTACTTTATTTTATGTCTAAAAATTATAAAAAACTAAGAAGATGTAGGTAAAATTTTTATATTTCCAATGAATATTTATATTATAAAATATGATTAATATAACACCATATAAAAATTAATTTACTAATCAATTTTTGTTAATTTCAATTTTGTCTTTACATTAAATTAATTAATCTAAAGTGTCATTATCTTACATAAGTGGCTCGATGGGGTCTCAAAATCGACCCAATGATGCCCATGTTCAGATAATACTCATACAATAAGGTTAAGATAGATGTTATGGAAATTGTGAATTATTATAATATTCTGTTTTCCTTGAATTACTTTATTTACCTTTAACCGCAGTAAATAAAAGTCAAAAGCTACTATTCCCCAAAAAATATTTTCATCGTATTGGACCACATTTTACTTCTATATAACAACCATGTATTTTAGATTTTCAAAATTCAATTCACAGAAGGGGTAAAATTTCATTTAAATGAAAAATTCATTTTTTTAACTACCCCTAAGTGGTTTCAATATTCATCGAAAATTGATGTTTTTCAGAAAAATACCAAAAAATCATCCTAAGATATATTTGATATTCCGAATTCAAAAATGATGTCTATTTTTCCAAATTCAAAACATAAAATTTGCATTAATTAATTTTAAAAATAATTCCAGTTATCAAAACAAATAGAATGTTTTTAAGAAACAATAACTATTTAAAGATTGATATTTGTTTATGTCCAATTTCAAGGTGAAATTAATTCCAATGACCAAAATTGGATTAAATAGTAAAAATATATTTTAATTTCACTTTAAAACCATTTAAAATGATAATCTAACAATAAAAATAAATTATACTAAAATGCACTTTTGAAATAAAATACAATATTTTTCACTATTCATTAATAAAATGAACTTTATTGGAAAAATTCTAAAAAATTACACAAAATAAATTTTGATGTCCCCATTATAAATAAGTATTTTATTTCATCATATTATATTTATTAATGTAACCAATAATATATTTTAAGAGGGTTCACCAATAAAATGCGGTAAATCGTCCATTTAATGTAAAATTTGCTTAAAATTAGATTCATTCACATTTTAAGCCTCTACCTTTTTATTTTATAATGTAAATACATTTAACAATCATGTATAATCATATTGTAGTTAGTTTTTTTCATTCCTGCCAATACAATGGCTATGATTTAACTACAATATGAAATAATAATATTATATTATTAGTGTGCAATGTATGTTTTCAAAGAAACTCATTGTTGCGTATCGGGTACGCTATCGAACATAGAAACCCCTTTAAAGTAAAATTAATATTAAATTCACAAATATTAATAAATATGATATATTTATTATTCTTAATATACCTGGGTTTTTACACTAAACCCACATAAATAATTTCCAAGGAATATATCATTGTAATAAAGTATCTTGAAATCATTAGAAACTACTCATTCCATACACATAAGAAAAGAACAATCCTATTGAAATATATTAAAGAGAGTTTTAGATGAATTTTTAAAAAAGTCTCATATAACATACATGGAGGGAGAATTAATAGAATTGAATGGATATGTTTATATACTATAAATAAACATAATACAATATTATATGAACTAAAATTCATCATACCAATAATCTTAATACCACATCATGAAAAATGAAGAAGGTTAACCCAAAGAATGGAAATTGGGTTATGAATTCCCTTACCTCAAGTTCTCCTCACTTCTAATGTGTTTAAAACACTTCTATAATGGTTTAAAAAGTGTTATTAATATATTAAAGAAACATATTCATGTTTATATAACCTTATATTATCATTTCATTACATCATTTCACCCTTTAATTATTATTATTTTGTTCATTCTATTGTTTTGGGTGCTTTCATTACATGTTTTCCATGATTGGTTCATGATGGATTTCATTGTCGATTGGATGTGAAACCACAGAATTGGAAAGTAATGGTTGTTAAATATTTTCAGAACAATAAAATTTTCCATTTATCATTTTTAATTCTAAAATTAGGATTATTAATAATTTAAAACATTAATGATGTTCGTTTAGATCATTTTTGTGGTTCTTAGATAATAATGCCCTCATTTTGTTTTATAAATGTAAAACATGTGTGAAAAAGAATTAAAAAACAATGTCTGAGTCATATTACATATATTATAACATGGTTCAACCATAAAAATTATTAAATGACCAGACTTGAAATATTTAAGGCAAATTGAAATCACAACATCCACGATGTCCGAAATTCGACACATCACAGACAATGTTTTTATTCCATGAATAAGAGGGGAATAGAAAATTGATGAATAATTTTCCATGAATATGAGAAAATATAGATTATTAATTATTATAGATCTTTCATGCCTCTTGGTTAAAATTTGGTTAGGAAAGAATAAGAAAAGAAATGAACTCAAAATAAATGAATATTTGAGTAATTTCTCTCAATAATTCGACAGCCTAACGGCATCGCTTAAAATTTCATAAAATAATTGGATGAGAGAAAATTGGACTTTTATAATTACTAAATAATATGGGAATTAAGTGGGATATGTAATTAATTGTCCAAATATAATCCAAAGTGAATGAAATATAATAAATTAAAATGAATTAAAAGAATGAAAATATAAGGGTATGTTTACCTCTTGATCTCTTCTCCTCGAAATCCTTCTTAAGGGTGTTGGTTTTGGTCATTTGGTGATACCAGTAGCTCTAAAACGTTGGTAAGAATATTTTTGAGGTAATTTGGTTGAAATTACATAATTCTAAAGGCCTGAGAGTTGTTGGAGGAAGAGGGGAGTGAGGGTGGTGTTTACAGTGAAGGAGGGGAGGTATTTTACATTATTTAAATAATTATTTTAATATTTTGTTCAGGACATGAGTAATCTCAATTAATGTGACCCAAAATAGTAATAATGACATGTAATATTGAACCAAGTGGTCTTACATAACTTATAATGTCATAAATAGTGTATTTTACTGATAATTTGAATATATAGTATTTTACTGTATTTCACTATTCATCGAAAATTCATGAATTTCATAAAAATCTTAAAAATTCACCCTAACCATTTTGCAATGTTTATAATTAAAAAATGAAAACCATTTTTTGAAAATAATTTCTTGAAAAATATTAATTAATATTTTATATAAAATCATACTTAATTCAAAAATTAACAATTTTAAAACTATTACTGCTTTTTTATCACATTGAAAAATTAATCAAGATATAATTATAATAAATAATTATGAAATTAAAATAATAATAATATATATTATTCATTAGGGCCACATTACTATTCATAAGGGTATGTTACTATTTACCAAAAAACACTATTTGGTTCTATCAGACTCCAAATAGCCTATTGAACACAAATGTAGATAACCGTTTTTTGAAATCCAAAAAATAGAAGCGGCCAAATTTAGTTTAAATGCTAGTTATAAATATCTACTTAAAACAATGTTTCATGAATTTCATTTTTTTTAAAATATTAGGGTGTTACATTATCTCCACCTTCTAGAAATTGTGTCCTCACAATTTTATCTACTCATTAAACAACTAACGGCTCCTTTCCCTCATATCATTTTCAGACTCCCATGTTGCTTCTTTTACCATGTGGTTTCTCTACAAAACATTTACCTGGTGGATTACCATATTGCACAATACATGTTCCCTTCGATCATAAATATGAACTGGTTTCTCTTCATATGAATGGTTCTATTCCAGCTGAACTGCTTCTGGGCACAAGACATGTGATGAATATGTAACATATATTCTCAATATAGAATCTTGAAAAACAATATGTGCCTGAGACAAACTGAGAGGCAATTATACTCAATATACAACAGTTCCAAAATTATCAAATATTTTAAAAGGACCAATGAACCGAGGGTTTATCATCCCTTTCACAACAAAATGCATCACACTTTTCCAAGATGATATTTTAAGGAAACAATTTTAACCTACCTCGAAATATCATCTTCAATTTCTTAGCCACTTCCACAAATAATTCTGGATACATTAACATTCGTTCACCTACATCATCCCAAAATTATAGAGTCTGACACCGCTTCCCATACAATGCCTCAAAACGTTCTATTTGTATACTGGAATGAAAACGCATATTATATGAAAACTCAACTAAATAAAGATGTTGATCCCAACTGTAACGCCCAGACACTAGTTACCCAGAGTCGGTGAATTAATACATAACATTGGCATGATCACAAGAAAGATCAAATCCCGAAAGGTTGATTATTTTAGTAGCCTTGGAATAACTAGATATATTCATAAAGTTTACATTACATTATAAAGTGAAAACTACAACAACATCTTGTCTCCACACTCATATCCCCTTATACTATCCTTGCAAGTCATTCATAAAATACTTCTTCACATCCTAGGAAAAATAAAAAATTAAACGGGGTGAGCTCAAATCCCCAGTAAGGATAACAGTATAGCGGAATCTTTAATAAATAAGCATTAACATTTAAGGCAATTTATAACTAAAACAAAAGCCTTTTAAACATGAACTTTAGCATAATATGGAAAAGATAAAATGAAATAATGCCATTTACATAATCTCAAGGATATTCTACTAGTCAAATAATCACATGCAACATCAATAACCACATTCATAATGAAGGAAATGCATAATGCAAAACGTTAATTTCTGTGTCAAGGCCTCGTGCCAAGACCTAATGGATAACTGTAACCGGAACCCAACCTGGAGAGCGTCTATAACCGGACTCCATACTGGAGAGACTTTGTAACCAGACTCTATCCTGGAGTGCCTCTAATAACCGAACACCAACCCGGAGGGTCTACTGTAACCGGACCCCATCCCGGAGGGCTTACTTTTACCGGTCCCCAACCCTGAACATACTAGTTCAACACATTCATTTTAAGAAGAGGATGAAATATAACATAAATATTCGTATTAAAACTAGAATACGAAATGTCAAATCATTAATCAAAAACAATTAATTGGATAAAAATAACTCATCCATTTTTAAACATATCACAAAACATTAAATACAATATTGAAGATTTTTATCATAATAAATCAACTTCAAACAAGTGTAAAATTTATCAAAGGATGTTGACATAGAAGTAATCAAAACTATTCGAGAGAAATATCTCTTTTTTTGAAATCATTTAAAAGTCACATAATTATATAAGAAAACATTTACTTTGAAAATATTCTTATAATATTGTGAGGTAAGCTTCAATGATTTTATAACGGTGGAAAATAGGCTCACCAGCCATATAAGTTAAAAAAAGACATTCTTACCTTAATTAAGTCGAAATGGTTAAAAAGGACCTTTTTTGGAAAACGACCGAATGATTCCTTTATAAAATTTTTATAAAAAGTCAATCAAGGGTATAAATGAATTTAACCCGTATTTTGTAAAATAGTAATAATTTTTTGAACTACATTTTTAAGAAACATGGATGTGGATGAAATAGAGGTCCCAGTAGATAATTACGTATGAACAACATCGGATAATGAAGAGATTGTGAAATAAACCCTTTCCAATTTGGTAACATACGAAATATACACCCCATGAAAGTGGAATTATATAATGAATATGTAAATAAAAATAAATTAAAGTGTATTACACAAATAATACAATTATGGGTAGTACATACACCACACAAAATGTAATAGTAGCAATATGGTACGAATCTCACGAGAAAAAGGAGTGAGATGAAAACCTCTTACCTTGTACTTTTCCTTGGTTGAGGGTAGGTTAACCTATAGTATAATGGGGAAATAATTGTTATTAAATTATACAAGAATCGTTTTCATCAATATGATATCATATACGATCTTTTAACATTGATTTGTTAATAATATCTTATTATTATCATTATTTCGGGTGTTAACTCACTCGTTTTATTTTATATATATTGTTACATAAGACATGTTTTTTATGGATAGGTTGTATCTTATTCATATCAATAATGATATCAAGTCCTTAAACAATTTTTTTAATCATCAAATGTGAATTATAATTTCATGGATACGATGGAAATGAATCTCATTGCGTTCGTGGAGATGGTAGTACGTACGTATACTCGAGCGACAATATCATTTTTTTGATATTAAAATAATATATAATTGGATGGTATATAATATATATAGAATCATTATCATGTTATATTTATTAATTACATTAACATCATATCATTATCATACCCATCCAAATAATAATGTTTTTTAATAACAATTCCACCACGACGTGGAGACGGTAAGCCATACATATGGACGTATGGTGACATGTCATTCAAAGGATGGATAGAATACTGGATATGGTTGTACCATATTTATAATAACATCACAGTATATAGAAGATAATGGAGTTATTATTCTATAAATGAAATAACAATGAAATAAGAAGTTGAAGAAGAATGGAACTTGAAAAAGGGTGGTGAAAACATTACCTCTTCTTCGGGTTCTTTCTTTTCATTTGATCAAAATTGATCCATAAGTTGGATTTATGATCAAAATAAGGCCTCTAAGATGAAGTGAGGGAAGTTTATAGAATATTATGGTCTAGTTTGGCCGAGCAAAAAGGCTTTGAGGGTATGAATATGAGAGAAGGGGGACTTCCCTTTTATAAGAGGGGTGAGGGCCCCCTTAGGAAAAATTAGAAATATTATTTTATAATAAATTCATATTTGGTATTTAATGGCTCCAAAGTGGATTATATAAAATTTAATTTGGGGATGGGTCGAAAACCACCCAAGCAATAGGTTTTACAATGGTTTTGGTCACTATATTAACCTTATCTTTTGGTTTTACATCTTATTTCATTAGTTTCACATTTACCATGTCTCTTTGTATTTTTATATTATATATTTAATAAACTTAATATAAACTTCTAAGAGACCCCCAAGTGGTCCATTAATGATACAACTATCATTAGATAATTCTCTTGGCCTATCCTTGGATTTTAATCAATTGAATATCAATTAATTATATAATATTTGTTTTAAATACTCTTTTTTGTCAATTTTGACACTATTTGATATTTTCTTTTTGTGAAAATAATAACATCATGATTACTTAGAAAGGACATAATTAAATTAATCCTAATATATCATATTAACCTATAAAATTAGTGGAATTCATATAATGTATCAAATTGAAATTATTATGAGATTAATAATATTAATTAATTTAATATTTCCTTAATTAGGTAATGACTACATCACCATTGTGTAATAAATAAATTAAATTACACAATGTATAAAAATTATAAATAAAATAACATTATATAGGAAATATTTTTATATTTATAATTAATATTTATAATTAAATTTATCTTATGCATAACCCTATATTAAAAATGTTTTAGTTATTAAACATTGATTTTAACTCTTTTAACTCTTCTTTGAATTAAATAATAATAAATTTCCTAATCTAATCCTTGTGGACCTAAATGATAATATTTTATTCCTAAGGTTGTTTTTGGTCGAGATAAACTTGTCCAATAGAATTAGGACATATGTTAGGGTAATATTAATATCATTTTTACCCTTAATTACCCTATTTATTTTTAACCGTGGTAAATAAATTTAAAAAGTTACTATTCACCAAAAATTAGTTTTATCTTATTGAAACCCATTTTACTCCTTGATATTAACCGTGTCTCTCAGATTTTAGAAATTCCATTCACAGAAGCGGTAAAATTATGTTTTACGTGTATTTCCAAATTCTTCTAGGAGGTTGGTAAAAGACAGTGAAAAGTTAAATAAAATTTTTATATATCTAAAATTATTCTAAACTAACTTCAATGAATTACATTGAAAGTATATAAGTATTATGTATCTATTTTGGCCTTAATTATATTTAAATAAAATAAATAAAAATTTAAATAAAAATTCTTTTTTAAACCATAACTCATTGTTTTTTCATTATTCATCATAAATTGAATGTTTTCAGAAAAATACAAAAAATTCACCCTAGTCTAATTTCGATATTTCAAATCCAAATATGAAGTCCATTTTGAAAGATAAAATTTATAAAAATTCAAAAAGTGGGAATTACTATTCATAACGGATTCTTTGATTAGTCGCGTTGTGTTAGAGTCTCGAAGGTGTGTATAATGAAAGATATTTCATTATTCAATGGGAAATGTATCATGGAAGCTTGGGGTGTTACATTCTCCCATCCTTCAAATAATTGCATCCTCGCAATTAGAAATTTTTCATTGAAAATAAAAGATTGAATATAGAGAATACCTTTGTAGAAAACACATATCCGTAATAGGTTTAATAAAATTTAGTTTTAATAATAGGGAAGGAGAATTGACAATGTCACCACCTAATTAAGGTTTCAAATAGGAGAACATTTGTGAAAATTATAGACACGTAATTAGAGGAAAACATAAATATTTATAGGGAGTGATTGAGGTCATCAATCACAAACAAGTGTAGAATTGAGGGCCTCAGAGACATCAATGTTTGATGATTTAAAATATCATCAGTTCAAAAAAACATAAGGTATTTGGATAACACATTTTTGGTCTTAATATCCCTTCCCTAAAGTTCAATAACTAATTTCTTCATAGAATAAGATATATATATATATATATACATCTTGACAAGTAGAGTTTTCATCCTTCAACTAATTTCTACCACAAACTCATCTTTCACACCCAAAGATAATAGAACTCAAAAATATTATATTTATCTTAATAGTATAAGGTTCCAATCATTAACACATGCCATTATAATGAAAAAATATTTTTTAATAACCATGGACTTCCTGTAGGCAAGTGGTAGGTAATAAAGGCTTGTCGCACTATAGTTGTCGGTTCGATTCCTGCAGCTTTGTCCGACGTGATGGGTTATTGCCCGACCTGCAGGTTGTCCTTTTCTTAAAACTATAGTATCATAATATTCCTAAGATAATCATAATAAATGTTTTAACCTTGAACAATAATGTACAATGTTCAACTTAGTCCATTCAAAAACATTATAGTCATCCAAAGTACCTCTGTCCAGTCTCTCTGTAAAAGCTATCTAAATTCTAAAATCAATTGCTACGTCAGATTCTCCAAGAAGAGTAATGTTTCTCTTATTTTCACATACTGGAAATATGATAAACTTATTCATATTCAAACCTTAATGAAAACAAAAAGTACTACAGTACAATCCTTATATATATAACTTTATTATCATAATAAGAATATAATCCTTGAGTCTAAAAACACAAATACATTAATTATTCCTCTTCAACTGTAGTAATAGCATAATATTGGCCTTGATCCCTGGGCCTTTTCTGAGGTAGGTTTCCCTGAATCTTAAGACATTCATTCGTATAATTCCCCATTTCTCTACAATTGTAGCATTCAACATTGACAACCTCTTTCTTTCCCTTGCAATAACGAGTCTGGTGACCTTTTTCTACACATTTGTAACAAACTTCCATTCCTTTTAGGCAAGTACCGGGGCGTTTCTTCCCTCAATTTTCACATAATGGAAAATACTTCTTTCCCTTTTTCCTTTTATCTGTATCTTGCTCCATCATTATCTTATTCTCTTGCTTTACTTTATTGTCATAAGATTTAGAGAACTCATTTTCGGTCTTGATAGAACAAGAGATTATATCTTCGTACACTGAGAAATATTGTGAGAATAATGATCGATGAAGAAATAGTTTTAACCCATCAAAGAAATGATCAATCTTACTTCTAAGGTTACGTATATAATTTCTAGAATACCTTGCTATTCTTGAAAATTTAGCCTCATACTTTGTGACATTTTTATCCACCTTTTGTCTCAGACTCAGAAATTTCCTTTCCATATCTCCTCGACGGTCACGAGGAAAGTATTTTTCTATGAAAAGCTCTTTGAACTCCCTCCATTCCATATTTGATACTTCATCATCTTCCTTTGTGTATTGATTTAACGACCACCATTGATCAGCTTCTCCAATGAGGCGGTAAACTACCATGAAAACTTTTTCCCATTCGCTACTTTCCAAGGTATGGAATAATTTCTCTAAGGAATTTATCCATTTCTCAGCTACAAAGGGATTTTTACTCCCATTGAATGTTGGTGGTTGCTGCCTAATGAAGCAATATAACATTGATCTTCCACACTGCGGATTAGGGTGCTCTATAAGGGTAAGGTTATTATTCATAACCTGAGTGAGTTGTCCCACTACGGAAAAACTATCTTATAGTGACGTGTCATTTGCGACGGGAATATATCTCGTCGCAAATGGTCCGACTGAAGACACATTTGTGACAGGAATGCATTCCTGTCACCAATAATTAGTTATTTGCGATGGTTAGAGATGCCCCGTCGCAATTGTTTTGGCGCGGCTTTCGCGCCAAAACGCACATCTGTCACAATTGTTTTGGCTCGGCTTTCGTTCAAATAGCAGGCGCAGTAAATCATATTTGTGACGGGCTTGCTTCCCGTCGCAACATGTTCTGGAAGTAGGGGTATTTGCGATGGGCCCCGTCACAAATAACCTTTTACACCACATGTATTTTGCGACGGGACCCGTCGCAATTCCCTTTTAACCGTAGGCTGTAATAAATGCGGCAAAGGTATTTGCGACGGGACATATCCTCACCATCGCAAATATCAGGCGACGATAAATAATATTTGCAACGGGCTCGCAACCCGTCGCAAAATGTTCTGGCGGCAGGGGTATTTGCGACGGGACCCATCACAAATTCCCTTTTAACCACAGGCTGTAATAAATGTGGCGAAGGTATTTGCGACGAGTCCCATCGCAAATACTTCTAATTGCGACGGTACACCCGTTGAAAATAATACTGTCACAAATAATCTAACCTATATATACCCCCATCCATTTTTTTCCAGAACATCCAATTCTTCTTTACTTTCTCTTTACAATCTTCAGTTTTAATAGTTTTAAATTTTTTTTTCTAGTGGAATTCGAAGGCGTCAAAAAGTTCAACATAAACTTTAAGGTATTTTTTATTATTTATTTTCTTATTCCATTAATTTTTATATACTAATTTTAATTTTGTTTATTTTGTTGTAATTTAGATAAATTTAATTTTATTTATTATTCATATTTAGTTTTATTAATAAAATTATTTTGTTAGTAATAATTAGACATAAGTATTAGATAAATAATATAATTTGGTATAATTAGATTCTTTATCAGTCAAGTAATCATTGTCTGGATACGAACAAGTAGAGGTGGCTTTGGCACAGCTATACTTAGGAGTGAAAGTCCCGACAAGGAATTTCGGGCCTGACCCGTGGTATCCTAGTACACTACAAAGGGCATTGCTGCACACTTGGTTCGACCCTCCCGAATGATATTTGTTTGGTAATAGTCTAATATAATTAGAAATTAATTAATAATTAAAATAATCAATAAATAATTTAAATAATGAGCTAATAATTACCATATAATTAAAAGAATTACAAAGTAATTAGAATAATTACCAAATAATTAGAAAAATTACTAGATAATTAGAAAATTTACCAGATAATTAGAAAAATGACCAGATAATTAGAAATATTACCAGATAATTAGAAAAATTACCAGATAATTAGAAAAATTACCAGATAATTAGAAAAATTACCTGATAATTAGAAAAATTAATAGATAATTAGAAGAATTACCAGATAACTAGAAAAATTACCAGATAATTAGAAAAATTAACAGATAATGAGAAAAATTAACAAATAATTAGAAAAATGAACATATAATTAGAAAAATTAAAAGATAATTAGAAAATTTAACAGATAATTAGAAAATTTAACAGATAATTAAAAATTTTAATAGTTAATTAAGAAATTTAATAGATAATTACAAAATATAATTATAATTAAAAAATTTAACATATAATTAGAAAAATTAACAGATAATTATAAAAATTAACAGAAAATTAGAAAAATTTACAAAAAATAGAAAAATTAACAGATAATTTCAAAAAAATAACAGATAATTAGAAAAAATAACACATAAGATGAAAACTAAACAGATAATCAGAAAATTTAATAGATAATTAGAAAATTTTACATATAATTAGAAAATTTAACGGATAATTAGAATATTTAACAGATAATTAGAAAAATTGACAGATAATTATAAAAATTAACAGATAATTAGAAAATTTAACAGATAATTAGAAAAATTAACAGATAACAGATAATTAGAAAAATTAACAGATAACAGATAAATAGAAAAATAAACAGATAATTAGAATGATTAATAGATAATTATAAAAATTAACATATAATTGGAATATTAACAGATAATTAGAAAAATTAACAGATAATTAGAAAAATTAACAGTTTATTAGAAAAATTTAACATATAATTAAAAAAATTAACAGATAATAAAAAAAATTAACAGAAAATTAGAAAATTTAACAGATTATTACAAAAATTTAATAGATAATTAGAAAAATTTAACAAATAATTAGAAAAATTTAACAAATAATAAGAAAAATTTATCGATAATTAGAAAAATTAATAGATAATTAGAAAAATTAGTATATAATTAGAAAAAATAACAGACAATTAGAAAACTTAACAGATAATTAGAAAAATTAACGGATAATTAGAAAATTTAACAGATAATTAGAAAAATTAACAAATAATTAGAAAAATTAACATTTAAATAGACAAATTAATAGATAATTAGAAATTTTAACAGATAATTAGAAAAATTAATAGATAATTAGAATAATTAATAGATTCTCTCTCCATATGTATGATTTGCATTCATTTTTAAGATTATCAACCTCCTCACCAACAGAGAGGTGAAAGTGAAGTTAAATATTACATGTGGAGACAGAATGTCAAGATTCAACACTGAAATGAGAATTGGACCATAATATAAAATATTATATTTTTTGATTATTAATAATAAAATAAGCAGAACAATTAGCGAACAAGAAGACCAATTAACGAACAATTAGTGAACAAATAGAACAATTAGAAAATGTGATAGACGAACACGTTTGTTTTGGTTACCCATTCTCTATACATATCTACTCATTACTAATTAGTAACATAATTGATAATATTATTAGTAACGTAATATAATAATGTTACTAATTTTATGATTAATATTTATGAAGAAATAATATTAATATTATTAAAATAATAAAAAAATTATAAATTATTAAAATTATCTATATTCCCAACAAGTTATTATTAACATGTTCAAATGTTAGACGATCATCAATTTTTAGATCATGCTCAATAAGAAGTTTGTGTAAGTCATGTTCGATATAAGGATAATTTTAGATTTTAAATGGGAAATGACTAATGTGAACTTTTTATTGGGCATGACTTAATAATTAACGACCATTTAAGATTTGAACATGTTAAGAATAGTCTATTGCGAATATTGATAATTTTTATAATTTATATTATTTTTATATTAATAATATTAATATTTTTTTTGATAAATATTAATCATATAATTAATAACATAATTATATTATGTTACTAATTATATTATCAATTAGGTAACTATTTAGTAATAATTTCATTGAAAATTGTGTCACTCGTAAGTAGTGGAAATTATTATAGTTTTTTCTTTTAGAGATTGTTTTTTGTCTATCAAATTATTCAAATGCAGTAATGATTTTATATTTTATATAAAAATATGGAACAATGAAGTCGACAACCGTTATTATTAGATTACCGTGTATGGATAAATCAACGTAGAAATCCAAACGGTTCTGGTTTAAATCCAGTATATATTGAGGGTGTGGAGACTTTCTTATAATTTTTGGCATCAAATTAAGAATTTGTTTCATAAGGCACAACAAAATTCCCTTGTAAAAAATGTGCACTGAGAACGTTTGACACGTTTGACAAATTTGGGGTACATCTTTTGCGTTTTGGTTTTCAATCGGATTATGTTTTTTGGTATCATGACCGTGAACGCAGTTCCATAGAAGGTGATACTAACTTGATTCTGGATCTATCTCAGTTTTAAAATATTGTACCTGATGTTGTAGGTCCATCTATTCAACATATAGAAACTCAGGATGATATTGATTCAACTCCTGAGTTTGCACCCTCTTAATTTTATAAGTTGTTGAGGTTTGCTGAGCATGCATTATATCTTGGTTGCAAGATAAGAAAATTATAAGCATTTGCTAAATTTATGGCTATCAAATCAGATAATGGAATTTCAAACACCTGTTTTGATCAGATATTTACTTTGATAAAAACACTGTTACCCTAAGTAAATTTTTTGCCTGCAAATTACTATGAGAGTAAGAGGCTGGTTTGGAATTTTGGACTTAGTTGTCAGAAGATTCATGCATGTTCAAATGATTTCATTTTATATTCTATGGAAAATGAGTCGTTGGATAGTTGTCCCGCATGTGGGAAACCGAGGTATAAAGAAGTGCAACATGGAAAGTCTGGATTGATTCCTATCAAACAGTTGAGATAATTTCCGCTTACATCCAGACTTCAACGTTTATTCATGTCTATGAATACCTCAACAATGATGTCATGGAACAAAATGAAGATTTCAACTGATAAAAGATTGAATCATCCAGCCGATGGTTATTCATGGAAACATTTTGATAGAGTACATCCGTCATTTTCTTTAGAAGACTAAAATGTGCGACTGGGTCTTTCAACTAATGGTTTTTGTCAGTTTGAATCTTATGGTAGTCAATACTCATGTTGGCCTGTTTTTTTAACTCCGTACAATTTACCTCCATGGATGTTGATGAACGAACCCTATATCTTTTGGACCTTACTAATCCCTGGACATCCAAAAAGAATATTGATGTTTATTTGAAACCATTGATTGATGAATTAAATTTATTGTGGAGTACCGGTGTCAGTACATATGATGTTGCTGTGAAACAGAATTTCATACTAAGAGCAGCATTGATGTGGACAGTTAGTGACTTACTGGCTTATGGAATGTTATCTGGATTGTGTACACATGGTCCGAAATCATGTCCTTTCTGTATGGGAGAGAACAAAGCATTTATGATCGTCCATTGAAAAAACCTTGCTATTTCGATTGTCATCGCAGATTTCTTCTAGCTGATCATCCTTTTCCCAGAATCAGATCTCATTTTAGAAAAGGCACAATTGAAAGTGATGGACCTTCAAATATGCTATCAGGTACGGAGTTGAAATCAATTGTATTTTCATTACCTCCCATTACATTTGGACCCACAAAAAACCAAGAGAAAATTTCTAGTTTTGGGAAAGAGCACAATTGGATAAATCGTAGCATATTTTGGGAGTTTCCATATTGGCCTGATTTACTGGTTCTCCACATGTTGGATGTCATGCTTATTAAGAAGAACTGTTTTGAAAATTTGTTTAATATAGTTTTGGATACACCAGGAAAGAGAAAAGACAATGTAAATGCACGATTATATCTTGCCCAAATTTGCAGGTGTCCAGAACTCGAATTGTTTGAGAATGTCAGAACAGAAAGGTTAATGAAAAAGTAGTTTATACACTGTCCAAAGAAATTTTCTTATTATTTTTTCAGTGGATTGTATATTTGTGACCTCCAAATGGTTGTGCTTCCAATTTGGGTAGATGTGTAAAGAATGGTCATATTACCAGATCAAAAAGTCATGATTGTCATGTTTTAATGGAAAGAATTCTGCCCATTGGATTAAGAGGACTGTTGAATTACGTGATTTGGGATTCCATAACAGACATATCATATTTTTTTCATAAAATTTGTGCGGCGACAACAGATTATGATGTTCTAAAAAAACTTGAATAAGTTGTTGTTGTAATTTTATGTAAACTAGAAAAAATATTTCTGCCATCATTTTTTGACTCAATGGAGCATTTGATATTACATTTTCGATATGAAGCAAAATGTGGAGGTCTTGTACAGTTTCGATAGATGTATCCATTTGAAAGATGCATGCAGATATTGAAAAAGAAAGTATGTAACAAATCATCTAATGAAGGATCTATTGCTGAAGCTTATTTGCAAAAAGAAATATCTTTTTTCATCTCCCACTATTTAGAATTTGAGTATCCCTTAAAACACAAACGCATGGGACGGAATGAGAGGAATATTGATGAAAGAGACAATCAATTATCCGTTTTTAACTCGCTAGAGCTTGGTTTCGGTGGAGTTCATGAACGATGGCTTTCGGATGATGAACATCAGAGAGCTCATATGTATGTTCTGCTCAACTGTGAAGAGATGACATCATTTGTACTGTAAGTGTTTTCATCACCTATTCTATCATTTATGTTACAATAAATAACTTTGTTTTTTATAGGTTATATGATAATCATATCAAGAAACAACTTCAACAAATTACAACAGCTGCTCTAAAAGAACGCCGACAGAAAAAAAAATTCAGTGGTTTCAAAAACATGTAACATAAATTATTAATGTTTTAACATCTCATTCAATTTATAGTTTAGTATATTGATAATTATTTCACAATTTTTCCGATGTCTTGATATGCTGATAAAATTGACAAATAGTTGTGTATATTGAGTAACACACCATCCAAAATGGTTAAATATTATAATGCATATGTGGTGAATGGTTTTCGATTTCATACACAAGCATATAGGGAATCAAAAAAGACAATGAACAGTGGAGTTTTCTTGAGAGGATCTCATCATAGAGAAAATTAAGTTGACTTTAATGGAATGCTTGATGAAATTATTGAACTCTGTTATCTAGGACAATATTACATAATGTTGTTCAAATGTCGGTGGTTGGATACTGAAAGAGGCGTGTGTGTTCATCCGACTCATGGAATCATCAAAATTAAATATAAAAGTGTTCTTGCAGTAAATGAACCATTCTTACTAGCTCAACAGGCACATAAATTTTATTACACAAAGTACAGTGCTACGTCAAGAGACTTGACTGATTAGTGGAGCATAATAAAAATAAAAATTTGAGACAATCAATTTAGGCAGAATGAATGTGATATCACTAAAGTACAAGGAATTGATGTTTTTCAAGAGATTACACAAAATCAATCATTTTTACAAAGTGACATGAGTATCGATGATGACACCATATAATTAAGAGTCGGTGATGACGATGATGTTAATGATGTCACAAATGAATGTGAAATGGTAAGATATGAAGAAACTAGAAGTAAAATGGATATCGATGATATTGAGGAGGAATATGATGATGACATCATCAGATATAAAGATGACGATGAAGGTGATCATTGATACAATTCAATGATAGTTATATATAATCATAACTAATATATATGTATATATAATAATAATTTTCAATTATTTTCTAACAATATTCATTTTCTTTTTCAGATGGATTCAGACATAATTCTTGAGTTATTGGAGGCGGATCTAGATTTCGATGAGGGAGATTTGCTGGCATCTAACCCTCAACATACATGCGTTTCAGGAGGTACACGGAGGGGGCGCAGTCTTGCCTGACTGATGATTCTTGACCCCATCCCCGAGCGACGTCCGCGTCTTGGGTTTGATGCACACACACAGAGGTATGATAACCTGTGCATTTTACTATGATTTCATTAATATATTTACATAATAAATGTTTTATTGGTTTAACAGTTTTACGTATATAGCAGTCGGATAGCGCAGCACTATCTTGCGGAACTATTTTTCTCAGCCATGGACCACATGGGAGCAGATTCCTGTTGATGTACCGGAGGCCATGTTCGACCATTGGTTGGTAGGTACGTAAATAAATAATTTTTATTTTGAAAGTTATTTTAATTATAACCTGATATTTTTAATTATTTATTGGTTTTATGGTATCTGATCGAGGATACCATGCGTGACCCCATCCACGAGGTAAGGAAGGTGGCCAGGCGTGATCGCTTTCGTCAGTTTTTTCACAACATAAGAAGGGCTACCATGAAGAAAGAAGGAGTGTCAGTGTTTGATGACTTCTGTAGAGCGCACCGACCAGAGTACATTTCATCCCACGTATGGGATGGATTATGTTCATATTTGTTGAGTGGTGGCTTTTAGAGGAGATCATTGATGGGAAGAGAGAATCGAGGGAGACAGGAGGTGACTCATCGAGCTGGGAGTCGTTCATTCAGTACACATAGACAACATCTGGTACGTACATTTTTTATAAATATTTTATTTATCTTTAAATGTTAACAATTTATTTTATATTCTTATAGGCTGTCGAGCAGCCTGATATTACGGAGTATGACGTATATTGGAGGATGTATACTGATCTAGCTACTGGGAAGATCAGAGGTGATTGCCAGCGACAGATTGTGGTTAGTATTATTTGTTTTTCAATTTGAAAAATAACTGCATACAATATATTCATAATGTTTATTTTAATTTTTAATTACAAGAGTCATATGAGGCCGCAGCATCCCGGACTCAGGCTAAGAGTCAAGCCGAGACTGCTGATCAGGCCAATGGCCACTAGATTGATGAGGCGGCCTGGATGCAGGCGACCCAGTATGGATTCGAGAAGGGACGAGTAGTTGGTATTGGCAGTCGACTGACTCCCGGAGATTATTATGGCACTACTGCGATGTCGACGTCCAGCTCGAGAGGAGCTCATGCATCATCTTCCGCTTCACAGTATGAGGATCAGTTGCGATCTCAGACTGAGTTGATAGAGAGTCTTCGTAAGGAGCAGGAGGAGATGCGTGTGCCGCAGCAGTAGTATGAGGAGGAGCGTCAACGACAGCAGCAGGTGCACAAGGAGTAGATGAGCTTGTGGCAGTAGCAGCAGCATGAGCAGATGGAGTACATGCGCAGACTTACTCGTGCATTAGGAATAGAGTTTCCTCCACCAACTCCTGTAGATCCCCCACCTCCCCCTCCCCCTCCACCTTCAGATCAGTGATTTTTTTTTATGTTATAAAGTTTTTGAATTAAAAATATATAATATTTTCTGTTCAGAGTTTCTGTCTCTCTTATATATTGAATTATTTCATTTCTATTTATTTTTAATAGTTTATTGTTTATATTACTAATTATAATATTATAGTTAGTATTTTAAATATTTGTTTATATTTTTTTTTGCAAATTTGGATAATTTTAATATTTTTGTTTTCTAATTATTTGAATAATATTATATTCAATATTTTTTATACATAAAAAGTTTCAAATATTTTAAGTGAAATTATAATTTTTTAATTATTTATAATAATATGAATTCTTTATATTATTATTATTATTATATAATATTTTAACATTAATATGATTAATAATATTATTCATATTTTATAATAGTTAATATTTTTATATATATTATAATTTTCAAATATTTTAATTTAATTATAATATTTTTAATATGAATTATAATAATAAAATTATTATTATAATATTAATATTTTATTTTTTTTATTTTTTTATTTTTTTAATTATTTATAATAATTAGAATTCTTTATATTATTATTATATATTATTATAATATTAATATGATTAATAATATTATTCATATTTTAGAATAATTATTATTTTTTTATATATTAAAATTTTTAAATATTTTAATTTATTTATAATATTTTTTATATGAATTATAATAATAATAATATTTTATTTTTTTTATATTTTATACTTACTTGTGACGGGCTGACGACCCCGTCGTAAAAGATAATTGCAACGAGGCCGTCGCAAATTCTTCGTAATATATTTTCTGAATATTTTTTTAATACTTATTTGCGATGGTATGAGTAACCCGACGCAAATAACATTTGTGACGGTACCATCACAAATGTTTATTTTTTTACTTATTTGCGATGGGTTGCTCAACCCGTCGCAAATACCATTTGTGACGGTCCCATAGCAAATGTTTATTTAATGATTTTGTTAAATACATCGATTATTATTAGCGACAGGAATTCTTCTCGTCACTAAAAATATTATTAGCGACGGTTCCATCACAAATTGATTTAGTTGCGATGTCATTTTCCGCAACGGGCCATTTCCGACAGGATCCCTTCGCAAATGGCCCGTTGCAAAAGTGCTTATTTCTAGTTGTGTCCCAGTATGGAGATTAGCTGATCAGCACCAGTTGCATCACCAGCTCCACTTTAATTATCTTGAGTAGGAGGGAAATCCCTATATGGTGTGCGTGCATTGATACAGTTTCCATTTATTCTACTAGAATCCATTTCTAAACAATGGCATAAACTATATCAGTTTATGAATGAAAATACATAATTCCATACATGTAAGACACTTAACATAAATTGAACTATTTATGGATATAATCCATAATCATAAAAAATGTTTTATTTGAGGAAGTATATACTCATAAACCCTTCATAATGGTTTGTAATGAAAATGAGGATTATCCTAATAATATCCCCATGGAGTGTGGTAACAAAGAGTGCAGAAAGTCCTATTGTTGTGCACCAGTTCCCATTCGAGTCTAGCCCAAAGCGGTGTTTTTGGATTTTACTCCTGGGTACATATGTTCCAGAGCCGCCTCTACCTGCTCGTATCTAGACAGGGATTTTTTACTCAGAAAACTCACAAAATCTCTACAATACCAATATTCTAGGAAGTTCTTCTATACTAATCCTCGAAGTCCATCTTATGGCTATGTGTTGTAATCAGAGCTTATCTAAATATAGTTACCAAGGTTTATACTAAAATTCCTCTGATACCAACTGTAATGCCCCGACCCCAGTTACCTAGAGTCGGTGCATTATTACATAACACTGGCATGATTACAAGAAAGATCAAATCTCGAAAGACCAATTATTTTAGTATCCTTGGAATAAATACATACAGTCATAAAGTTTACATTACATCATATAGTGAAAACTACAACAACATCTTGTCTCCACACTCATATCACCTTATACTATCCCTACAGGTTATTCGTAAAATACTTCTTCACATCCTTGGAAAAATAAAAAATATAAAGGGGTGAGCTCAAATGACCTGTAAGGATAACAATATTGTGAAAACTTTCATAAATAAGCACAGTAAATTAAGGCAATGTATAACTAAAACAAAAGACTTTTAAACCTGAACTTCAGCATTACATGACAAAGATAAAATGAAATAATGCCATTTAATTATTCACATGGATATTCTACTAGTCGAATAATCAAATGCAATATCAATAACCACTTTCATAATGAAAGAAATTCATAACACCAAACATTAATTTCTGTTTCAAGGACTCGTGCCAAGACCTAAGGGATAACTGTAACCGGAACCCAACCCGGAAAGCCTCTGTAACTGGACTCCATCCCGGAGAGCCTCTATAACCAAACTCCAACCCGGAGTGCCTCTAATAACCGGAAACCAACCCGGAGTGCCTATAATTACTGAACACCAACCCAGAGGGTCTTCTGTAACCAGACCCCAACCCAGAGGTCTTAATTTTACGGGTCTCCAACCCGTAACATATTAGTCTAACACATTCATCTTAAGAAGAGGATGAAATATAACATAAACATTCATATTAAAACTAGTATACGAAATTCCAAAACATTAATCATAAACCATTAATGGCATAAAAATAACTCTTCCATATTCAAACATATCACAAAACCTTAAATACAATATGGAAGATTTGTATCATAGTATATCAACTCCAAACAAGTGTAAAAATTATCAAATGATGTTGACATTGATTAAATCAAAACTATTTGAGCGAAATATCTCTTTTTTTGAAATAATATAAAAATCACATAATTATAAAACAAATCCTTTACATTGAATATATTCTTATAAGATTGTAAGGGACGCTTCAAAGATTTTATAATGTCAGAAAATAGCTGCACCCACCATATAAGTTAAAAAATACATTCTTACATTAATTCTGTTGAAAAGGTTAAAAAGGACCTTGTTTGGAAAATGATGGAATGATTAGTTTATAAACATATTATAAATAGTCAAACAAGGGTATAAATGACTTTAACCCATATTATTTAAAATAGTAAGAATTTTTTGAAATAAATTTTTAAGAAACATGGATGTGGATGATAAAGAGGTCCCAGTAGATAATTATGTATAAACAACCTCGGATAATGAAGAGATTGTGAAATAAACCCTTACCAATTTGGTTACTTATGAAACATACCCCCCATGATAGAGGAATCATACAATGAATATGTAAATAAACATAAATTAAATTGTATTACACAAAGAATACAATTATGGACTGTACATACACCACACAAAACGTAACAATGGCAATATGGTATGAATCTCACAGGAATAAGGAGTGAGATTAAAACCCATTACCTTGTACATTTCCTTGGTTGAGGGTAGGTTAACCTCCAATATAATGGTTAAATAAATTTTATTAAATTATACAATAATCATGTTCATTAATATTATATCATATATGATCTTTTAACATTGATTTTTTAATAATATCTTAGTATTATCATCGTTTCGGGTGCTAACTCACTCGTTTTCATTTATATATTTTGTTACGTAAGCCATGTTTGTTATGGATAGGTTGTATCTTATTGATACCCAGATTGATATCAAGTTTATAAAAATTATTTTTAATCATAAAATGATAATTATAATTTCATGGATACGATGGGGAATGAATCTCATCGCATTCGTGGAGACGGTAGTCCATACGTACGCACAAGCGACAATATCATTATTCTGATATTAAAATAATATATAATTGGATGGTATATCATATATACAGAATCATTATCATGTTATATTTATTATTTACATCAACTACATATCATTATCATACCCATCCAAATAATATTATTTTTGAATAACAATTACACCACGACGAGGATACAGTAAACCGTATGTACACACGTATGGTGACATGTCATTCAAAGGATGGATAGAATACTGAATATGGTTGTACCATATTTATAATAACATCAAAGTATATAAAAGATACTGGATTTATTATTTTAGAAAGGAAATAACAAAGAAAGAAGATGATGAAGAGGAACAGAACTTCAAAAAGGGTGGTGAAAACAATACATCTTCTTCAGGTTCTTCCTTTTGATTTGATCAAAAGGGATCCTTAGGTTGGCTTTCAGATCAAACTAAGGCCTCAAGGATGAAGTGAGGGAATTTGAGAGAATATTTTGGTAGGGTTTTTCTGAGCCAAAAGGATTTGAAGATACGTATTTGAGAGAAGGGGGAGTCCTCTTTTATAAGAGGGGTGAGGGGCACCTTAGGAAAAGATAGAAATATTATTTTCTAATAAATTCAAATTCGGTTTCTAATGGATCCAAAGTAGAATATTTAAAGTTTAAGGTGGGGATGGGTCTAAAACCACCCAACCAATATGTTTTAGATAGGTTTGGGTCACTTTATTTACCTTATGTTTTAGTTTTAACTCTTAGTTAATTAGTTTCACATTAACATGTCTCTTTGTATTTTTATATTATATAGTTAATAAACCTCCTATAAAATTCTAAACGCCCCCAAGTGGTACATTAATGATACACCTTTCATTATATAAGTCTCTTGGCCGAACCTTATATTTTTAGAAATTGAATATCAATTAATAATATAATAGTTGTTTTAAAAACCCTTTTATGTCAATTTTGACACTATTTGGTATTTGATTTTTGTGAAAATCATAACAGCATGATTACTTCGAAAAAACAAGATTAAATCAATCCTAATATGAAATATTAACCTATAAAATTAGTGTAATTCATAAAAAGTCTCAAATTACATTTATTTTGATATTTATAATATCATTTATTTTAATATTTTATTAATTCGGTAATTACTACATCACCATTGTGTCATAAATAAATTAAATAATTAAATGTCTAAAAATTATAAATAAAATAATATTATTTATGAAATCTTTTTAGATTTATAAGTAGTATTTATAATCTAATTTATCTTATGCATAACCCTATATTAAAAATGTTATAGTTATTAAACATTGATTTTAAATCTTTTAACTCTTCTTTGAATTAAATAATAATAAATGTCCTAATCTAATCCAGTTGGACCTAAATGATATTATTTTATTCCTAAGGATGTATTTGGTAGATATACACTTTTATAATATAATTAGGACATGTATTGGGTTAATATTAATATCATTTTTACCCTTAATTTACCTATTTACTTTTAACAGTGGTAAATAAAATTAAAAAGTTACTATTCACCAAAAATTATTTTTATCTTATTGAACCCCATTTTACTCCTTGATATTAAACGTGTCTCTTGGATTTTCTAAATTCCATTCACAGAAGTGGTAAAATTATGTTTTATGTGAATTTTCAAATTCTCCTAGGATGTGGGTAAAAAACGGTGAAATGTTCAATAATATTTTTATATATCTAAAATTATTTTGAACTAGCTTCAATGAATTACATTGAACATATATAGGTACTATTTATATTTTTTTACATTAATTAAATTTAAATAAAATAAATAATTATATAAATAAAAATTCTTTTTAAAACCATGACTCTGTGTTTTTTCATTATTCATCAAAAATTGAATGTTTTCAGAAAAAAACAAAAAATTCACCCTAGGCTAATTTCGATATTCCGAATCCAAATATGAAGTCTATTTTCAAAGATAAAATTTATAAGATTTCAAAAAGTGGATTTTACTATTCATAAAGGCTGCTTTGATTAGTCGTGGTGTGTTATAGTCTCGAAGTTGCGTAAAATGCATGATATTGCATTATTCAATGGGAAACGTATTGTGGAAGCTTGGGGTGTTACACCAACTTCCTTGGTGTACCATTGAAAAAGATCAATGAATATCCTCCAAATTTTGAATAATTCATTCTGACATCCCATCTTATTGAGAATGAAAAGATTTAATGAAATTTAATTCTGTGACCAATTACTTCTAATGTACCTTCCAAATGATAGAAGTGATCCTGGGATCCTGATCAAATACAATGGAAAGAGAAACTCCATGTACCTAGAAAAAATCTTTAAGGTACAGTTGAGAACGCTTATCCAAATACATTGAATCTCTAATAAAAAGGAAATGTACGGATTTTTTAGTCGATCAACAATAACCCAAATCACATTATTACCACTAGAATTATTAGGTAGTCCCACCCTGAAGTCCATCGATATATTCACCCATTTCCACTCTAGAACTGGAAAAGGGTGAAGCATCCCCTTCAGTAACTTCACTTCTACATTAACCAGTTGACAAGTCATAAATTTTATAGTAAATTTTGCAATATCGCTTTTCATTCCATCGCAGGAGTAAAACGTTCAAAGGTCTCTATACATATTTATACATCTTGGATAAACTGAAAATATATAACTATGATATTCACACAAGAAATAATTCATTAACTGAGAATCACAAAGTAAACACAACCTTTAACCAAATCTTAAAACACAATATTTATCAAGGTTAAATTCTTGTAACATACCAATTTTATCCTACTCTATTTTTTTCTTGTAGATCATGGTCTTCCTTCTATGCTAGAATTATTATATCTAATAAATATAACTACACTGAATCTAAAAAAACGGAGGTATTCGATGCACTGACAACTTCCATGCCAAAATTTATCAAATCATTAATCAATGGATCATATTCCAAATATTAAATGGTTAATTATGCATGATGTTTTTTACTCAAGGAATATGCCACATAGTTTTCTTTTCCCGTAAGTTTATTTATTGTGAATTAATAATACCTTATGAGTTTAAACCTTCTTCTTTCCCTCATGTTAAATTCATTCTAAGAGAATATATACTTCAGATATTTATGATCAGTATATATTTGACATTTGGCTCTGTCCAAATGATCCTCAAAACATTCAAAGAAAAAAACCACAACTTCTAAGACCAAATCATGTGTGGGATGATTAAACTCATGAGGATTAAGTTTTATTGAAGCATAAACAATTACAAGATCATTTTGCTTTAGAACACAACCAATTTCCTACAACGAAGCATCACTTTAGATAAAAAAGTCACCATTTCGGAAAGGCAATGCCCAAAATGGATCATTCACAAAGCTCTTCTTCAGTTCATAAAAAAATATCACATTATTCTATCCTAAAAAATTTAATCCCATTTTATTTTAACATAGTTAGCAGGCTTTATTACAATACTATGTTTTTAAAAAACCGCTAGTAATAACCTGTTAGTCCAAGAAAACTATGAATATCTGTAACATTTGTAGGTCATGGAAATTAATCGAAAATGATTGTTTTGGAATGATCAACTATTATTCTAATTTTATTTACAATGTGACTATGAAAAAAAAATTCAACCAAAAATCACACATTCTGAATTTTCCATACAGTTTATTTTTATTTAAGGTTTGAAAAACCACCAATAGATGTTTTATATGATACTCTTTACTTATAGGATATGCCAAAATTTCATAAAAAAAAGAACTAAAATATTATCCAAGAACTCGTGAAATATTCTATTCCTAAGATCCATGAATACAGCAGGTGAATTAGTTAACCCCAAAGGAATAACTACAAAATCATAATGACCATATCTAGTATGTAAAGTAGCCTTTTGGATGACTTCATCCTTTACATTCAATTGATGGTACCCTGACCTCAGGTCAACCTTCGAAAAATATTGTGCTATCTAGAGCTGATCAAAAAAATCATCGATATGAGGCAAAATATACATGTTTTTACCAAATAAGTTACTCAAGGCTCTATAATCAATGCAAACTCTGATTGAAATATCTTTCTTCTTAACAAACAAGAGAGGAAATCCCCATATTAATGTTTTAGGTTAGTTGAATCCTTTATCTAATAATTCATGCTAGTAATTTTTTATTTCTACAATTTCCATTTGGGCCATTCAATAAGGAGGTTTATAAATTGGATTAGAATTAGAATGTAAGTAAACAGTAAACTCAACCTCTTGATTAGAAATAACACCAAGAAAATCATCTAGAAAAACATCCAGGTGTTCATTTACCAAAAGTACATCATTAATCTAGATAGTTCCCTTATCATTAAAAATATAAGCAATATAACACTCATTTCTATCCATTATCAGTTTCTTAGCTTCCTGATATGTCATTAAGGGTATGGGTTTACTCTGGTACACAAACAAAAATTCATTATGAACAAGAATCTTATTCTTCTCTATAATAAATTTTAGCATGATAAAATGATAGCTAAACAACACCTAGAATAACATCAAACTATACTAGAGGATAAATAAAAAGGATTGTAGGTAAAATCTTTCTATAGACAAGGATAGGTAGATTAATATAATATCATTTTCCACAATATTTCCCCTATGTATTTTTTACCATGATATTGGATTTCATTTCATGAGATTGAATTCCCAATTTTTCCAAAAAATTCATAGAAATGAAAGAATGTGTAGACCCTAAATCAAACAAAACATTTTCGAAATCTTTATATACAAGAAATGTACCTGATACCACCGCATTTGATGTCTCAACATAAACTAAAGTGGTTGAAAATGATTTTACCATACCCTTCTGCTACCAATCCTGCTGATTCACTACATGAGTAACTATCTTCAGGAAAAAAAATTAGCAAAATGACCCAATTACTTATAGTTAATGCATCTCACCAGTGGATTCTCAATAATTATTTCATAATTTTCCTCTCACTCACGAGACATGTGTCTAAACTATCCAAATTGGTATCATTTCCCAGAATGTACAAGAAATTCACCATGTTTCCTTTTACCACACATTTCACAAGAAGGGAAATTCATTTTCTTACATCATGATTTCTTTGATGATTTCTTCCCCATTTCCTTACAACCTGACTACTTCTTAATAATGTCCCCATAAGGCACATATGTTTCGGACAACTCCATCTCAACTTTTTTAGCACAAAGAACATGTTTCTCATAGCTTTTAAACACTCCTGAGGCCAATGATCTTCGCAAAAACAGTTTCAATCTAGTGTAAAATCTACTAATTTTACATTCAAAATCACGTGTAAAATTTAGTACATACCTAGAATTCCTTGTAAAATTGGATTCATATGATGCCACAGAATCATCATCTTTCTACTTCAGTTCCGAGAATTGTTTCATCATACTGAGTCGAACAGGTTTGGGAAAATATTTCCTAAAAAAGACTCTTAAAATCATCCAATTTCAAACTATTAAGATCATCTCTTTCTCTCGTATTCATAACCAGAGACCACCATTGATCGGCTACACCTTCCAAATGATAAATGGATAGCGTTACCTTTTGAATTTTTAATCATCTCATGTCATCCAATATAATTTATATAGTATTGACACATCTTTCACCTATCTCTAGATCTCTGGTTCCACTAAATGCTGGAGGATGTTGCCTCGTAAAATGCTCCAAAAAATACATGTTTATTCATGGTTAATCATGTTACTCTCTATAATGAATACCACCACATTTATTTCATGAGTCAACTGAGCCATTTCTATTACAAACATCTTGGTTCTGATACCCCCCATTTCAGGTTGCAGATTCAGACAGAAATCAGTCTCTCAGTTCCTTCCTATATCAGCTTCCATGTTTCGTCTATGGAAAACCATTCTAAATAAACATAACATAGATGAAGAAACATCATAATCTTTAAATTCTATATCATTTCAAATTATCCATAGAGTAAAAAATAATTTATGTTATTATTTAATGTCATCCCAACCCTTAATATTCAATAAACCATCATATAATACAAATTATAAGGACCCCACCTTAAAATGTTACTTAATCGTGAATTTTACACATTACTGAACATTATTACATATTTAGGATCTTTTTAGTTTTAGAGTCATAAAGAATTAATATATCTCATATAAATGAAAAACCACATTCATATAAGAGGATACTACTAAAACAGTATCCAATTGTTTTCTAAAAATATAAAACATTACAAGATAAAACATGATTTCCATAAAAAACACTCCATATAAAACATCACTACTCCCTTATTTCTTTTTCCCATACTTATAACCCATGGAAATAATTTTAAAAACATTGGATGAGTATAAAAATCAGTAAGGGATATTAAGAAATAATGTGTTAGTCAAGTGATAACATAGAAACCAATAAAACTCATAATAATAAACACACATATGCATAGAAACATCATGATTTTTCCGTGGGCCATATTTACCATATCACTTATTAATTCACCCTTAAGAAATGAATAACATTTTTTTCAACATCCATATCTTGAGTAGCCAATGTATTGGAGAGCTGTAATGGGTCTCACCTATCATATCTTGAGTGATAATGGGCTGAACCATACATATTTGAGCTATAAAGGGGATCCAAACTACATATTGTGAGAATTAATTGGCTAAAACCAACATAAATAATGTAAAAGGAACATATCATGGTAATAAAGTATCCTTAAATCAGGAGAAACTAATCATTCCATACATATATGAAAAAATAATCCTTTTGAAATTTATTAAGGAGAGATTTAAAAGAATTTTAAATAGAAATCCCTTTAAAATATACTTGTAGTGAGAATTAATATAATGGATGGAAATGCGTATATATGTTAAATACACATAATACAACATTAGTTGAACGAAAATTCATCATACCAACAATTTAAATACCACATCACTAATAAAGAGGAAGGTTAACCCAATGAATAGAAATTTGGATAAGAATTTCTTTACCTTAGGTCTTTCTTACTTAAAATGTATTTAATACTCATTTATAATGGTTAAAAGAGAATTATTAATATGTTTCAAAAACATATCAATTTTAATATAACCTTATATTTTCTTTTCATCGCATCATTTCACCCTTTAATTATCACTATTTTGTTTCTTCCATTTGTTGGGTGCTTTCTTTACATGTTTTCCATGATCAGTTACTGATTGATGCTCTTGTCAATTGGAAGTGAAATAGTATAATTGGAAAGTAATGGTAGTTACATATTTCCAGAACAATATATTATTCTATTTATCACTTTGAATTCTGAAATTAGTATGATTCATAACGTAAAACATTAATGATGTTTTATTAAATCATTCAAGTAGTTCTTAGATAGTAATGTCCTCATTTTTCATTATAAATTAAAACCATGTGGAAGAAAAATTCCCAAAACATGGATGAAACATAATAAATATATTATAACCTTCATCAACCATAAAAATTGTTTCATGACCATACCTGAATGAATTAATGAAAATTGAAATCACAGCATCCACGATGTTAGAAATTCGACACACCACGGACTATATTTTTATTCCATGAATAAGTGGGGGGAGGAGAAGAATATT
Organism: Viscum album; assembly: GCA_963277665.1. Taxonomy (NCBI): domain Eukaryota; kingdom Viridiplantae; phylum Streptophyta; class Magnoliopsida; order Santalales; family Viscaceae; genus Viscum; species Viscum album. The sequence continues at coordinate 189,686,415 of OY728133.1, read as the reverse complement.
GATGAATAATTTTACATAAACATGAGAACATACATAATATAAATGATTCTATAGATTTAATTAATTCTGGTTAAAAGTAGGTTAGGATAGATGAAGAAAAGAAAGTAACTCAAAATAAAATAAAAATTGAAAAATTTCTCTCGAAAATTCGGCAGCCTAATATCGTCGCTCATAATTTCATAAAATAATTTGATGAGAGAAAAGGGATATTTCAACATTATTAAATAAGATTTTATGTAAAGGGTTATGTAATGAAATATCCTATGCTAAAGTGAATGGAAAAGAATAACATAAAATGAAAGAAAAGAAGGAAAATAAAAGAGGATATTTACGTCTTGATCTCTTCTCCTTTAGATCCTTCATAAGGGATTTGGTTTTGGTATTTTGGTGAGACCAGAAACTCTAGGAAGTGGGTAAGATGATTGGGTATGGAATTGGGAAGAAATTAGACAATGCTCATGGTTTTAGAGGTGTGGTTGAAAGAGGGTAACGATGGTTGTATTTATAGAAGAGGAGGGGGGTATTTTACATTATTTAATTAGTTATTATAAAATTCTACTCAAGACGTTCAATAATCTCAATTCATGTGACCCAAAATAGTAATAATGGAATTTGAGTTCGAAACAAGTGGTCTTAAATCAATTATGAGTTCATAAATAGTGTACTTTACTGATAATTTGAAAGTACAACATTTTACCGTATTTCACTATTCATCGAAAATTTAATAATTTCATAACAATATCAAAAATTCACCCCAACCATTTTAAAAAAATTATAATTAAAAAATGAACTCCATTTTTTGAAAATAATTTATTAATATTATTAATTTAAATTTTAAATAAATTCATATTTAATTCAAAAATTATCATTTTTAAAATTATAACTGGTTTTATATCACATTGAAAAATTAATAAAGGTGTCCTAATCTTAAATCATTAAGAAAATAAAATAATAATAAAATTTACTATTCATTTGGCCATATTACTATTAATATTACTATTTATAGGGGTATATTACTATTCACCAAAAACAAAAGTTTGTTCTATTAGACTCCAAATAACTTACTGAACACACATGTATATGGCCATTTCTTCGAAATTCGAATCATTAATGAAACCAAATTAAGTATAAAGAATAGTTATAAAAAAACTACTTAAAAAAAGTTTCATGAATATAATTTTTTTTCTAAAACCTTGGGGTGTTATAGTTTTAGTGTTTGGGTTGTATAATTGTGATAATTTAATGGTTGGTTTTGTTGATAATTCATAGGATTCCATGGAATATAAAACACTATTTTTATCAGTCATGCAGCTCTCCACATTGTTTTTATGGAATTTTGGGATGTCTTGAATTATGTTATATGTTTTTTCTCTATTATATAATTTTTAATCATTTTAGATACATTAGACCAAATTTTTATAATATTTCCTTTGAATATCCTTTATTTGATCGATGATATTCTAGGTGACAAGATGAAGAGGTTTCACATTAGTGAATAATTAAATTATGTTGGTTAATCTCAATCTATCCAAATGTCATTTTAAAATTTTAAAATTATACATATATTATTTTTAAAAATTTAAATGATTGGTAATATTATCCAATGAATATATCACGTAATCCTTAACATTTATGATAGCATATATGTACAATAAGTTGTGTTTGATGTGTTGTTATGAGTTGTTCTTACACATATTTATAAGTGAAAATCTATAATTGTATCACCAAATCATTCCAACATGATTCCTAACTCACTTTAACTACAATATAATAAAAAACAAATTATTTAATCATTCTATAAATCTAAAATTTCATATACAACAAAATTAAGACAAATTAATATTTTTTGTTTCATTCATATAAGTATCATCAATATCTCAAATTCCATACTCTACTAAATCAAGGGTTTCTAATCAAATATGAAATTAAATTTTGATACTACTCTACATTTGATGTGTCTTGTTCTCATGTTAGTCCATACATAAGGAATCAATTCATATACTACCCATTTAAGGTTTATCATCACATTACATAAAAATTCCAAAAACAATCATAAATTAAACAATCACTTATAAAATCAATTACTAATTTTTTTTATAATTAACATACCCCAAATAAGTTATTAAATAGAATTTGTAACAAATTCTAAATGATTATTTAATTTAAAAAAACAATTTTATATTAATATCAAACACTTCAGATTAAATTTGAACCGATGTGTTAAATATGATGCATGTACACATGGCTTCATTATCAGCCATGAAAATTGAAATCTATTCAACATAACTCATAACATAATACGTTTACAAAAAGAATAATGTATTTTAGAATCAATCCTAAGAAAATAATGTGTCAACATCCCTGAAAAATAAAATTTATCAATGAATTTAATAATTATGCACATAAAACTACATTTAAAATGTAACATTTTTATTATTAGTGGAATGTTATCAAAATAAAACTACATTTAAAATGTTACAAAAAAATCAAAACTAAATAAAACATAAGCTATACAAACATTGGATTTTCCTTATAAATTCAAGAATGTATGAGTAAATATTCAAAATTAAAAATAATAAAAGGGATAAATCCTATAAATAAACTTCACTGACCCCACTACAAACCCATTAGCTCAACATGTCTATGTTTCCCCAATATTATTCCATGTCACTAGTTACAAACCCAATCATGTATTTGAAACATGGGGGTTAAATATCCAATAAATTATACATATACTTTTTTTTAACAAATCTCATATACTTATTCATTTCATGAATATCATATCCAAATAAGTTATACATATACTTTGGTTAGCACGTATCATATCCTTTTTTACAACATTCAATGCTTGTACATCTAAGGAAGAACAATTCATGCTAAAAAATTACCTCTTATGTGTTAAAATACATTATATACCAAATAATGCAATTTAGTACCTCAAATATCTATTTTAGTTATTCTGAATGATCATATAGTAACTATTATCCTTATTATGAAATAGAATTTTGACACATGGCACAAGAACCATATCTCATTTCTCCTAGCTTATAACCACAAAGATTATTCTCAATAATTTAAGATGTATTTACTTTATTTCTGATAAATTAAGGACCATTCCAAACTCTTCATTTAGAAGAAACCTCGTGGTTCATATTAAGTGGATTAATCATCCCAACATTATATATACATACATGGCCTCTTATATTTTCACTATTTTGTAACTCATAATTGACTATCTCATTATATCCTAAATCATACTAAAACCCATTCCCACCACACATCCAAGAATGATAAACTTTTATTGAATCAAACAATTTATTCAATTTCCTATGTATATATTATAACATAGTTATATTAGAGAATAATACGAATATCAAAAAATATCTCAATTAGGGACACCTCCTTAGGATCCAACTGATCAATGAAACCATGTTTGGCATAAAAACATGTCCACCTTAAAACCCCATATCAATTTCTAGCATACCGAACTCCCATTAAAGTCATATATGGATTAAGATACTAATTTTAAAATATCATGATATCTTTATTCATAGATGGAATCCTTGTCATAAGTCTCTATTCTCACATCAAATGAAGCCATTAAACCAAACAATTTCATGATATTAATTTTTTTGGGATCACCTGCCTATATCAATTAGAGATAACCCCTAAGTTAATGTTAAAAAAATTCCTTCCAAGGCCCATATGATGAAACTAAAGAAAATAATACCCTATCTAAAGTGAGGATTGTATATGATTAATAAGTCATTTATTTTTAATTAAATATATTTAATTATTAAAATTTTGAAAAAATTAGTAAAAACTCACCATGTGAGGATACTTCACTATAATCCTAGGTAGTGACCTTCCAAGGACCTATTCCATGATCATAGAGTATCCATTAACAAATGTATAAGAACATCCCAACCAATCATTTCCAAATTTACCAAAAAATAAATGAAATTAATCAAATCAATCAAATAAAATTCAATGAAATATACTTAATATGAAATGATTGTGAATGAAATAGAACCATCCTTCCCAACATTATATTATCCTCAAATAAAAGATTCCATCATTAGGGATAAATTTAAAAAAATATTTCTGTTCTATTTTATGTCACAAATTTATAACATAAAAAATCATAGGAAGATGAAAGAGATATAAAATATGAGAAAACTTTTTGGATATAATACATAAAAATACAATTGAACAAATCTGAAATACTAATGAATAAATTGTGATAAATGATAATAAATAGATAAGAAAATAATGAAAATTATTCATTTTTGATTGGCATGGATACAAATAATATCAATGGGATCTAAAATTGAATAACTTAAAAATGTGGAATGTTTCCCCTTCAATTTGGAGTCATGATACACCACCAAAATCCTTGCTATATCATAATGGTGTATTGGGGGACACATAGATACTAATAAACTAAAAATGTGTTCATGTTTGAAATAGAAATGGAACTACACACCTTCAAATTTCATTAACCATCCCATGGGATTCTATTGAAAAATTATTATTCTATTATACTACTCACCATGTCTTGACCATTTAGAATACCCTCAAAGATTTTATCATGGATTTTTTTACTAAACCCCCTATTAGTAAAATCTCAATGAATGTATACCAGGGATATATAAAACCTTCTTATTCATGTCTGATATCCCAAAATATGATTCTATTTTATTATTATTATTATTATTATTATTATTATTATTACAATGATTATTATAATGGTGGTTGTTTGTGTTGTTGTTTTAAATACCTATAACATAAACAACTTGTAATTTCTTTATTTTTAAAAATGGTTTCAATTTATTGAATTACAATAGTACTTTTAGGTTACAAGTTTATATAATTAAGAAAATACATCAAATTATAAAGGGATTACCAGTACTCAGTTATTATATCCCCCATATAAAAATTGGAAGCTTAAGTTTACTATACCATTTTCATCAAGACACATAGAGTTTTGTTTCTAGTTTTATTTACTTTATATCGATCTACACATTATAAAATATCATAAAAATCCTGAATCCCCTTGATTTTTTTTTTAATTTTTGGATTAGAGAAAAAATATAACTATGGATTATAAAAAAATTAACCCTTTTCATCCAATGAAAATCATGTTGAATCATGATGAAGTTTAACTTTTTATCAATAATTCTTGATTACCTAAATAAAATATTCACATATAAAAATGAATATTTCCTCAAAAAATATTATAGATTTACCCATATCAATCAGGGTAAAACAATAAATTCATCTTAAGAAACAAGATAACTCATTAAAAATATTCAATACATTTATCCTTCAAAAATTCATAAACATTCCTTACCTTATTAAATCAACATATTTGAAAAAATTAATTTTTCTCCAAGTAAAATATAATTATCATTAATCATAATAATCATAAAACGTTTTTAGTCATGTTTAACATTAATTTTAATAATTGAATAGGACTAAATAACATAGGAGTAACCAGCCTAGTTGTCTCCCTTATTTCTCTATCAAAGACATCATGATTACTAAATCCCTTGGAGTGCCAAATCATGATCAACCCTCATCATTAGTTAGATAAATTTCAGTCAATATATTATATTATTTTAATGAACTATATCACGAATAAAACATTTATAATATTTAGTATTTCATTATAAAAACCATTTAAAATTCATCTGATCACATAAAAACAGTTTTTATTTCACAAAACCATATTGTGAAATATCAATTTTTCTTTATAAACAATTATTAATGAAATAATTCATGAATATTTGAATTATGAAATAATTTTAGTTTAAATTTTATACTACATAGGAATATTTATAATAAATTATATGGAGACATGAAAAATCGGGATAATATATACATTAAAAGGGGGTCTTTTGAATATTTAAATATTGGTGAAAATATACCATATAGATAATATTGAAATGATTTTATAACTAAACATCATAAAGAATGTTAAATATATTCTAAAATTACCATTATTAGTTATCTATGTATATTGTTTAAAATTTATGAAAAACTTAAAAAACATAAACATGGATGATAGAGATTTTAGATCATTTAAAACATTTTAATGAAAAAATATATCACATGAATAGAAAATTTTATATCAAAATAATATCGCTGGATAGAGATTGTAATTTTTTTTTATAAAAATTGAATTTAAAAAGTAATTAATTATAAAATTCATCCGTATGGAAGTATAAAAAATTAAAAAAATATAAAATTTCATTAAAATTAATGAGTCTTGATGAAATGAAAATGTGATGAGATATCCATTTCATTAAGTCCTATAAACCATATAATATTATATAAATATTGGATATAAAATGTATTTGTTTACATTATTAAAATCATCTGTTATGTTCCATACATTTTAATTATTCCATTTATTTCATATACTACCATGTTGTATTTAGTTACAAAAATTCTAATGTTCATGATTGATATTTTAGAATTTTTTAATTTATAATGTTTAAATAGTATCATTTATTTTACCATGGAAGAAGGGGTTATGGTTCTATTACATCCAAACTCATACATAATTCATAGTTATAATAATTTTAAATTAATAAATCATTTCCATGAAATAGTATATAGTTTTCAAGAAATATGGATCACAAGATTTCAAAGAAACAATGGTCCATATATATGCATGAATGAAATTCTTATTTTTCACTTTTGGGGAAAAGAAATAAAGTATTAAATAATTTTATCTTCCATATTAATAGTTATTTTATAAATTTGATATTTTTTTAAATACATATATCCTTATTTCCATCCATTAATTTTTGAAATCAAGAACTAGTCACATTTCTTCAAAGAGTTAAATGTCCTAATGTATATAGAAGATACATTATAATTTTCTAAGGGGTGGTAGGGATAAAAGGTAATTAATATCATAAATGTTTAGAATCATAATTATTTCACTTATAAAAGTTAAATTTATTAATTCCATCATAATATTCATTGTTTTTTATAGTGATGATAATTGAAACACATCGCTACATGGAGTTGGTAGTCTACAAATATGCACAAGTGACTCATTCATTTCCGACCGGTTAGAAAGGAAGAAATTTTTTTTTGTCCCATTATCAATATAATATATCAAAATATTTATCATTATAGAGTTTTTCTTTAAGGATATATATAAAAATTTTATATAAAGTAGTAGTAGAAAGAAACATTTCTCGAGTCAAGTAAAATGGTTACCTATTCATTTATAGACCTTCTATTTCTTATATAATAAGACATACTAGAATGGTATTAGGGGACGAAAATAATCTATATGATCAATTAATGAAATATATGAATGTATGAGAATATGGGATGTATGATATATAGTTATCAAAAGGTATTAAGAATATAGGATAAGTAGTTCTCTTTAATAAGTGAGGGAAATGAGACACTTTTAATTAATTAAATGATCAAATATATATATATATATATTAGTCATGCCAACTGGAACTAAGGAAACCCAAATTAATAAATAAAATATATTATGGTTTAAATAAAATAATATGATCACATTAAGAAATTTTTTAGATATATCCATGTTCTGTTCACATAGATTAAAATATTTTAACCTATTTTAACCATAACCATAATTTCTAAAATTTCTAACATTATGACATAAATTTATGAAAAAAATTATAAGGTAAAATATAAAAAATTTGTAAGAAATTAATCAAAATTTGGAATCTATTTTGTCAAATTAAATTTCTATTGGTGTTATAAATTTCATGTAACATGATAACACAAAACAAAAAAATTGATTTTAAATGAATTATTGATTCAAGCATAAGAATCATATCACCGTAAAATGTAGTAAGAATATTATTTCCATGTAATGATTTTGTTAAATAACAAAAAAACATTTTTGAGATTTTAGATCAATCCAATACTGAATAAATATTTCAACAATTCCATGATACAAAAAGTCCCAAAAATAGTTTTTTATTTGAATAAAAAAATTCTATTCAAAAAATCCATGCATAAGCTCCCAAATTTAATTTATTTTTTTAAATTACATTATTAAACTCCTTTAACATATTATTGTCCATGAAAATGGTTTAAAAATTTATTATTTTTTTCTTGCTTCATAATAATTTCATAAAAGTTATAGTTTTTAAAAAATGAGTATTTCCACTATTCAGTAATAAATCAACATGTTTAAAAAGAATATAAAAAAATTAAAAATAAGCTAAATTAGTTAAAATGATATTAGGAAATAATTTTAATTTATAAAAAATAATTTAAAAATGTGGTATAATTTAATTAAAACATCCATGACCAAAAATAAATAAAAATATTTTTCAATAGATATTATTTGTTGACACATAAAATGAAATTAATTTCTTCACATATATAATAACAAAAATTATAAAATGATTAATAATTGAAATTGGATATATAATCAGTATATTTAGTTATAATTATTTATCATGGTAATTTATCTAAATTGTTAAGTTAAAAATACATTACAAATATAATTGTTTTTAAAATATATATATGATTATTCTAAAAGGATTTGTATTCATTTCAAACCAAGTAATTATATGTTTACTATTGATAATTATATTAATTGAGCAAACAAATCTAAAAATATTTCATAATAAAATTATTTCAATAAATTCAAATGAAACCAATCGTGATGTCATAATCTTGGTCTTTAAATAAAAGTTTATTGTGTTTCATTTAATCATATTGTTACATATACTACACTCTAAATATTTTATTAATTAAAAAAATAAGTTTTAAAATAATTAGGCAATGAATTATAAAAATATTAGATAAATTTATTCATTGTAATTTTATCTAATTCTTTATTAAAAGGATCAAAAATATATAAAAAAATAGTTCTATGGAATGGAAGGCAGAAAATATGATTGTAAAAGGAAAACCCATATTAATATTTAATAATTTTTTTAAAATTTGATACTTTAAAAATTGATTATAAAATAACCTATTGAATAGAGAAAATTTTGAAATATTAATGTTCAATATGATAACACTTAATATTATTCTAATATAAAGAGGTTATTCATGGGAAGTGAAATTATTAAAATTAAAGGAAAAAATAACAACCAAGGAATACTATAGAGATATAGAAAATTGATCATGATAATTGTATTAACCAAAAAACCATAAATAAATATGGGATAATGAATATCATCAATTCATAAAATTGAAGGTAACTAGTGAACATTTTTATTTCATCATCCTTTTTATAGGTCTGAGGGATTAATTTTCTATCATGATAGATAAAATGATAAATTATACTTACCTTCCTCTATTCTATTTAATTATGAAAATTCCAATAATTTTTCAATTCATCAATAAATATCATCTTTTATCTCATCTCGTATCCAAAAAATCAATATTCAAGATGATTTATTTATTCCTAAACATATAAATATAACATTTAATGGATCAAAAGATCAATAAAAGTGTAATTAGTTATTCCGTATTCCTATAGACATTAATCAAAATCAAAATGGTTCTTAGAAGAGAAGATAATATCTAATATCAATAAGCCTGCTTAAAAAAGTATCAAAAATATCAATAATAATTATAAAATATCAACTTATATTGTTCTATAAATAAATTTCCTTAATACTATTTAAAATATTTTTGAGATTTTTTAAAAATACCAAAAAAAGATGAAATATTTTAATACAAATATTTCTAACATAATCATAACATTTATCTCTAAATAACATCAGTCACTCCGAAATTTAGGAACCAAAAATTTGTATTTCATAATAAAAAACCTCCAATACTTGATTATCATTTCCAAAAATATCCCAAATCAACATAATTCCCAAATAATTTCATATTTCATTCAAATAGATAATTCCAACATTATTCATCAAATAAACTACCATATTAACTAGAAAAATATTTCCATTAATCTTATTCATATACTGTTAAAAATATAATGAACTTATTTAATAGTTATTTTAATCAAATAGTCTCGAAATAAATTTTTAATGCCATGTATATCTATAAAATAGAATATATGTTCAAAAAATGTAATATCCACTTTACCATAATTAACCATATTTACCTCAACACCATAGATCATATTAACCATAAATTTCATCAACAACCATAATCTTATATCCAAAAAATATAAAAGAGATATCTCTCCAATTACCTTTTCACAACAAACTATTTTATATATAATGGAAAATTTTTGTAAAAAATTAATTAAAACTAAATAAATGACTCTGAAAGTTCTCCCATAAAAAAACAACAAATGAGTTACCCATGAATTTAATATATTGATCAACCGTAAACATATGAATTTATATTTTTATATAAAACGTGAAAAATATTTCCAAATGATTCATAATTTCTTTTAATGTTATTTAAACATTTCTTATGATACCAATTATATGGCCATGTGACATAAATGTCACTTCATTGCGTGATTTATAACAAGGGCCACTATTTCATTGATTTTAAGGATCTTTTTAGTATTTATTTTTAGAGAATTAAAAAAATCATTATATTAAATAGTGATGACTAAAACACAGTGTCTATTTATTACATAAAAAGGGGATTCTTATGTTTAGAATCCCATTAATTATATATATGCTTCCTTTGATCAATGATAATTTCATTTATCTTAGGATATACTTAAAATTGGTTCCTACTCATATTTAGGCCATGTGAAAAACATTTGAAAAAATATATTGTGAAAAATTAATATAATGGGATTTAAGAATAAATTAATCGTATTAATCATGTGAAAACCTTAAAATCCATGAAGACGTTTATGTTTTCCTTAATTTGAATTTAGTAGGTAAATAAAAAAATCCATACATAAAAATAAATATTTATATAAATAAAATAGTCTATAACCAATTATTACTAATTGAAAACCTATAAAACCATCCTAAGGAACATGGGGACATATTAAAAATATTTACAAAATAGAAACCTTAAAAAATTTAAAATCCAGCATTACCTCATGAAATCAAAATATGTCTCTAAAAATACTTTTTCATTAATAACATAGGCATCTTGTTACAAAATATTTATAACTCTTATTAAATTTTGTTTATCCCATGTAAAAAATAATATATCTGATTTAGTTACCTAGGAGTAATCAACTAGGTTATCAACATAATTTTTACCTTTGAAGAATATATATTTGGAAAATACATTAAAGTAATATATCCAACACACATAATTTTGAGCTATATCAGGTTCACACTTCATCATCTATTGTTCTCAAGTAACATATCTGGAATAAATCATGACTATGGTTTCTCATTTTCTATATAAAACCCTTGAAACCTCTTTTTAACCGATGAGAAAACTCTTTTAATTTTTTCGTAATCATAAATTGAGATATAATATTTAATTAATTAATTTAACATGGTGAGGTGAAATATTTGTTAAATAAATAAAATAATTATTAAAGGAGTATTGAAATTTCTTTTTTGAAGACAAACTCCCGTGTTTTAATAACTACAAAAGTCAAGAAAATCATCAATGATCAAAATTGATATCATTAAAAAAACTATAATCCTTATACAAGTTAGATTCAACTTCCAATTAACTAAAATAATTATATTGAAAATATCCTCCAACAGAGAGACATGATGGTATAATTATTAATGTGGGACTTATATGTGAATATCCATTCCCCTATATTAACTACATTACAAGAGTCTATGAAAATCCTTTATAATCCATTACCTGGTATATTATAGTAGCATCCATATAAATATTTCTTGGTATGATTTTTTATTATCCATATCTTCCAAATTTCAATTAATTTTTATAAAACTCGATTCTTTATTGATTTAATCCAATAACATGGCACAAATAATATAAGATTCACTAAAACCCATATAATAAGATTACATCAAAAAATTATCCTTTCTCATTGAAAATTAATTAAATAAAAATGTTTCCTAAAGAGAGAAAATATGATATAAATTTAAAAAAAAATGTAATTTATAAAATTAATGTCAATTATTAATAACTTCGATGATGGAGGAAGTCATTAAAATTTTATACATTTAAAATCATTTTTTTATTATTTGTTAAAGGGTCATGAATAATAAATATTGAAAACATTGAAATTTTCTTTTTAAAACATTATAATGAAGTAAAATATTGGAAAATATTTCCTTTATCAACCCTTTAATCATGATCTTGATCAATCATGGAATATTTAAATAAACCAAAATTTGTAGAAGATGTAGTTTAAAATATTAAAAAAGAACATATAAAAATCTTTTACCAATATGGTAATGTTAAAATAAAAAGGAAATTGAAGGATTGAGTGAGAAAAAAGTTAATTTCACAACAATAATGTCATAAAATTTATGATAAAACTCATACATTTGTTAGTATATACACCACGAAAATTAATACATGTGGTGAACATGGAATAAATCTAATTAAAGTTAATGTGTGATGATAAATCCCATAATTTTTGTCCCATCTATCATTGGACATTATATTATTCATAAATAATAATAAAAAATTGTATTCTACTATGTTAATAACTTCCTTCATGTTCATTCCATTATAATTAGTCCCTTTTTTCTCATGTTTTATGTTTTTTTAAATTTTTATATTTCTATTAGATGATTTCGGAATTGTTCATTTTATAGCTGTGAAACAGCATTGGTTCATTTAACATGGTAAAAGGAGTTATAATTTCATTATCACTATAATCATAATCGTGTAATATTTATCATTTGTAAAATGTTCATGATCTAGGTGATACCACTATTAATATTTATTAAATACAACATAAAAATAGATATGGAATTACAAATGGTTTTATAAAGAAATTATTTTTTATCACCCAGCATATCTGCACCCACCATGGGTGTTAAGAAATCTTGGATCTTGAAGGATGACAATGATCTCCTCTCGATAAAAATTCTTTTTAATGTGGAATCTAAATTGTGGTGAGTTTCCCTATCTGAATGTGAAATAAACAAGATGATATAACTAGTGCCTTGAAGGAAATCAATTCATTATGGTATAATACTATAGGTAACATTCCATGTTCTTATTTTCAAGGCTTAAAAATAAAGATACTATTCTGATTATATCAAGATATAATTCCATTAATGTTGGGTATCATTCATGATGTCATGAATTAACGATAGTAATTAAGCTGTATATGATATTATAATTTCAATATAAATGTTGAATCGTCATTTGAATAAACCACAGTGGGTACTGAATACACATATACATTCATAGGTTCATGAAATTCCAAAATCTACACCATGAAAATTCACTTTAATCCAGGAGGGAAATGGGGGAATCAAACAAAAGGATTTTAGCATCATGGTTTCTCTAGGACTTCCATTTACACCCTATAGACTTGATATGATTATATTAGAAATGGTATTTTCCATCACAGTTATTTGAATTTTTTATTCATTTAGAAGATTATAGTGCATAAAAAGAATTCTAACATTGATGGAGGGATTATGGTAATCAAAAAAAATTTCTCTTGGATTTCTATATATATAATGGTGGGTGTAGTGGAATCTACTACCATGTTATACTGTTCCTCACTCAGGGATGTAGAAATGATGGATTTTACCCGGTCCTATATTTAGTAATTTTTAATGTATTAATGATAAATATATCATGTCCATCGTCCAAGATTTTAGATTCAAAAGCAAGGTTAATGAATATATTCTATGTGTTTTAGAGTATCTTTAACACATTTTGCTTCCCAGGGAAATTTTAAAGAATATTTCTTGAATCTGGTCATGTGTAGGTATTCAATCTCTCAAAATATTACATTTGAGTGGCTATCATGGTGGTAGATTGAATGGATTTTTTAATTTCAGTATCCATTCAGGTGTGGTTATAATAAAAACATAGTTCATACAGTTGTGTTACATGGCATTGAACATTAAATTCTTATTTATTTTCTAGATAAGAAAATACCTAGGAAAAATGACATACCATTACAGTTCATGAGAGACATCATATGGTACTCGATCATTCAATTTATTATTTACCTTAATGAAATTAGCCATATATATATATTGAAGGTTTCAAGGGACATTCATGGTGTCTTAAATGGGCTAGTCAAGATTGGTTGTCCTCTGATAGTTTAAGTTAGATTTCTTTCATACCATAAATTTTGAATTTCATATAATATTATTGAATGGTTGTCATACATATGTTTATATAGATAAAGTATGGTACTGGAAAAATCTATCCCTTATATTTATAATAATATTTTTTGATAGAAATTAAAAATTGAAATCATCAGATGTCATAATATTCCAAATGAATTTGAATAGAAGTGTATTATTAAATGTCTAGTGGAGCTTGATACATAATACAACAATATTAATACCATTTATGAACTCATTACATATAATAGTTATAGGATAAATTTCAGGGATAGATCTAATATATATGAAATTCTATAATATGTTTTTTAGAATTTTTATAAGAAATCATATCCATTTGTATTCAGGAAAGGAATATAAATATTGATGAGATAACTGAGTTGACTGATCAGATTATTCCATTTTGGTACATAGATATTTTATTTCAACAAGCTAACTATTTGACTATGTTAGAACATATTTTCATAAGGTTGAAGATTTTTAGTTTTTCCATAAGAAGAGGGACATTAAGTGATTTTAATGATAGTGTTCCACTATTCACTAAATGAGATTTAGAAAGCCTATTTCTATTAGTAATAAAAATTCCATCCCTAATGAAAATAAAACACTTATTACAATTATTTTTTTGACCTTCCAAATCTTCATAGTAACGAATAAAATAATTGATGGAATACATGTTGTTTTTCGAAGCATATTCATATAATAGTATTTCATCATAATAGAGGAGGTGTGAGTGGTGAATAATCCCATTATATCCTTAATCCATTCATATAGTAAAATTTTATTATGCTTGATAATGCATCTACAACATACTCTACAGCACTGGACAAGAGAATACATGAGATGGTTCCCCTTTCCTAACACCAATAGAGCATTCAATGAATCCTCTAGGGATAAATTAATGATAATAGAGAGCCTCATCGAGTAACAGATTATGATATCTAAGACCCAGATTCTTCTTAATGGGTGCCTCGAGTATAGTGACCCACATGGTCTAAAACACATCTCCCCACATGAAAAAGGTTGTTGACTAGTAGCATGGACATAGGGTGTGTCCATGGGAAGACTATGCCCTCATTAAAAAATTATAGCATATCAGATAAATACAAACAGAGGTAATCAGTGTAAGCAATACATGTAAATAGAGGCCACAAATGAAAATATAGGCAACAGTAACAATAACTGAAATTACTAGAATATCATACACACGTACATGTGATGATGATATGTCATGTATCTAGAAAACTAGAAAACATTAATACGAGACAATAGGAACAAAATGTTCCAAAAAAGTATACAGAAAATAATAAAACATCCCAAGCATGCCAAGATCTGGCTCAATCATTTTCTATCAAGATCCTTCATAAACAGCAATAAATCATGTGTTTGAATTCATATGCTTCCCTTTATAAAAAAATGAATTCATTTAATCTACTTTCGGTAGAAAAAGGTTCATAGAGGGGATGATAGATAATTCTCACTAGGCCACTACCATCGATGTCTATTACATTGGTCCCTTGTAATGGAAATGTAATCTTGTGCAATAATGCATATATAATGTAAGACAAAGCAATGTAACTAAATCCAAAAGTACCCGATTCAAACCTCAATTAGCTTCTGAACATAACCAGTCGATTAAATTATTATTATTGAATTATAAATGATTAACTTGTTAACAATAGTGATGTTTCCTTATTATTTAATGGAAACCTGTAATGACATTTAATAAAGAATTTCCAAGGTAATAACTAAGGCAATGTATACCTCAAGGGTATCCAACTCAGTATTAACTGTAGTCTTTCTATGGGTAAGAGTGTAATATAGGTAGCATATTCCAAGGAATTCCACAATTAGGTGACATCCAAATCAAAGGTTATCATCAAAGGTAAAATGGGGTTAAACAGAGGTAGAGCCATATGGGTTGAAACCCTGGAACCTAATTGTCAATGTTTGATCCAATGAGTGTATCCATGTCATCCTTTAATACTATGTGAGGGGTCCTATGATTTCGTACCTGGCATCAAAGAATAGAGAATGATCGGGATCTATGTGGGTCTTAACCTAATAATGTTGTTTCTTTGAATCAGATTGGGGTTCCCGAGTGATCATGGAATTCCCCAATAAGAATCCAAGGTGACCTCAAGTAAGGCCATTCCTATTAAATTATGATATCATGCAATATATCATTTGGTTTATGCCTTTCCATTCATTAGTGTGATCAGTTCATATATAATGAAACCGTTATTAATTCCATTTAAGGAAGATTCAATAATTGAGGTTCATTTCTCTACATTCCATTAATGTTGTAATGGGTGCTACATACATGAAACTTATTAATCATTCACATATAATCTGGTCATGTCATATACTTAATATACTTTCCAATTTCCATTTTTATATTTATTTATCAATTTTAAGAACATAGATTTTATCGGTAAAGTGGAAATATTACATTTTAATTTACAATATAAAATTCACAATATATAATAAGCCATTTTAAATAGAAAATCATACCCTTATAAGGGTCAATCCAAGTCACACCCAAATAGTTGATCAAATGTGTCGAATACTAAAAACCCAATTATGGAATAACATGCTACATTTTCTTGATATATTTTGTGGAATAAACCATAAAAATTAATAACATATATGGAAAGATAATAACCACATAGTTCTGATGAATGTAATAATGGCATATATATATTCAATAAATGGAACCCCATAAATGGGTGGGCCTCACATAATAATTCCAAAATAAATGATCTTGGGGGATTAGTTATAGAGAACCCACCATAGGACCTTATGACTCTACTAATTAAATATAATCCCTTTACTTTGATTGGATCAAATGATATTTAAGAAATGAGGAGAAACACACACACCACGAGAATTAGGCCAAGAGAAAAATATATGGAGAATGGATTAAACAGACTCGAGTAGTTAGTATTGTTCATCCAACATGATGAATGGAAGCTCAATCAAATCCCAACAAAGGATATCTTTCAGTTCCTAGATTTGGACTTCAAAACACTCCAAAATGAAATCCATAATGGTAAAGCCCACTGGAAATCATATTACTGAACAATAGGTGGCATAATAAGATCATTAAGGGTAAAATAAAAATTTTACACAGAAAAATAGCATGTGAACTGTTTTTCCACCCAGTTTGAAAGACCATTCAAAACACAAACATGCATACCTCAGAATAAAGGGAACATGAATGTTTAGGCTGCACATATATGCACAAACCATGAGATATGGTTTGGACTGAAAATAGACTATATGCATAGTAAGGAAAATCTTGCACTAATCGTGCGATATGGCCAGTTTCACAAAATGATGAGTTCTATGATTTGAACAAGAGAAAGACACCCCAAAACCATATCAAACTCATTATAAATCCATATTAGGCCCAAAATAAATAATTAGACTGAAATTCAATGGATCCATAACTGAGTGAAAAATCAGGTTCTCATAGTCTTCCCCATTAAAGGAACTCATACCCAACTTCTCATTTCAATGGTTCTAAGACACTCTCTGTGAACAATTATGGCCATTGAGCACATATGTTGGACTCACACTCCAAAATCGCATCCTTCACATGGCCATGATACCATAGAACTTGAACAAGAGGGATATAGCAGCCTCAGAGTACCTTTGTGCTTCAGTCAAAAATATGTATTGTATACCCCTCAAAGTTAGAATCTACATTTAACTCAAATTCCACTGGATAAAAGGTCTGAAATTTGTCAGAATGATACTGGTGAAGCTATGAAACCTGGAATAAATCAAGAAAGGAATTGTGACTCTTATTTAAAATCATATGATAGGCTACTGGTAAGACTCATTCTAGGATCACAAATGTACTTTCATAAAGGGTTGATAGCTTCCCTTCCTTCTAAAATATTCAATGCCCTAGATTGGTGACATCCAAAGGAAAACACGATCTAAAACCTCGCCTCTAGTGGTCATTGATGGTGATCGAAATAGGATTTTTTTCTTAGACTGGGTAGTAGTCATAAACTTTCTAATCAGCTGAGCCTACTGTAAATTCTTCTGGATGAGAAAAGGACCTAGTAGGGCTGCATTACCTTCCTCTAGCCAACACAGGGGTGAACGACACAACCTTCCATATATGGCCACAAAATGATCCATCTTAATTTTCATAATAAATATATTATAATAGGAGAATCCAGTGAGTGCTATATGAATTTCCCATAAAACACTAAAATTAAGGACACATTCTAGAAGCATATCCTTTAGAACATGTATTTTCTGTTCGGATTGTCCATCTGTCTGATGGTAAAAATATGTTCATAGAAGAAACTCTGTTCCCATTTATTTCTTAAATAATTATCAAAATTATGTTGTGAAATGAGAATAAAGGTCTGAAATTATATTACGAGGGACCCTATGGAGTCATACAATCTCACTGACATATAGTCATCCCTACCATCAACTAAAAATGTCTACTAAATAGGAATGAAGTTCTCTGCATTCTTTTTCTGGTCGATGAAAATCCATACATTGTCACTAACTCTTGGAGTCCTATGTAAACTGAATATAAATTCTATATATACATATTCCCATTTACAATATAGGAATAGAATTTTTTATAACAAGATTGTAGGACTCTATTGCTCCACCTTCACCTTCTAACAGGTGGAACACCTAATGATATAGCCTGATGTCTTATGTTTCATACCAGGATACCTATACTATCCTCACATGTCTCAATAAATTGTTTATATTGATGGATGAACTTCCCACTGAGAGTCATGGGATTATTCCATCAATTACTCTCTCATATATATAGGGAAAAAGACACATCCATGAGTACTCTTGTTATTGTCCCTATCTACAGACCAATCTAGAAGCAAGTTATCTTCTAACAAAATCTCTCAGAGTATAAATCCATCATGATCTCAATAATTTTATAAACTTCCCCATCCCAACGAGGGAATAGGTAAATGTCAAAGATGATAGGTAAGACAACTTGTGAATATAATGAATGTCTAGGCAAATATCATAGAAGATGGTCATTAACTTCCATTCATCACTAGATTCCTATACTTTTTGTTCTTGATTTTTCCAACTCAGTGCATATGAATACACATTACCCTTAAAAGGAATATAGTCAATTTTAAATTTAAAATATTTTAGATATTTGATAGATATTTGCTGTCTGAAGATTTTGTCATGCTGAGTAATGAAATATTTGATTCTCTTGGGGTCTGTTTATACCACAAATCGTTCACCCAAAAGGAAGTGACTCCAGTAACATAAGTCATGGAAATCTTATAATAGCTCAAGTTCATGTGTTGGGTAATTTCTATGAAGAGACCCCAACTACTGAGATCTATATGAAACGACTCTTTCATCATGAATTAGTATAGCTCCTGGTCCGATTCTTGATGTATCAAAAAATATGGTATAACCTACACCTAGTACCGAAATAATTATAAAAGGTGTTGATACAAGCCTATGTGTCATATCCTGAATGTATTTCTCACACTCTTCTTACGAATGGAACTTGACACTATTCCTTGTAAGGTAGGTAAAAGGTGAATAAAGAAATGATAAATCTAATAAGAAATACATGTAATATCCATCCATCCCCAATAAACTCTATATATCAATCATGTTCTTGGGATGCTTCAAAGAAACTACATCACTAAACTTTTCGAGGTCTCCAAATTCTTCTCATTCTGATATTATAGTCACAATAAGTGAACATTGTCGATTTAGAAGTGTCACTTCGAAATTTTGGTGTAATGTCTATTATCTCTTAGTGTACACAGAAAGATCATAGGATGTTTGGCATGGTCTCTATGTGTGTGTGAATATCCCAAGATGTTATCCACAAATACCATGAAAAAATAGTCCATATATGGCTGGAATCTCCTCTTCATCGGATCCATGAAAATGGTTGGGGAATTCGTAAGACCAAACAACATAACAAGTTACTCATGCTAACCATATATGTTATGAAAATTTGTATGATGTATGTCTGATGGGCAAACTCATTTGTAATGATCACCTGATCTACAGTCGATCATGGGGAATCCCTCATCATCATGGAGGTGGTTGAAGGTATCATCTATTCGAGAAAGTGGATACTGGTTCTTGACTATAAGATGATATAACATTATGTAATCTGTTAATATATATATTGTTTCATATTTGTCCTAGTAAAATAAAATGTGGAACCCTATGAGGATGTACCATCCCATATAATACTATTGGCCCCTAAATCCTCTAACTACCACATAAGATCTTGAAGATCTATAGGTGTCATATTTTATAAAGGAATGTACATTGGAGTTTCTCCTAGAACAAGCTATATTGTATGCTCTAGTTATCTATAAAATAGTAATCCGGAAAAATTACCAAGAAAGACGTCCCTGAAATGATCCACTACTAGAGGTAAATCAACTTTTTGTAAATAATAATCCTCTAGGAATATATTTTTTGTATATGTGGTCACTCAACCTATCCCATGATGTTATGGTCTAGTTATACCAGCCTAGACATCACACATACCATTATATAGATAATTTTTGACCTCTGGTGACATAAATAACACCCTATACAGATAACAGTTTACAAAATCTTGACATTGAAGAAACCAATCAAACCCAATAATTATTTCAAATCCCATTATCATTAGAACAAATACGATCCATAAGAATGGTTAACTTCCTACCTCAATTGGAAATCCCCCCCACAAGTATATACTCTATAGTCATACCCCTAAAGTTGTGTATAGGTTCATTACACAATATTAATATTGTATCTATATTCTTAGATATTCCACAATAGATACAATGATAAATTAATTTAGAAGAACCTATATCAAATTAAGTAGACACTATTGTAGATGGCATAAGAATAGTACCTCATACTATAGAAGGTACCGCTACCTAATCCCCTTGTATCGGCTGCAGTGCATTCAACAAGACTGATCCACGACCCATTGCAACTGATTTGATACCCCAATCATAATTTCTCTACTAGCACTGCAGATGATTAGGGGTCTAGAATCTAAATCTATAAAATCCACCTCAACCAAAAAAACTGATGTTATTCTAAATCCACTCCTGATGCAGCATAAATGAACTCTCCACTGTAGGTGGAGCTATCACTGATCCTTTTCCAATCGAGGATAGTGGAATAGTCCTACAAAAATATTAGAGGTTCCACATAAGACATCATGCCCAACACTCCATTGTGTCTATATCACATTGAGGATTATTTTTCCCGCATCATCTACACTAATTACACTCTATAGAGTTGTCGAAATTGGAACTATGGTTTAATTTACCTAATGAGAATCCTAGAGGGAACATTTTCTACCAGTAGATGAACTACTGGCCTACCTTGGAACTGATCCTTTATAACTGTTACTATTATTGTCCCCTATTTTATATTCAGTAATGAGATCCTAATTAACTATTTCAAAAAAATTATTCTGGCGAAATCCTTTCACCTATGTACGGATGGAATACTGGATCCCATCCTTGGGACATATTACATGAGCACTCTCATCACCAGGTAGAAGCGGTGTAAAGAACTGCAACTCCATTAAATATTTTATATTTCAATAACAATCATAAAAACCTATTTGATATGCATCAAATCTCTCACTCGGATATCTCTTAGTGTATGAGGGAAGAACTGATCAAAGAAGGCAATCTAGAAATAAACACATAACATTCCCTGAAAATGACTATCCTATGTAATAACATCCCACCAGTTATTGTTCAAATATCAATGTATGTGTGTGGATAGATTGAACCTAAGATCTGGAGGAATTTTCAAATTCTCAATGATAGATTGGGTGGATTCTATCCAAGAATCAGTATCCTTTTAGACCACCATCCCCTTAAAAAGTAGGAGTATGTTACTGCTGGAGTTCATGAGTCAGGTCATCCATCATATGTTCAAGCTTTGAACTAGCATGTATGGATTGCATCAGTCATAGGAAACAGTGAAAAATTTGTGCATTACATCCCATATCAGGTAAATCATGTAGTAAGAGTGGCGACATAGATCCCACCGCCTCTATATCATGGTTTTCTCCAACTTTATGGAGTATGATATGAGGACGTCAGGGAAACATTGGTCTACAAATTCCAAGCACATTCCTCAGAACAATATTAAGCTGAAAGATACCATCACTAGCTTAAGATGAACATAAGAAAGCCCTCTAGACAAGGAATACTACCCCATCTAGCAGCTTAAATGGCCACTGATAGATATGTTCTCAGGTATAAGTTTCATTTCATTTTACATTTTATTTCAAGGTTCACTACTTTAAAATTCATAAACATGAAATGGGAGGATAATAATGTACAAGAAATTAATTTTAGATTTCATGATTCACTGTATAATGGATAACTATTTCTAGTGAATCAGTTCCCATATACCATATCACTGGAAATGATACCAACATATTTATAGTATATTGTCTCGACTCAGATAATTACTAATCCTAGCCCATGAGGGACTATACAAGTCATGAATTGAGATAAGAAATCTCTCAATCACAACCAAGAGTAATACAAACATATGCTAACTATCACAACATCACTCAATATTTGTCGGCATATCATGAAATGCCAGGTAGTGAAATGCACCTATATAGCATGGAAATATGCATGTAATACATTTTAAAGGGGCTTATAATGATCCAAAAATTGTGATCCTTTCCCTCATTTCATCAAGCCAAAGATGAAGTGAAATCCTCAATAAGTGTAATAATCAACAACTCCACATAACATGTGATTAAGAACTATGATCATCATTTTGGGTATGGATATTTAGTTAGGTATGTTTTGAGGAAAGAGGATGAATTGGGGAATATTCTAAGTAGCCACCCTGTAATTTTTATTACACGTCATGTGCATGGTTTCCACACTTAACTGTGTATTGTCCATGTAACGGCTGAGTAATTTCATGTAGGTGACCAGGAAAAACTCCTAAAGTAGGGGTCGGTTGAGGCTAGTACATTGTATGTGAATTAAATGAACATGTCGTGTACTTTTGTTTTTTATTTTATAGGTTATCTCTAGGCCGTGTATTACATCCAAAAAACACCCCTTTCCCTGTCATTCATATAGTACAATGATGAATAGAGGAATAACATTGACCTCCTCCCATTCCTCCGTACGTGCTTCAATTAAGATGCCGCTGGGTGCATTGCATTCCTACAGGTGACTTATCTTTTTCCCTAGAGCCTCTCTTCCTAATTTATTATCTCTCCCATGAGCTATGAAGGGTTGATCATTTTTACACTTTTTCGTAGATCTATTTCATTCTAGGATGATTCAAGGGCCTAAATTTAGGAGTCTTCATCATGGAACATCAAGGTATGTGGGTTGTGCCTTTCTTTGACTATCATTGGATTATATATGCTTAAATTGCTGAATACCCATCTTTGGAGTATTGTGTGTTTTTGGAATTTAATTATGTCTAATACCTACTATTGTTTGTGTCATTTAGAAAGTGTTATTGCTTATATATAAGGCCTTGTACCTTTATTATGGGTGTGTTTACCTTGTTTGATAGATTATGACCATTTGGTCTACAATTCTTCTTAGTATTTCATTGTTTTCTATGCATCTTGTTGTTAGGATGAAGTTATTGATTATATGATATTCATGTGATTAACATTGTGAATGTTTTACCAAAGGGAATTTTATTGGGGGACTTCCTGAGGTATGGTCATTAATTTATAATTGTTGTTATGTTGACCTATAGGTATTTACAGTGACAACTACCTGGTGGTCATTGAATGGAGGGGTTATACTGTGAGAGCTACCTCGAGTTTCATTATTAAATGAATGATGGACTATAGGGAATTAACTTTTAGAGCTTCCAGGGGTCATCATATTAAATTTTTTC
This sequence comes from Viscum album, assembly GCA_963277665.1. NCBI lineage: Eukaryota > Viridiplantae > Streptophyta > Magnoliopsida > Santalales > Viscaceae > Viscum > Viscum album. The sequence continues at coordinate 189,662,347 of OY728133.1, read as the reverse complement.
TATGAAGACCAAGGGGTTATTGACCGTGGCAGCTACAAAAGTTTTCATTTGTAAATTATTAAGGCAATGTAGGACCTAAGGGGTTAGTATGTTTGTGTTTTATCAGGGGGGGGTGTATTTGTTTTTGAATTGATGATCCGTTGAACTATAGGGGTCAAACTCTAAGAACATTCCTAGAGGGTTTCTTATGAATGTTTGAATTATTGTTAAGATATTGCCAAGAAAAATCCAAAAACATGGACTCAGACTTACATGATTGTTTAGATGGCCTTTTGAGATGTTGGTTTGATATATTATATAGTGGGGATAAATATCATAAGATAGATCCTGGGATTGTTTATTTAATGTTTTGAATAATTAATAAATTTAAATGAATGCAATTTGAAGTAACATTTTTTTCTTCTGAGTACTTCCCAGTTTATTGCATTAATTTTTCTATTGCATGCTATATATATTCACTGACAGTTAGGCACAAGACATTTGGTGGTTGCCTACATGGATTTATCTCACACCCTGTTTGGGTCATTCTTCTAGGCCGAAAAGGATTATACAATTGTTGGTATAGATTAGGAAAAGGTAACTTCTTCATAGTTAATCGATTGTTGTTGGAGCTAGAGATCATGGGACCAAGTTGAGGATTTTGATGCTATGGGATTTTCTTGTTTTATGTACTTTGGTTTAAGTATGGATTTATAGAATTGTGACTTGTTTGTATGATTTAATAGATATATGTGAAATGCATTATATATATTTATATATATATATATAAAGTTGTTTATACTATCAGTTTTCTATTGTTTAATTATGTTGTTTGGAATTACTGGTTCCTCTAAAATTTAATATTTTTTTCCACTGTGTTACACTACCAATGAGGGAATATTTTCCCCACTACCACTCCAAAGGCCCTTACTACTAGTCAACATCCTTTGGATTGTGGGGAAATTCTCTTGAGGACCTGTCAGCAACCAGGTACAAGGCACCTTTTTGAGGCACCCAGAACCGGGACATTACAAAGTGGAATCATAGGATGTTTTTTTTCTATTTTGTCTTACTATTTGGAGCATATAGACAGGGATAATAAGGAATTTGTATTTTTTAATAAGCTGTGATCGGGAGTAGCAGACCCTCATATAACGAAAATCCATGTTACCACGAATATTTCAATTTTTCTTGTTTTTAAATTGTTACAGTTGATTTGATTTCACCATTGGGTGAAACACTTGTTTTGTGTTGTTATTATTGATATTATTGTGGTTCTATTTCAATTGAAACCTAATGATATGATGGTACGCATCTCATGCATCATATAGGCACTTGATAGAGATCACATGACTTGCATTTTTTTCAAGCCATTTAAGATGAATTACTGATTTCATGGTGTTGTGATAGATGTTGTTCTAGATATGCATGATTATGTGATAGACTCCATGATATAATACCTACTATTCTAATCGGGTATTTTAATATGTAATTTCATATTTGGATGGACACCAATCTTTCATCCCTGAGGTGTTATGGGCCCTCTAGTATCCGAATTTGGTGGATCTTTTTGGAATATTAATTTACTTTGGTCAAGTTATGATGTGAAAAAGGATTCCAAACTTTGATTCATGGGGAGTATAGGATCCCATGGGTCTGAATGAATCATGTATTGGAATGAATTTTATGTTTTTAGGGGTTTTGGAGATGTTTCAAATGATTATTGTCTGGAAACCATGACAACATGACACATTGTGATATAAACACACTCCATGTGTTCTCCTGTTCTAGAAAAAAAATATTCATAAGTAAACGTCATGTACCGTATGTGTGTGCTATGTAATATTTAACTATGTGACTAATCGTGTGAGTAGAGAACCGGGGTTGTGGAACTTTTAGTAGAACATGTTATTCCTAGGTTTTACACATCGTGTTATAAGGAACCATGTATCCAGCCATGTGACCTACGATATGGGTGGATGAAACATAGGTTGTAAACACCATGTTCCATTTATGAATGTTGTGTCGAGTCAACTGTGTATCCAATTGTTTGACTAACGACACGTTTAGTTAAAATATAAGTGGTATAGACTATTTATAGGGGGAACACGCCATGTAGTGTTACGCCGGAAGACCCCATGTTGTTTATCCATGTAGAGGAACCAGGAAAAGAGGGAATATACAAGTTCATTGCATGTCTCAGGAGGAACACGTTGGTGGAATGGGTGTTACACAATGATGTTTTCCAAAGCTACATGCCATGTTAACAGCTTAAGAGAACACATCGTGTAGGGGTTATACATATTGTGTAACCATATTTTATAAAACATGAATATAACTTCTCATGTTCCTTTCTTGAAATTGTATGTTTTTTTACTTGATAAACATGAACATAGGGGTATGCTTGACCCTATAGATTCATGCTGATAATACTTTCTCTTATTGTACGCCAGGTGCAGGGTGATGACTAGACCCCAAAAAGGATATATCAGGGACTACTAGTAGATCATCTCCTTATGCCCGTCTTGGAACCAGCTATAGTACCGGACAGAGGTGGTGATGCACATTTTCCTGAAGACTTCTTGAGTAGATTACAGAACTTTCAGGGGGAACCTCATCCTGTTCTGTCTATGGTAGTGCTGACTTGGGTATTCTAGTAGTATTATCATCCCACATTTTCTAGGGATGGAGGACCACATTCTATAGATTCATGGTTGGAGGCCATACTCGCAATCATTGAGCATATGGAGATGACTTCAGAGAGGAGGGTAAATATTTCTATGTACATGTTACGTTATTCTTCTAAGAGATTGTGGGATGTTATCTCATAGATGGGACGTCAAGTGTTTCAGAGGACCTTCGGTGATTACATATACCCCATGATGTTGAGGGCCAATCGAGCCCAAGAGTTCATGAATTTGGATTAGGGTGATATATTAGTGATGGATTACTCATCCCATTTTACATAGATTCAGTGCTTTGCACATATTCTGTGAGGTGATGAGTTATCCTTGGCTAGGAAATTTGAGGATCATATGAGGTTTGACATCCGATCAATGGTTAATTTCATCTGGCTGACATTAGTGACGACTATGGTGAAGGAGGCACTGATTACTGAGTGCAATTTGAGGGAGTTGGGAGATGCGAGCCTAGGTGGTTTAGCATCTAGGGATTGTACTCCTTCGATAGATAGCAGGAAGTACTGCATGGAGATTTCACACAATGTTTCATTAGGTATCAAGGTAGTATGATACTAGTGCGGGAACAATGGTCATATAAAACCACATTTCCCAAGGGACCCAGTTGAGTGTCGATCTTTAGGAATGATGGGCCATATTCAGCGGTTTTTTCATTTTTTCTCACTAGCAGTGATTGATAGGGGTTCTTCTATGACTCCACTTTCATGAGAAGGACCACCAGATTCTTATCAATCAACAAACTTGAGTTCTTCAGATTTTTCAGGATGAAGAGGTGGTTTTGGACATGGCATTCAGGCTATATGTTCTTAGAGGTAGTATGGGGGGGGGGTCATATCAAGGTATTCAGGTAGAATCGTAGGGTTGCAGTATAGTTCATCCTTTTGTAGTGGAGCATTCCCAGCAAGAGCAGGATCCTATACCATCTACGGTTAGTGGTATGCTTCAAGGTGCCTCAGTTTTATCTTCTTTTATTTTTGATATAGGGGATTCCCATGTTTTTTATCTATTTCCATTGTGTAAATCCTTGCAATCAGTATCTTTATGTATGAGGATGTTATCATTCTAGAAACTCAATTAGAAATTAGTGTGGTTAGTTTACGTCAGTTCAAGGAGTTCCCTCTTGGGATTGGTGGGTGTCACATCTTACGGAACCACAATGTCATAGAGATGACATGCTTTGACTTAATTATTGAAATGTATAGGTTTATCTCTTTTCAGGACTTTTTTGACATATATCGCCACAGGTTTAGTTTCATGTCTCGAGAGGGTGGGTCTATTCTACCCAAGATAGAATCTGATTTCTAGGAAAGCATAGTGGGAGAAAAGTATCCTAGATGTGAATAATTATAGCTCATATTTCTAGTTTATATTTGTATAACTTGGGGACATCACAGTTGCACTTTCCTTCTACGGTGGATCATTTCAAAGATGTCTTTCTACAATATTTTTTATGTTTACCTTTGAAAAGTGATGTATATTTTTCTACTTTTTTTGTGCTAGGAACGACATTGGTGTCCATTCCTCCTTAGAGGATGGAAACATGAGAGTTATAAGTGCTCGAGAAAGAGTTATATGAGTTGTAGGAAAAAGTTTTCATCTGACCATGTACATATCATTGGGGTTAGCCAGTCCTTTTTGTGAATATGGTAGATTGTACCCATATACATTGTGTGGATTATCGATAGATGAAACATCGTTCAGTTACTAAATGATATCCCTTTCCAAAGATTTATGATCTCTTTGACCAGCTTTGAGCATCCCATGTGTTCTAGAAGATTGAATTTAGAGTCCACTATCATCATTTTGGTGTTAGGCCATGAGATATACCTCTAATATACATTTATAGTTGGATTGGTAAATTAGAATATTTTGTTACGTCATTCGGTCTCACAAATGCGCCGATAGTTTTCATGGAACTGATGAATCAAGTGTTCCATCCTTAGTTGAATTCTTTTTTGGTAGTCGTCATGGATGATATCTTTGTGTGCTCTCACACTCGACAGAACCATGCCACTCATCTTTAGATCATATTGAGTACACTATGAGAGCATTATTTATATTCCATGCTCTCAAAGATCCACTTTTGGATGGACCATATTCACATCATGGGTCATGTTATCTCGAAGACTGAAGTATCAGTAGACGTAGTTAAAGTGAGAGAATTTGTTTCCTGGGAGCAGTGGAATAACATCATTGAGGTACAAACTTTTCTGGGGATGGCTGGTTATTACAAGAACATTATATAGGACTTTTTATGCTTTGTAGAACCACTGACAGTGTCGACTAATAAGGGCGAAAGGTACCTGTGGCCAGATACCTACGATTCAACCTTTCAGTCGTGGAATGGGTGGTTGAATTTTGAACCTATACTAATTTTTATAGAGCTGATCCAGAGTTATACCATTTACTGTGATGCTCCAGGTATCGGGCCGAGAACAGTTTATAAGTATTGTGAATTAGTTATTGTGTATGAGTCTCGATTGTTGTTGTCACATGAGAGGAATTTACAAATGCATGATCTTGAGTGAGATGCAGTTGTGCATGAATTTCATTGTTAGGAACATTATCTTATGAGAGTGAATTTTATGGGTCACACTGACCACAAAAACCTCAAGTATATATTTACTCAGCATGATTTGAATATGAGATAGCAAAGGTGGGTTTATTACCTTCAGTATTTTGATGTTGATCTCTCCAACATGCATGGGAAAGGAAACGAAGTGGCTAATGTGTTGAGTAGAAGGAATCAAATACATGCAGTTTATGAGGCCAATAATGAGTGGAATCCTACGGATATATTTTATAAGATGAATTTGGAGGTGTAGGATAGATAGGGGTAGACATTTCTTTCTTCAATAGATGTTACCTCTACTTTCCTGGATCTAGTGAGAATGGGGAATCTATTAGATTCCAAAGTCCTAGTTCTTTGGGAGAGTCTGTCTGTTGAGGAATCTACTCCGTGATGAACCATAAGTGAGTATGAGCTCTTTTGTTTTCATGTATTCATATGGGTGTCAGCATACATGTGTGAGGAGTTGATGAAGGATTTTCATTCCCTAGTTTGGGAAGATTATTCTAGTGTTTCCAAGATGTATTGAGATCTACACCATCAATTTTGGTTTCCATGCATGAAAAGAGATATTTCTGATTTTGTAATGATATGTTCCACATGTCAGCACGTGAAGGAAGATAATCAATTATTATAAGGCCATTTACAAGAGTTTCCCATTCCCAAGTGAAAGTGTAATGATTTGGCAGTGGATTTCATGATAGGTTTACAAATGTATCCTAAAGGGAATGATGTAGTTTGGATTCTTATCGACGGGCTCATAAAGGTTGTACACTTCGTTTCGATTCTGGATAACATTAGGGTTGATGATCTTGGAAGGTTTTAAAATCTCATATATTTTATGTTTTCATGGAGTTCCGCACTCTATCATTTCAGAAATGAAATCCTATTTTACTTCTCTTGTCCGGTAAGAACTACCGAGGGCTCTAGGTACACAGGTACTTCTTAGTACAACTTACCATCCCTAGACAGATGGCCATTCTGAGCACATGATTTGGGTTTTGAGGGACATGTTTCAACTATACTTCCATGATTTTTGAGGGTCATTGGATAGAAACATAACCCTTGTTTATTTTTCCTACAATAATAGTTTTCTAAAAATTATTTGGATGGAGCCCTAGGAGTCTTTGTATAGTAGGACATGATGATAACCCTTATGTTGGTTAGATGTAACAGAGGAAGCTATGATGGATCCTCGTCTTGTCTGGTAGACCACTGAATAGGTGGAGTTATATCAGAAGAGAGGGGATAATGTATAGTCTCACTAGAAATCTTATGTTGATCAATGGAGATGTCCTCTATAGTTAGAGGTCGGAGATTAGGTTTTCTTATGTGTCAAAGCAAGGATAGGACGCATGAGGATTAAGAGATAGGGTAACCTTTCACCATGTTATTTCGGGTCGTTTTAGGATTTGGAGAGAGTTGGGTCGGTTGCCTATCTTTTGCAGCTACCTTATTGTTACAAGGATATGCATGACGTCATTCATGTTTTCTAGCTACGACATTACTTTTCGAACCCAACTCATGTTTTTCAACCTAAGGAGGTTGTATTATAGGTGGATTAATCCTTTTAGGAGAACCCTATTTTGATTGTGGATCAAAAAAAAAAATTCTTTGTGGCCGGTATGTTCTTTTGGTATGGGTGTTATGGTTGGACAGACGATTATAGGACAAGACATGTTAGAGGAAGGCCGATGTACGATCACATTGGCCAAATTTTATTGATGTTTCTCATTCTCCACCCTTGGAATAGAAATTTGAGGATGAATTTTTTTAAGGGGGGTTTTTTATGAACCTGAATCATTATTTCATGTATTGATATTTATTTCGGGTTTTTCTTGAGTAAAAATAAAGAATTGAGAAGTTTTCTAAGTACACATTGTGTACTTTTGAGTACACACCATGTACCTAGTTTCCATGCATATCTATATAAATTTTGTCTAATGGCTGAGTACATGGCCATGTAGGTGACCTAACATATATCCTAAAGTGGGGGCCGGTTGATTCTAGTATATAGTGTGTACATTAAATGAACACTGAGTGTGATTTTATTTTTATTTGATACATCATTTTGGGTTCACGTCTCTTTTCCATAACATATTTTATCTCCCTGTGCTTCGCATAGGAGATCAACAGATGGCTGAAGAACTTCTATATCCTCTTGTCCCTCTGTCTGAGCTCTGATTAAGATGATGCTGGGTGCGTTGGTTTCACACTGGTGTGTTATCTCTTTCCCTGGGTCCTCAATTTCTAATTTCATTTCTTCATGAGTTATTGAGGGTTGATCTTTTTTACACTTTTCATAGATCTAAATATTTCTAAAATGATTCAAGGGTCGATGTTCATAAGTTTTCATCGTACAACATCAAGGTAGGTGGTTTTTTTTGTTTCTTGGATTATATTTGGATTATATATGCTTATAGTGCCGCAAAACCATGTTTGTGGTATTTTGTGTATTTTGAATTTAACCCTGTTTAATATCTTTTTTGTTTTGATGGATTGAAAAATGTTTAATGCTTATGCACAAGGCGTTATACCATGATTATGGGTGTGTTTCCCTTATTTAATTTATTATGACCATTTGGTCTAGAATTCCTATTAAGCTTTCTTTGTTTTCAGAGACTCGTGTTGTTATGATGGAGTTACTGATTATATGAGATGCACTTGATTCACATTGTGAATGTTTGACCAAGGGTAATTTGACTATGGGAGCTTCCCAATGTATGTTCATTTATGTAAAGTTACTGTTATGTTGACCCATTGGTATTGACTGTGAGAGATGCTAAGTTGTAATTTAATAGAGGTGTTATACCATGAGAGCTAACTAGAGGGTCATTACTAAATTAATGTTGGACGATAGGGTATTTATTTTGAGAGCTTCCAGGGGTCATTATATTTTATTTTTTCAATGAAGACCAAGGTAGTATTGATCCTGAGAGATACCCAGGTGGTATTTTTTAAATGACCAGTGCCTTGTATGAAAATAGGGGTTAGATAGTGTAAGCATTCCCAGAGGGTCATTATTTATTGAATTTATGATATGTTGAACTAGAGGGGTTATACTGTGAGAACATTTATAGAGGTTTGCATATGAATATTGGAATGATTGTGACGATTCTTCAAATCCAAATCACAATCTTGGACACGGTCTTACTTTATTTTTTAGATGGACTTTGGAGACTCCTTTTTTTTACATTATACAAGGGGGATACAGAGCTTATTCTTGATACTGGGATTCATTATTCAATGGTTTGAATAAATAATAAATGTAATTAAATGTAATTTGAAACTATAGGATTTTTTTCTTTTGAGTACATTTTTGTTTATTGCCTCACTTCATATATTTCTTATAAAATATATTCACTGATAGTTAGGCAAATTTATTTTTAAGGTTTCCTACTAGGACTCATATCACACACTGTTTGGGTCATTATTTTTTTCAAATAGATTATATGGTTTCATTTATAGATAAGGGAGAGTTACCTTCTCCATCATGTACTTGATTGATGTCATTTCTTGATATAATGGAACCAAGCTGAGGATTGGAATGTTGTTGGAGTTTACATCTTTCTGTACATTGGTTTTAGTAATTTATTTCTATAATTGTGACTTGTTTGGATGATTTACTAAATAAATGTGACACACATCATTTATTTATTTATATACATATATATGTTGTAGTTTTTTATACTACCAATCTTCCAAATTTTACTTATGTTGTCTGGTATTATTTCTTCTACTATTTTTTACTGTTTGTTTCTATTTTGTTACTCTACCAATGAGGGCATAGTTTCCCAACTATCGCATCCAAGGCCCTCGCTTCTAGTTATCAACCTTCAGTATTTTTGGAAATTCACTTGAGGCCATGTGACCAACCAGGTATGGGGCACCTTTGGGCGGAACCCAAAATCAGGATGTTACAATGTGTATCACTAAATGGTAAAATTTTATTAGCGATAATAGGAAAAATAGAATGAAAATTATATTTCAAGTATCAGGGATTTTACCCAGAACATGGGTTCGTGAATCCCAACAACAACTTGCGACCATGTCACAAGTTTTACTAATCACCAATCTATTGCCTCAAAATAGTAAACCAATAAAGGAACCTCCTTTGATAAAATTTTTTGACGTCCCAGACTCAGAAGTCACTTATTGTCTGCCTCGAGCAAGGTGGGCCACATTCCCTTAAGCGCAGCTCCCCAAACGCTAGAGGTTGCCAACTAGAAACGAAGGCCAAAAGTTTATTTTTGGGGAGACTATGCCCTCATTGTGAATGTGTGGCATAATAGATAAATATAAACAAAGGTAAATAGTATAAAAAATATAAGTAAACATAAGGTAAATTGGAATATTGAGAGAATAGTAATAATAACTGAAATAACTAGAATAACACACATGCATACAACTGATGATGATATGTCATGTATCTAAAAAAATATGAAATCATGGATACAAGAAATAAGGAATAACATGTTCTGCAATAGTATAAAGAAAATGAAAATACTATCCCAAGCATCTTGAGCTCTGAATTGATCATATACTATCAAGGAATATCCTAAAGAGCTAGAAATAAAGTGTTTGAATTTGTATTCTTCCCTTAATGAAGACATACATTCATGTAATACACTTTAGGTACCAAATGATACCCCTAGAGGGTGTGAGATAAATCTCATTCTGGTGCCACCAATGGTGTATAAAACATTAAGAACATGTAATAGAAATGTAAGAGTGTACAAGCATGCATATTTAATGTAAGGTAGTGCAATGTAACTAAATACCAAAGTACCTAAATTATCCATCGAATGCCATATGAACATTACCAGTCCATTAATTAATTATTACCAGTTTATAAATGAGTCACATGTTAAGAATTGTGAAAGTTACATGTTTTGACAAGTATACCTATAATTTCATTTAATAATGATGTTCTATTGCAATAAAAAAAGGAGATGTATACCTTAAGAGGCGCAAATCCATAATAACTATAGTCTAGATAAGTGTAATATTTTAATCAAATGATCATATTCCATGGAATTTTACAATAAGGTGTCTATCGAATCTGTGGTGATAATCCATGGAAAAATGGGTCTAAACAGAGACACGACCCTATGAAAAATAACCATGGAACCTACCTATCAATACTGGATCAAAGGGGTGTATCCAAGGAATCTTTTAATACTGTGTGAGGGATCCTAATGTGTCATTCAAGGAATCCAAAAATAGATAATGATTAGGATCTTAGTGGGTCTCATCCTATAAAATTGGTATCCTTGAATCGGAATGGGTTTATCTAGTTCTCTTGACATTCCCTGATAAGAATCTAAAGAAACCTCGATTTAGTCCATTTCTAATTAATTCTGAAGTCATGCAATATTTCATTTGGCTTAAGCCTTTCCATTCATTACTATGATATGGTCAAGTAGAAGGAAACCATTGTTAATACCTTTTATGTAATATTCAATAATTAAGGATCATTTCTCTACATTCCATTAATGTTTTAATGGGTTCTACAGACATACAACCAATTAATCATTTTAATTTATTCTAGTAATGTCATATACATAAAATACTTGTAAATTTCCCTTTCACATTCAATTATCATTTTGAAGCACTTGCCTCAAGTGGGTCAAATGATGAGCATACATGGTAGTTTCCATTATTCAATTCACAATATAAATAAATCCATTTAATATAGAAAAGCGTACCCATATAATGGCCAAGAAAATTCACACCTTAATGTGGGATCAAACGTGTCAAAAAATAAAAACCCAATTTTGGAATAACATCCAACATGGGATTGATGGATTTGTAAGAAAACCCCCCTAAAAATGATCACATATACGGAATGAGAATAACCATACATTTATAATTATTATAAAAATGGCATATAAATTCAATAAATAGATCCTGATGAAATAGTTGGGACCCACATAGAAATTACAAAATCAGAGAACACGAGGGATGAGTTATTAACCACCCAATATATGCTTATTAAACTCTCTTACACTGGTGTTAGTGCATTATTTTTCTCGAATTGGAGTAGATCTAATAATATTGAAAAAATAATCACACCATGATAACTAGTTTTAGATCAAAAGAGAATAAGAAAGGCTAAATCAAACTCCAGCTCTTACCGTTACACATCCAACCCGATGAACCAATGACCGATCAGATCCCAGGAAAAGGAGATCTTTCAATCCCTATATTTTTCCATTAAAAATCTCCCAAATCCAAGACATGGAGGTAAATACCACTCAAAATAATATTAGGGAATAAGAGGTTTCATAATTAGATTATTAAAGGGAAATTATTCTTTTTATCCTAAAAATAGCTTGTGTTCAGTTTGACAATCTATGTGTAAACCATGCACAAGTACCGAGGAATAAAGGGAACCCATACAGTTATGTATCACAGTCATGTTCCAACCGTGAAATATGGTTTTGAATGAATGTAGACCTTTTTTACAGTTAGTAAAACCATGATCCCATCGTGCACCAATAGTGTGGAATTTCCAGTGTCCAAAAAATATGGGTTTCGTGCTTCAAACAATCCCTAGACACCCCTAAGTCCTTTTCTAAATCATTAGGAATCCATATATTTCCCTAAATAAAGAGTTAGATAATAATTAAAGGATCCATACATGAGTGAAAAACATGGTTCTTACATGGATAGGGATGATCAATCTTATAAACATAAAGGGTAGTCCATAATCTATGTGGATAGAAATAATGATAAATCAGTTCATTGGGTAAAAATATTTCATAATTCTATTTTTATTGACAATTATTCATCCGGTTCTTTTTCCTTCATTAACATGACACTCTCTAAAGTAGTAAATATAAAATTATGAATGTATCTTCTGTGACCAAAGTCAATCTATTTTGTTGTAATGAATTCAGTAAGGATAATAACTATCTTTGATGAAATTACATTGATATTGTTTTTTGGGATACTGTTTCCCATTTCTACTAGCCTAATATTTCTAAATCTCTGGCATTTTCTGTTTTCAGTATAAGAGCTTTGAAGCTAGAGTTGATTCTTTAAGGCATATAGGCATGATTAAAAAATAACCTTATAACAATGTTCACCACATCATATAAAATTTCAATATAGAACATAAATAATATACTTCTAAAAAAAATAGTCCAAGGGAACTATAGATTATGAGTTAAAGAGTTATTACATACCAACATCTTCATAGGGATATATGATAATACTTTTTATTTTATTATCCATAATGAATGTAAGAATCTTTTCAATAATCATATGTTTATTGTGAATTAAAAAATCAGAGTGTAGTTTTTGAATGTGATTAAACATATTATTGGGGATTTAATTTTCAAATTTATGGTTAAAACAATTAAAAATAATTGAATTACCTCATTTCATTAAACATTTCCCCATGTGAATCTAGAGGAATCGTACATAAATTTTGTTACCATCACGTATCTAATTAGAATTGAAATTGTTATGAAAAATAATATCATTGAGTGTAAAAAGGTCATTATGCTTGGAGAGGGACTGGAGTTTCTCTCTATTAGTGGTATACTAATTCTAATTTCAATGTTAGAGGAAATAAATATGTTCTTTAGCGGCAATAATGTGATATTTTAGCTTGGATAATGACTTTTTCTCCTATATTTGAAGAATATTTTTCAATTTTTTTAGCAATCATTTATCCTGGGAAATGAGAAGATTCCAACATCAAATAATCCTAGACAAATTCCATATATCTAGGTGTAACAAGACATCCAATGTTGAATTTTAATTTTTGTGGGGTTACCCTTGTGAGATGTGTGTGGAGCTCAACACTGAGTGTATTGTGATTTTTGTGGTAATTGGAGAGGGTGAATCCTGATTCCCAACTATTATCACATATTTTATTAAAATGGGAAATGATTATTTCCAGATTAATATCCTATATACCATTTATTATATATATTCTCTTTTTGAATTTTTCCCCTAAAATTGGAATGCCAAAAAATTTACAAAAATCAATGAGAGGGTAGAACTCAGTAGAGATAATCCTATTGAGACACTTTATCATTCTTTATTAAGGTCTCATGACAGTGTATAAATACCCTCTAATGAACGAATTTTTAACTCATTTCATTATATTTCATTTCTAACTTCATCTAATGATACGTTATTTTAATGTAATTAGTTGATCCATATGAAATTGATATGGAAATGTTGTGAAATTGAATGTATATGGATATAGATATATATTGTTGAAATACTCTACAATAAAGTATCTGAATTATATCATGGTTTAAGACCCATATATGATCCATATCATTTCCAATTACATTCTAGGTGAGAAGAGTGTATCTAGGGGGGCGGGGAATTCGAAAGTATTTCATTTTTTAAATGATGTTTTCTATTTATAAATTGAAATTAAATGTGAATTGCAGCTGATAATAAAATTTCTAAGGGTTTCAATTTTGGAATAATTTCTAACCCATTAACAACTTCAGTTTAGGGATTCATTATTTAAGATACATTCCACATTTTAGAGGTCCTTTATGTTGTTTCATCTATATATGTGTTTTATTACCTTTTCCCATACCTATCATTTACTTTAAGAAATGTGTTGTAGAAAATACAGTTATTTAATTATCTTTAGTTATTTTAGTCACATTCTGGTTGGATCCATGAGTTTTCCATTTCTCAGTGTCATCATTTTATTATGGGATACTAGGGGAGGTAAACATGTTTCTAGATTATTTATGTGCATTTTTGTGGATTATTTAGATTCAATTCTACTATATTATTTTAAGGTTGTATTTAGAGGAAGCAGATATTAAGTTCACTGTGAGAGTCAATTCTCTCAAGAAAAGTTACAGTGATTTATGTTTACTTATATTAATGGGACATAGTCTATATGTAACCCTATGTAATATGTTAACTTAATGAACCATTTTTTCTATAGAATTATCATTATTCTCTTTTATATTTTGAGTCTATTTATTGTGGGAAGGGTCATCCTTTTATAATTCCTATTGATTTTTATAGGAGTCACAAAAAATAAATGTTGTTTGAAATAAAAAGATTTATTTGAACTAAAAATCAGTCCATGATAGTTCTAGTAGAACATGAATTAAGAAATATGAGATATCAATGTTCAATACTTTTCAAGAAATTTGTATCCTATATGAAGTCCTCAGAAGAGGGGATAACCAGATGTTGAAATTGGATAGAATTGGAAGCCTCTTCTTAATCAAATGTTCTAATTATTTCATTAGTATTAGTTTCTATATTATCATGACATTATGCCACCAAAGACATTTTTAATGAAAGGAGATAGATAATAACCCCCTTGTGCGACCTCCAATAGGGCCTAGGTTATCAACTAGAACTGAGGTTATAAAAAACTAAAAAATAGATGAATTACACTCTATAATATTAAATAAGTTGGGTAGATAAGAAAAAACCCCACCAAACATCTCTAAAAAATAAAATCAATTACAATAAAATTCCATCAAATAATGCATGAATATTGTAAATTAATACATAATAAAGTATCAAATATAAATTACCAAAAGATATGTCCTACAACAGAACCAACCAAAGCATGTGATATCTAGACCGGTCCCCAAGTTCATCTTGAAAAAATGAAAAATATTTTATATATGTAGGGTTGGAATAACATGCCTACTCAGTAGGGGAATAACCAAAATCTCACGAGCTTATGTGAAAATAGAATTCAAATGTGATAGTGAACAAGATGTCGAACCAAGATCAATATACATGGGATAATTATCATATCTCATACTCACCAATTCTATCTCACCACATCACACATCCAATATAATAATATGTCATCGAGACCATAATAATGTAAGGTTCCACACTACTACTTCCCCCAATTATTTTATTCTCTCACACCCCCACACCTTTTGACATTTTCTCCCATCACTTCCTTACACATCACATATCTTCAAATCATATACATTCCATCTATAATGTGTGTCGAGATGCATCCATAGATATCCCACCATTGAACGTAAATAATTAGGTACCAATATCATGATTTGTCACATCACGTCTCATTTGAAAACACTTACCACATCAGATCATTCCCCACTCGAAGGTACATTGGCCAACAAAGCACATCTCAACCACATAACTGCTACAATATAGTATAATGAACTTTAATTAATTCAATCTCATCCCCTCCTCCTATCACATATGACCACTACCATATACCACATCTCATCTGATCAATATTACATCAACATTCCAGAAATCATATTTTCCATCACATCACAAGTAAAACAAAGTATCATAGGCCATAACTACTGAAGGTATTGCAGGAAAGAGGGGATATAAATCCATCTGAATAAAAATTATCCATGATTTTTGGGAAAACAATCATAACCAGATCCTCTAAGAGTTATAATGGTTATATAATATATGTATCTAAGAAAAGAAATAAAATAATTGTTGATGATATATAGATAAAAAAATTCCAACTATACGGGTTCAAATCATCTCCAATAGAACACACTATAGCACCACCACGATAGCACACATCAACTGTCAGAACCACTTCCATCACTATATGAAACATCATACAACTACCACACAATCCATGCATCATTTCCCACTATCAAATGTATGTTCATCCACTTTCAAAATATATCAAGATACACATTAATTAAATATTAATCGACTAGTTTCACATATAAATATCCCATTAATTTATTCTATTAACAAAAAATATCAATTCAAAAATATCATATTTATTCTTTATAGCATCACCCTTCATTCTGTGGATAACTGGGAAACTAACTCAACATGCAACAGAAAAACAGTCCCAATATAGATATTCAATCATCAAAACACTATTCATTTATCATCTTCATCATTACACATACTATAATCAACCACACCAAAACATCCACAGGTCTAATATCCCATTTGGAAAAAATTTGTTTTCCACAACCACAAAATTCCACACACCATCACCAATTCACACCACAACAATCACATGTCATGCATCTTCTCCACACATCTTCACAGTCACACATCACACTATTTTCACCATAACCACATCCCAATGTATCTCATCACAAAAAACCACATTGCATATCTTAAAACCAACCATTGTATCATATCCCCAATCATCACAATACCAATCAAGTCTCCTCCAAAACCACAAAAAATCCCATAAAATTCATGGAAACTCAATAATGAAACTACACACATAAATACACAACCCATATACGACATATTATTCAAGGTATTTTATCTAATAACATTTTATATTAGCATTGGTATTATTGAATAGAAATGATTCCCCAGGAAACCAATTTGTTATACAAATACAAAATCATAATAATTTTATTTATAATATTATCACACAACAAAATTTAAAGAATCTATACTCATATCAATTAGTATAGATGAAAGGATCTTAATTGATTTGATATTCAGAATTGGTAACAGACTTGCATAATGAAATCAAAAAAATATCAATGTACTCAAGAATGTTATATCCCCATTACCCATAAATTTCAATGATTTCAATTAATTTAATCAAAATCACAACCCTTAATATCCTCCCAATAGATATAAAAATAATTAAAATATCACAAATAGAATAATAATGAGAGAATTAGGATTCCAGACCTTGAAGTAGATTTTCAATCTTGTAGCCCACTATAGGGAAATGAAGAAACATACCGCAATTCAATCCCACATAATAAAGCAGTGGGTAATTTAATACCTAATAAAGTGATCAGAAACCATATCCCACACTCACCCCAAATCAATGAAACATCACCTTTGAAAATCCCCTAGATGAAGAACTAGAGAAAATAATGGGGCATAGAGAACAACTCACTACAGATCATCGAAAAAAATAATCAAAACTCAAGGATCAATGTGAGGGAAGATGGGATGCAAAGTATCCCCAATTTTTTTTGGGGTTCATCCAAAATGATAGAGATATTATTAGTCATTTTAATTAAAAAAGTATTAACAATGGTTATAGACAACCTATAAATATCCGAATATACAAAATAAACAACAATTTTACGGTGTATAATCTGGGAAGCCAACAAATACACTATAAAAACAACATTTAAGTCATAAAACCTAAAAACCCTCAAAAT
Source organism: Viscum album (assembly GCA_963277665.1). Classification (NCBI taxonomy): domain Eukaryota; kingdom Viridiplantae; phylum Streptophyta; class Magnoliopsida; order Santalales; family Viscaceae; genus Viscum; species Viscum album. The sequence goes on along the minus strand of OY728133.1, from coordinate 189,644,978 downwards.
ACTCTAAAATATATTCCCCCACATTCCTTATTAAACTTATTTTATAAAGATATATTTTATGATAAAAATTGGTTTCATAGGGTACTCCCGTTATGAACACTGCTCACAAAGAGCAGGCCACACAAGCCATGAATTGATAACATTACCCAGAAATCAAACTTTTACACCATAAATCATTTTCTTATGAACAACTACAGATCCTTATCATCCGAACCCTCCAGTGCATCATTAATTTTCCATCCCAATAAACAATAAATGTATTGGGTTGAGAAGGCATGAACCATTGCCTTATATACCTCTCAAACAATTCTCACCATTGAGAATAAAAACGAAGCTCAAATAATGAAAGGTAGTATCAAATCCAACCACGGGAGATGCCTATTAAGGTTCTCATCACACGATAAATTCTATAAACCATAAAATCCCAATAAAACACTACTAAAGACACCACATATTAATATCTCCACATATCATTGGGAACAAAAACACATCATTTGGAAATAACCACAATGATCGCTATTTTCCTCAAAAACACATTACACAAAAATAAAAAAAAACATATTTACACACAACATTTATTTGAAAATGAAAACAATGGAATTAAATTCTCTATGTAAAGATATTATATTATTTAGGTGGCACTAAATCACTTTCATAGTTTTAATCATATCATAGTATAATGTCTCCAAATTAAAAATCATGTCCTCCACATTTAGTATGTCAGAAACATTATACGAAATCAAATGGAAATAAAACATAACATATCATATCATATGAAGTTCCAATATCACATTTCATAGAAAGTAATAAGAGAAGATAATCTCAAAAAAAATTTGGCTACTAGACACGCATTTGCATCCCTAACTCCAATGTACCCTCTTTTAGATCACTATAACTCCATAAAATGTGAGCCAAAGTAAGGGTTCATTAATGAAACACCTTCTCTTAAATATCATATATCTCTAATGGTATATCCAAGAAATCATCATTATTTATATACAAATATTCCTAGTAAATAAAATGGGATTCATAAAAGATATACTAGGGAATTTGAAATACATAGAAAATATTGTCGATCCCCACTAGATTTTGTTGCAATGACAACTGATAATCCACCTCACAACATTCCCAATAACATGACGGTCCATACAAACACTTATTTAGTCTTATTCCACCTTCCAATCCACTACTACCCATTATGAATGGAGAATATAAATAACACATGTTGTCTATCTTTTTACTACATTGGTATATTTCTATGATCATCATAAGCCTTGTGATGGTTCTAGAACACCCCCATGCTCTCTCAAAACAACTAGATCTTATCGAATATTCTCTAGAACACATCAGGGAAAAGAACTAACACTTAACTATCCAATGTCTAGTATAATGGATGACAACACTGATTCTCATAAAGCACATCAAATGGGGTCATTTGATTAGATGAGTGATATATATTATTTTATTTAAGCTCAGAAATTGGAAAGTGGCACACCCAAGATCCTCCAAAGTCTAAAAAATATCCTAAAACATATCCCACACCATCTTGATGTTTCTCTATTTATTCCCATAAATATAAGAGTGGAAATTAGTGCTAATTCAGAAAAATGTGGATCATAATACCCTATAGTATCATTTGGTAATGTTAAGATAATGATTTGGGATTTTTTATCACTATATCTCGTGAAGACTAACCACATCATTTAAAAACGACCTTTCCAAACATCCATGATACTTGAATCATGGAACTTTAGGAAATAAGTTGACATCAACAGTTGGTCCATAATCACCCAAACTACATCACAAATTCCCAGATCTTAGGGTAACCTTATGAGGAAAACCTTCATGATGTCCAGAAAATTTAAACTAGAACTAAATCGATGATAATGGAACATGATGGTCCCCTTTCAACTATGGGAAAACAAAATACCTCACAAAAAACTCTTCCACTAACTTTTTCAGTATTAGACTCCAAAGTTACCTCCTCCCTCCATGGTATACCATTTTCACACCCTATTGTATGACTAATTTAGATATATGAAACTCATATAAAACAACTTAAAATATCTATTGGGGAACAAAAAAACTCCCTTGAAACAAAAATATGTGTCCAACCATCCTTATATCATCTCTCAAGTGTTTCACCATGCCCAACACGGTTATATAAAACCTATACTTCTATGTCTCCCCACTTAGACTCATTCCCCTACAACAACAATGTTGACTCAATGATCATCTGAAAAAAAAATACAATTATATCCTCAATGTCAAGGTACATTATTAAAATCACATTCAGTCAATTTTATACATTCATGGCCTCCCTAACCACATCCCCTTGGAACATCTGACTAAATGCATCTGTAGCCACATTCAACATATTTGGGGTGTATGAGATCTCATATAATTAATCATTATGGGAGTTCATCCACACCCTTTGGTATAAATTTATATCCCACTGAAAAAAAGATATTTTTGGATTTTTTTAGACTATGATAACATCAATACCCTCACCAATGAGATAAATAAACCACATGTTTAGCCCCAAAATAACCAACGTCAACTCCAAATCATTTTCCATACAGATACACTCAGGGGTATATATCTACCTAGAACCCTAAAAGATCACCCCCTTTGGTGTATCAAAACATATCCCCATCCAATATGGGACATGAAACATGAATTTGTAAAAGAGATATCTTCCTTAGGAAATTGATTCAATAGAAACCATACCAATATCTATTTATAGTAACTAAATTCTATTCCGATCTAATCAGTTTACATAAATTATTGATCCTTATTATTCAATTAAATAAATGGAGCTATAACTTAAGGGAAATTGGGTACAAAACATGGTAATATCCAATGATACCATGGAAGACACATAACTCATTAAATTTTCATGGGTTCTACTGATGAAAAAATTGTCTCAATCATGAATGGTTCCACTACCACACCATACTGTGGCACCACAAGTCCACGAAAATTAACATATTATGTCTTGAAAATACACAAGGACCATATTACAATGATTTGGTGGTGTCATAGAACCTGAAAAACTACTCTTATATTCTTGTAATTCATCATTTATGATTTTGAGTAGATCAAGAAATCATAAATGAATTTAATGACGAACTGGTTTAAGAATTCAATGGACACCAATTTTATGGGCAACATTAACATAGATAGAGTCTTCATAACACTGAAGGACATAACAAAAAACTCAAATTTTTCTATACCATCACTTGATGGATATACATTTTTATCCTCTTACAATACATTGAACTATTTATATCCATACCATAGAATAAATATATTTATCTATATAGCCCCTCTCAATATGTCAACTAGATCATTGATACTTGGAATTTACTAATGGTTATTGATTGTTACAAAATTTATCTTATGGTAGTCTATACATAAACTTAATCTTTCATATTACATATTTGTCAAAAAAAGTAGAGCACCCCAAATAGTCACAATGGTTCTTATGAAGCCCTAATACATCATATAATCTATTTACAATCTCATCTCACATAACTTCATAAGTTTAATCCATTAGGGATCTATCAAAATCAGATCCATCCATCTCTACAATTAAATCATGAACTCAACATCGCATGGAGGTGTTAGGGTTATAACATCCTCTAGAAATAAATATTGAACTTATCCAAAACATTTGGAATATCCTCGCCATGATCTTCTACTGAAAACTCAATCAACTACAAAAACATTGAATAAAATTTTGTACCACTCATTTTATAAGCTTGTTCGCCAATAAATTCCACCAATTTTCCCTCTCCATCAGAAAAATATACTATCCTCTAGAGGAAATCAATGACTAGATGTATTGAATATGACCAATCCAATCCATAGATAACATCGTATGGTTGTATCTAATGTAATAACAAGTCACCTGGTGACCGGTATGACCCCATCAGATTTTTATCCTCATCACGCATCAAAAAAATAACGTGAGGCTCCAGCTAGTCTAAATTACAATAGGGTTAACAATACCAACTCCACATCCACCCAAAAATAATAAAATAATATAGGATCAATAGAGGAGTGTGAGGTTTTTGAATCAATAAAAATCACATACAAGGGTAGATGTTATACTAATCATACATAGAAAATCTACATGATCTTCCATTATTATCACCTATCATGTGTAAAATAGACTATTCCCACATCATCTCCATCTCTACTACCAGCCTCCATGTTCGTACTCATTCCAAGTTCCCTAATTAGGAGGATCATGATGAGTATACTCCCTACCAACACTATATTTTCTCAATTAATGAACAAGAATTGGTGCATCCTAACACTAAATCTACCTTAGGGGAAACTACATCTACTTTTGGAAAAGAGCAAGAACACCCACATTATAATGGATTCCATGAGTAGATGTACTCTAATACTATCATTGTACATGTATTTAATAGACATAAAATTAACAATGGATGCTTTTGGGAGGTTCATGGTATCTATCTATCCTAGAATATTGAAAGAAGATCTATCAATACTAGTTCCCCACTAGCTGGAACCGTGACATCCAAAACTACCCTAGTCCACAAACAAAATTTCAGGGTCCTCAATATTTCTATATGAACACTCCATCGAGGATCAAATACCTAATAATGAATATTCTCTAAAACCTCATCCTTTTAGCTTTATTTCAAGACACATTGAGAATTTAGATGATGTTACAACAAATGTGATCACAAATGCAAATCCTCCTCCAGGTATAACGCTCAAGACTCCACATCTAAATAAACATCTATTTAAAAGTAAAATAGTTCCTCAAAACTATTCTTGGCCACTATCAAACTCAATATTTCTTGATAGAGGGAGAGAATATATTGCCTCTTAGATTACCTCATCATATATGACATGATCTTTGTCCGGAACTCCCTCTAAAACTCATGGCATAACCCATAAACCTCATAATTGTTACAAGAGACTATTTCTGACACTAATACATAGATCCATGAATCTCACTCACTACCAATGGAACCTAGAACTCATCTTATTCTCGAATAAGATTGGAATCATTATCAATATCATATATCCAGTTCTTCATCTCATGATTTATGATGCTCCCCTTGTATACTACAAAAAAAATTCACTGCATGGAACACATGAATCTATGTCATTCCTCGTCCTAATATATCGGTTCACCACTCTGATGATGAGATGTATCAGGATACCAAACCTCAACTACACAATCCACACGTAGATAAAAAATATGACCCAATCACAAAAATAATGGGGAAGTCCTAATCCTGATAGATTTGAATTTTATAAAATATAATTTAATTAATTCATTTCATTTTCCATTAAAACCCCAACTTAGATGGGAAAAAACTCTATCATGATTAATGTACCTACCCTTGGTCACTTCCCTACAATTATTACCTCCTCACATGTTCATTCAATAATATCATCGTTTGTGCATAGCATAATGGGATCCCTAAAATACCCTATAATTGCAGGTATCCCTTGCTGCTATCATGTACATAGACTAGCTTGAACCCTTCCCATACAAACCTATCAAAACCTCATTGTTTCAAACTCTTAACTCCATCAAATCTCTCAACCAATCCTCATATTCCACTCTATCATGACCCAATCCCACAAAAGATGTTGAAATGTAGGGATATAGATAATGAACTATGATTATTTCCACCAATAGGCCCAATTTTGATGAAGAGCAATGAGGGTATTTGAATCCCAAAAAAGGAGGAATTACCCTTTGTAATATAAAATATTAATTGGCAATTGGATTAACAACCACTGAATAACAAAATAAGATAAAAAAAGGTAAACCAAAATTCATCCAACAATGCATGAATAATGTAAATAGATACATATAATAGTCTCCAATATAATGTGCCAAATGGAATGAACAAAATTAGATACTCAATCGCAGCTCCAACAAAAGCTATTGATGTCCATATCGGCCCTGAATTCCTCTTTGAATGCATATGAATTGTTTATATATGCTAGGATTGATTAACAAGAATAATATGATGGGACCTAACCAAGGACTCAAGTGCACATGTGAAAAGAGAATTATAATGCACCAGTGAAAAAAATAGTAGAACCAATAAGAATCTTTTCTGGCCGACTATCCCATATCAGTGTCACAATGTCTGCATAAAAATATAATGCATCTAATATAGTAATATATCATCATTATCATAACTATGAATGGAACCCCATTGTCGCTACCCCAATGATTTTACCCTATTATGACACAATGTGAAATATCATGTGGTCACATCCATTTTATAGAAATAGAATCACATCATATCATATTCATGAAATATTAGATGTGGTGTGGGATGCATTCCTACATACCCAACCCTCAAAAGGCCTAGAATCTGATGCTAGCATCTTGTATGATCACATCACATCATTCCCATAAAAAACATGGTCTATCACATAACACCTTTCCAGAAAACTCGTGGTCCAACATAACATATACCAACCATATAGACTGAGAATTTGGCTATCATGACTATGAATTAAAGTAGCCTCATTCCCCCATTCAACCATGAATGGCCCCCACCATATATCATATCTCTTCATAGCCATATTACATCACTTTACATGATAACAACTGGTCCATAATTGTATAACTTTCTTCACACATAAAGTCCATCACTATTAGAGTTAGATTATGTAATGGGTTGTTCTCATCCATCCATATCCCCACCATACTCTATGATTTGAAGAAAACATGGAACCTATAACCTCTGAGAGTTTCTATGTTTATAAAATTCAGGTGGGGCATGTATGGACGTAACATAATCAAACATGATATAGAGATATCACACAATACACATCCCATGAGTTTGCATCATCTTCAATATCAAACAATACATCACCATATCCATACCAAACATCAACCATTAAAAACTCAATAACCCTTAAATACAATACAACACAACAACCACACATATGACACATCATTATCTCTTTTCATTTACAAGTTCCATAACATTTCATATATATCAATATAAACTATCATTAAATATTAATAAAAATCATTCACAATAAAAAAATATGTTTATTTGTTAATTTATTACATTTAACACACATATAAACTCTAGTCATTCTTTTTCTTTCATATACAATAATTAATTATTCTATGGATAAATTTTAAAAAAGTGAAACCTTACCCACAAAAACTGCCCCAACACAGATTGACCTTCATTACAACACCACTAATTTTCTTTCCTCATCAAACTATACCCCATAAGAAACCTCATAAAAATAACCACATTTATAATCAACCCTTATAATAATAATTGTCTTCTAAAACCAATTTTCGACACACATAATCACTAATGTGCACCACATCCATCACATATCACACATCATCACTACATATCATCTCTACCATGCATCACACCATTGAAAAACACAACCACATCACACCAAAACCTCAAAAAAATAACACACCACCTTTATACCAACCAAGTACATCATCAAGCAACATGTGATTCAGATCATAGTAAGTCACATCAATCACCACAAAGTTGCCAATAACACACAATGTAACATAATTTATCAACCACAAAAAATAAAGGATTACAATAATTATTAATGGTATTTCATCATATTAAATATGAAATTAGTGTGGGTAATACCACACAAAATAGATTCACTAAGAAGAGTATTTATTAATCAAAAATAAGTTTTGTAAAATTTTATTTTTGGTAAAGTAAATCAACATAACAAGGGTATATACTCGAATAAGATTTTTTATTCCTTCAAGACTCCCAATAAAATTTATTTTCAAAATCAGATGAAAGGATGAATAATAATATAAATTACATGTATAGAAGTATGAAGTCCTAATATATCCCTCTTATCCATCAATTACATTTATTTTCATTAATTTATATATTATAAAAATCCTTAATATACTCCCAATTTAGGGAAAAATCGTATATATCTCTTGCATTGCATGTATATAGGGAGAGAAATATGATCCCCTACCTAAATGAAGATTTCAAATCTCTCTACTCATAATATGAAAGATAATAGACAAAGAAAAAATCCCAAATTCCCAAGGAAACTATAGTTCATCTTCTATGACACCAAGGGATCATCAAAACACTGAGCAGACTCACCGAAAATCAGTGAAGCATCACTTCCATGAATCCACTAGAAAAAATAGATGAAAAAAATGGAATGTAGAACAACTAATTTTGTATCATTTACAAAAAACACCTAGTTCCCAAGAATAAGTGTGAGGAAATATGGGATGGAAAGTACCATGGAAATTTCCTTGGATTTATCCACAAAAAGAGATAATGATTGAGAAGAGTGCTTGAATGAATGAAAATTTTATAAAAAAATGGTAATGAAAACCAACAAGTCACCTGAATTGTAGAATAAATCACTAATATATCATTTCAAATACCAGGATACAAAATATTATTCTATAAAACAAACATGTAGGTTACTAAATGCTTAAAACCTCAACTTCTAACAAAAAACATGGCACCAGAGGCCTCATTAATCTTTTCCCATAAACACATTTTTATGTGGTAAATTGGTTTTCTAGGGTATTACACCATTGAATGAAGTCATAAATGTTCATCAAAAAATGGATTTAACCGATAACATATAGCGTATATCCCACAATATTTTCATAAAACTCCTTATACTACACAAATGTTTCTCATAATCATTATGACCTCCAAAAAAGAATTCCTCTATAATCTTTCTAACAGCAACAAGAATAAATTAAAAAGTTTATGAAGGAACAACACATTACACATATTGATTTCCACATATTATTATGTTGATGTGAACTATATAATAATTTGATTTCTAGGGTCCAATGAGAGTACAAGGGGATTGGGTCCTTGCACATGGTGCCTAAAAATGATGTTTCATGGGTTGCAGCCTCAGGGAGAGATATGTATTAAGACCCTTCATTTAAATTTTTCCTTCCTAAAAAAAAATTTCTTCATGGTCCTTATCTTTATATAATCTAGATGTTGTTTCCTTATTATACCCAAAGGACACATGACCAAATAGTCTAAAATTCATGAATAATTTTGTTGTTTGTTCATATTGGATATCTAGGTTGATGTTATCATCATTAATTTTTTGAACTACCTATTTATCCATATTACTTGCCATATATACCTCCACCAATACCCTAGAGTAGTGCTAAAACCATGGGTTATCAGGTTTTTCATCCATTCTAATTGGACTTCCACCAAGGGATGCAATTCCGATAGTAATATTAGATGTTAGTAAATCAATTTGATTCTGTATATACGGATCCAAAATGATGTAACTATGATCCTAATATTTCATAGATCAGAGTTCATGTCCCATTCCAATATTCTTTGAAAATAAATCTTCAAAAAAGAAGATCTGAATCTCTATGCTCTCCTTTTGAAAGAATTATAGTAGAATACAATGTGATTAAATCCTCTCCCATGGACTTTATATTAATTTATTCAATCCCCCATATATATCTGATTCTCATAAAAATGTCACTGAACATACATAACACATATCATTTTGGAGTTATTGACCTCATGATGATGGAATATTTAGATATTCTCACTCTTTTAAAAAAAATAGACATGGTTTAGAAAGACATGTGCATTACAGCTCATCATTATAACACTCCATTGGAAAAGAATATCAATGTTGGGGGGGATGAATTAGATCTGATTTGACCACATATATGAAATTTTCATTAAATCTATTTACCTTTGAAGGGGGATGGATTATAAATATTTTTTTCTTGATAGAATAAGCTGAGAATGATTTTTATTACCACGACGATCAATATGAATAGGGTCCCAATGTTTTGTGGTATAATTTTCAATATTTGAGTATTCCTATAATACATAATGACTAGGTTCACCTAGTGTCTCCTATTTCTCTACCTTCATTATCAGTTATAATTATCATATTTATACAATAGTTATACATTTAAAACCAACGATTCACTATACTATTGTGAAAATAATCATGTATTTTAACTGATATGGTAGTACATATTTATGGATGAGAATTTTTTTCTATTGAATGGTAAATAAATTTTCTAGATAATAATCATAATTATTAGAATCATTAATATGTTGTTGCTATCATATATATTCATTATTTACATCCTTACAGCCACCCTATTAATGGGTAATTAAAAAATAAATCACATTTCTTGGTGGAAGAAGTAGTCCACACGTACGCACAAGTGATGTTCTCATTTTCCAATGTAAGATAGGGTATGAGGTTGAGTAATATACTATATTTAATGAATAAAAAATATTTCATAAAAAACAAATACACTTGAAATTTTTTCATAATAATCATTCATGTGATGTGGTGATGAAAAATGAAACACATCGCTTAAGAGAGGTGGTTGTCCACATGTACATGAATGTGGTACGTTCATTTCTCATTTGGTAGAAATTATGTAGAAAATTATTTTCACATAACCATAATAACATTTCAGTATATTATTTTTATTATATTAACTATGATATTTAAGATAAAATATTTTTTTGAAGAAGTTAATGAATAAATAATCATTCAATGATTTAGTGAAAACTATTTTCTACTCCTTGAATGACCGTTGTTATCTTACTCTGAATTTATTTATAAGATCTTATAAGGGAATAAAAATTATAGATGACATATAGAATGACTCAATGAAGCTATTAGGATAGGTATTGAGTGATATTGTCTGTTCAAAATTTATGAGGTAGAGAGGATAACTGGTTCTACATTATAATTTAGAAAAATGACATGCTTTGAAAAAATTAACAAAAATATAATTTATATAATATCAATCTGTTGTGGAACCAAGGAATTAAAAAACTCACATATAATATGTTATAGGGTATAAATAAATAAAACCAATCACATTTACAATTTTTTGAGTTATATTTTTTGTCATATCTCTTATTTAATCCCCTTTGAACCTATTTTATCCTTTACAGTAATGACTTATATTTTTACCTGAATAACATAATTATATGACCAAAAATAAATGCTTACTTCAAAAAAAAATTAAAATTCTAATTTATAAGTTTCCATCAATTATATTCAATTAAATTTATCTATATGGAAATAAATACATTTAATATGAGGACATAAGCCACATTAAAATATTTTTTTATACAAATATGAGAATTAATCCAAAAAAATTAGTTCAACTTCAAATAATGTAATAATGTGATATTAAATAATTAATTTTCATAAAATATTAAAAAATAATTTTTCAATATTTTTATTAAACCACAACCAAAATAATAATTCTGTATATGTCATTAATCATTGACTTAAAATTAGTGTATGATTTGAAAAAATAAAACATATCTTAATGAAAATAAATAATTTTTTAAAAAATAAAAAATTATTCTTTTAATTTATAGTATTTTAGTCTAATAATTTTTATTTTGGCTATAAAAAGGTTTAAAATTTTATTAAGTCATTCATATAACGAAACAATGTTATAAAAGATATATTATTTGAAAAATATGTATTTACACTATTCACTAAAATATCATTGTTTTTAATAAATAATAACATTTCAACATAATACAAATAAGATATTTTGATATTAAAAAAGTTGTAAATTTTTAAAAATAAAATTTTACAACTATTTGTATATTTAATTTCCATATTTTCACCTAAAATGAAAAAAAAATTAAAAAATGGATTTTCGATGGAAAAAAATACATTATAATAATTAATTTTCTAATAATCATTGGTAAATGAATTTTAATAAATTAAATTCGATATATAATCAACATATTTTACTATATTCATTTTTAAATTTAAAATAATTTTATGGTTTATGATTAAATTTCATTGTACACATAAAAAAAGTCCTATAAAAAATATATATTCTACATTTAAAATGGTTTAACATCATTTCAATCCAATTAATAATCAATGTTTTATTAACTATTCAATTTATTTATGAAAATATATATCTTTATTCGATAATACCATTATTTCTATTAATAGACATCAAACTAATGGCTAGATCATAATGATCATATTAAAATAATTGTTTGTCATGTTTTGTTTAAGACTGGTCTTGTGTATTCCACAAAATATCATAAATGTAAGATAAATAAATAATTTAAAAATGCATAGGACATTTATATTATCCACCCATACGCAACAATTTATGATCATATTGATATTTTATAGTATACTTCAAAATATTTTTCTCACTTTACTATAAAAATTCCACAACCAATTGATTCAATTTTTATATCACTATGCCCATAAATATTGTAGAAAAAAACAACCATGCCATGCTCAACCAAGCATTGAATCTATAATATGAAATAAAAAACCATAATATATACATACCATAGTATTAATTTTTCTTACCCCCGTTGGTAGTGAGTTTGGTCAATTTCCCTCATTTTAAACCTACAATTCCCAAAGAATTTGGATGTTGTTATTTATTATATATCATTAAAAGACCGTGAATATATTGATTTTTTGTAGGTCTTGATGCTGTTGTTCATAGAAGATGATCTGTTCATTAGAGTGGTCCATGGCTCATGACTATGTTTCCATAAATATATACTATTTGTGTTTTGCTATGATTTCTGAACATTATTGGTAATTTTTTCATTTATTTTCTATTAATAGGTTGTTTGGATGTACATGGGATGAAATTTGGATATATTTTTGGTATTTTAGTATATTTTTAGAAATATTTAATAATTTCTGTATGTAAGGTTATTTAAGTGATAGTCTTAAATCATAAGGTTTTGCATATATAAGGATCATCTAGTGAATTGTGGAAGAATTGTAATGTATCGATACATAAGGGTCAGCATGTAAAGGTCACCAATGTGATATATAAGAGACAATTTGGGGTTTCCCTTAGTATGTGAAATAAAATCTATAACACAAGTAATGATTATGGGTTTATTAGTAAATAACTATGAGTATTTCCTTTATATAATGAATTCACCATTCCCAAGAGTTACTCTTATGTCTATGTACCCTCATATATAAGGGTCCAGTTATGTTAAAAATTTTGAAATGTGGTTGAAGAACATGTGAAACATAATTATATCCTTGATCATATATAAGGAAAACAAACATTGTGGATATGATAGTTAATATTTAATGGGTCTCATATTTTAGAAAAATTGTAATATCTTAAAATATAAACATTAGAATTCATAGGTTTTACTCCTTAAATTCGGGTCTCACCAAATTTATGGCTTCTCTTCTTTGAAAATAAAGAAATTATTGGAATTTCATATTGACGTGGAATGTAAACTGATATGATACATAACAGTGGCACTAGTATGTAAAATTTAAAATATTGTAAATTCCATGATAAATAACGGGATTAAGGGGTTATATGTAATCGTCCTCATATATTGAAATTTTATTACATCCACACATTACTATGTGATGTATAACGGTTTCATTTGGTGGATATATAAAGATTCTATTGTTTGAAAAAAACTCTCATATAATTTTTTCCAATTTTTACTAAATTATTAGTTAATTTTATTATTAAATTAAAAGAAAAATATTTATTCAATTGATACAAAATAAAATTGGAGTTCCAAAATTCAAATATATCTTAGATTCCACCTTTTTAATTCCAAGATAATTTTTTATTTATTCTTTCTATTTATGCTGTTTTTTATAGGTAGTTTCCACTAGTGGGGATAGTCATAAATGTATAATTATCTCCAATTTCACTTATAGTTCCCTTTATTTGTATCAGTCATTCCATAAATGATATATTTTTTATGTTACTATTTAATATCAAACTGAAGCTGAAAATGGTAGATTTTTTCGATTAGTAGAGTCCTTATTACCAATTTTAGTTGTTCATGGATATTTCCTACATTATAAATGGGTCTATGAATCATGTGAAATGAATATTTTGAAGTGTTGTATGGGTGACTGGGAAAAAACCACATTTAATTTTTATTTATTATAATATTTATCTTAGGATTGTATTATATATATAATTATATTTTCAACATAACATGAAGTGTATTAAATTTTAGTGTGGTTTCATGGTTTTATTTTATTTATACCATGTTTTTTAAAGAGGTAATTCCTCAGATGTTATGGTCAATGGGTTTAACCAATGTAACTATAGGTTGTCTAGATCACTGCAAATATCGCATGGATGTTTGATGGTGTGATATAGATAGTGTATACTATTTTTTGATGAGGTAAATGGTTCATTTTTTAGGTTTTTATTATTTTTTGATGGGTTTCATAGTGAGGATAAGGCCATTGTTGTCTTCTATACCTAGTATAGGGCCCATGAGTTGGTTTTTTCCACTCATTAAATAGTGAAATCTTTGATATTTAAGCGATAAAAGGAGGAAGATGAAGATATTAATCGATATGAATTGGGACACAACATATTTAAACATGGTTTATAATGGGTGATACAATAATATAGACGTAGTATTTTCATTAAAAAAAGATAATATAGTGAGTCCAATAGGTTGGTCTTGGAAAAGGGAGTTTGTCACCGTGCCTTAATTTTTATCTAGATAAAAAACATGTGGTTGGTAATGGGTTTAGATGATCGTGGATTTTATTTTATTGTTTATAGATGTGACATTAGTTTGTTATAGATGAATCAGAGATGTGGATTTGATGGGAAATGGAATGTGTTGGAAGGATAAGGTAAATTCTTCTACGATAAATAATGGTGGAATCATTTGACTTCAGCATTGGAATAGGTAGTTGAATTCCCACAAATGTCTAATCATGCATGAGTGGAGAATACGTTCTTTCCTATTTTAGTTTACAATTTTTACTCCTCATATACATTGGTATTCAAATTTATTTTAGCTACTGACACTATTAATGTTTCCCTATTATGTTCACATTATCACCCAAAATTATCCCCTCTTGACATGAGTAGATTTTTGAAACATGGTATAGGTAAGGGTAGGGGGTTTTCATCGAGATCCAATTTGATATGGGTGTGATTATAGTGTATGTTGTGGATTTTATGATTCTATTTACAGGTTGGGTGAATCATTAGTGATGGATTAGCGGTTTATTATTGTGCGGAATTACTTATTATACAAAATTTTTGAAAATCAGATTACAATTCATTGTTTTTTATCTTATAATAATTTTGATGTTGATATCTAGTTGCATTTTATGTTTTATTGAAAAAACCATTATAAACTACAGTACAATAATAATAATAATAACTTTTCCAAGAGTATTCTCATTGGAAGGAAATTTATATTTGATTTTTGTTTATTAAATTTTCATAAATAATTTCAATAGAATTTATTTTTTTGATGTTAATTTATAGTTTTATAAATCTATAGGTGTTGAACATATTCATCTGTAAAAGTGAAAAAATTGAATCCATAAGAAATAATGTTTATGAAACAAATATAATTTTAATTAAACCATATAATCATTGAATATAAAGATAATAGTTGTTACAAATATAATATATAAATATTAAAACAAAAGCAATTTTTATAAAAACCCAATGATTAAAATATATCTAATGGTTGATAATATTATTAACTCCCCAACTTCTCCTTTCATTGAGATCATTACTTTTATAATCTTCATAATGTGTTTTCTTCTTAATATCATCCATATGTTGGGATATATTTTAAATCCTATAAATTTACATACTTATCTTTTTATTTGTTTTGATCTATGGGATAAAGGGAACCTATGAATATGAAGACAAAATTTATTACAATATGAAGAGATCAAGGGATTATTCAATGAAAAATTTAAATTCATGATAATCAAGTTGATTGAGTGGTTATAGGGTTTTGGAAGACATGATTAAAAATTGGTTCATAATAACTGATACATAAAGTCAATTCTAAAGGCTTCCTTCTCTATTTTTCTTAAAGAGAATACCTCACCAATTTGATCTTTTTTATTTTTTTCAATTGTTCAAATGAATAATTTTTATATTCTCTTCGATACTTTATCTATTTTTACAATTTCATAGTTACTCTATCTATTAGGATATCATTATGATGGTTTTATTATCTTATTAGAACATCTTCATTGTAAACTTTTTTTATCTTATGATTACTTTTAATATCATGTAAATATTTGTTCATTTTTAATATTTTCAAGTATTTCATCCACCCCTCTAGTATGACATCTATTATAAATTTCAGGTAAACAATTTATTTCTTAATTTTATTAATTCATATAGGTTATTATCCTATCATTGAACTACATTTGTATAATATGCATGGTGTAATAACTATTTACATTTAATATCTTATGTATATATTATATTATTGGTTTTCTATTTAATGTGAATTCCCCTATTATATTGTTTTATTATTATTTATCATTAGATGTTATATTCTTCCCAAAATTACCCACATAGACTGTCACTTATATTTAGAAACTTTTGGTGTATTTGTAGGAACACATAAGGGAAAGTGGAGTTCTGATCCAGTTTTATGGTAGACTATGTCTGTTCAAAAAAATTAAAAAATTTGTAACATATTGAGAGTTTTTTTTGTTGGGATGTGAAAAATTGTAATCTCAGGAAATGTGTACAAAAAAATACATAAATTAAACAAGAGATATATTCCTTGTTGTATTCCAAAAAATATAATGTATTGGGTGAATTCCATGTTTTCTAGAGGAAATATGATTTTTTAGTTTTTATGGTTACAGATGAATAATTTTTTTTAGAAAAATGGATTTTTATGATATATTTTTCTTATTATTAACCCAGAGAGGAAGTTGGTGGTTTTTCATAATCATATTAATAATATAGGTCTCACATGACAAGTGCGAGGGTAATTAATATCCATTTTGGTTTTGTAATGGAGGAGATTTTGGCTATTTAATGTGTCAATAAAAACCAATATAGTCTTTTTCCTATATTAATTATAGGTTATTTTATACTCATCCTGAATGGGGGTGTGATTCTTAGTATGGATGGATATTTATATCCTTTGGGTGTGTGGATTTTCTGGTATTGTACCCTTATATGGATAGGTAGGTCCATTAGTCCTGATAGTATTTGATATAGGTGTTAGTAGAGAACTATATAGGCTTGTGGGAAACACTTATATATATATATATATGATTTATGATATATGTATTATTCTATCAATTTTTAATAAGGAATTTGTTTTATAGCATGGCGTAACCAACATTTCTTCCAATGAAGCATCACGAGTGTGGAGATATAGTTCCTCCATCAAAGTCACTAGATGAGGCCCCTTTAGGATCAAGTGAACTTACATAATATTGGAAGGTTTGGGGGATGTTAGAACAATCACAATGACTATAGGATCTATTGAAATTGTTAGATAAGAATATTAGGTAGAGAGAGTGTTGGTTATCCCATGCAACGGTCACAGTTCTCATGGAGCGGAACCATTTAAGGCATACCATCCAAGGTTATTTTTGTTTAAATGTCCCCTCTTTCTAATAGAGAGTTTATACCATATGCAGTAATTTATTTGGTAGATTTAGTGTTGGTGATATTTGAATATGTCATGAACTAACTATGATAGAGGTAGAAGACGGGTATATATACGATTAGAGGACCGTGAAACCCTATTGAGATGTAGTATTATTGAAATGTAGTAATTATGAGATGTGGTGGAAGGAATTTTAGTCAATGAACATTGAGAGTAATTCCCTAATACATTGAGAGATGATTGACCCTGAGATTCTATAAACCAGGTGTAGGTGGATATATTAATTAATGAAATTTTTATAAGGTTCACAATTTTTATTGGATTTTAACTGACATAAATAATGGTTGACATCCCCAAAGTTTAATGATTCAAGGGTGGTTCATTATATTTATTAGGGTTCCAATAATACTCTTCTATATGACCTTGTATTTAGAGGTGATGAACAAGGTGATGATAGTAGACTGGGACAAGAAATATGTGAGTGTATAAATCTAGACAAAAGTATTATGTATGATAGTTAGTGTAATATCATTTATAAAGAAAAGGGGATATGAATAATCATAGTAGGGTAGTTATTAATGACGATTTAAGATTCGACTATAGAGTGGGTCACTAGTTAGGTGACTCCAATATGGGAATATATGATATGCCAGATCCCATTGTGATCATGAATAAAAGGAATGTCAGACATATATCCTTATAGGGAATGTAGAGTGTTTTCTCTGTTCAAATCACATTGTGTTTGGAGTCATGGATCAATTTTGAATCATGAATTTGAGTTGGAATTTGTAACGTATATAAATATACGTATTGTAAACATATAAATGCATCATTATCATTTCAAAACCCCACAAAACATGACCTAAACTATATCTGTGATAATGTATTTGGGAGACTAGTTATGTAATATGTAAACATAAAAATAATCTACATCAATATAATTTTAATCTATAAATGGACACCATGATATCATTAAACATTTCAACTACATAATATTATTTGGAGATTTAGGGTATGAAAGATTAAAACGAATGCCCCTTTTGATCTTGTTTTTCTATTAGACAAAAACCTATTCTCTCTCTTTACCCATGCAGAGTATGAACAATACTTAAAGCATGCACAAGACACAAATATTTTCAATTGGTTCACTCTAACTGGGCTTCATCCAAGGAGCGTATACCAACAGTGCGTCGATTTAACAATTCCACTATAAGCTCACTACTATTTTCATGTTTGAAGCGTACTCACTATCCCTTCTAGTTTACAACCACTAACAATTTGAGAACTCAATGATCTATTAACTGAAGTGAGCTCACTGCTTCTTCATAAGATCCACTCACAGTTTATAGACCTGTAGGTCTCTTAATTATCACTAATTAATGAATCATTCACTATATGTTGATGGTTAATTGATGTCCAAATTTCATTCACTGATGAATACCCCTATTTCAACTGAACACTGCGCAATTCCTTTTGGAAATAACTTCGCAAATCACCCTACATCATGAGGCTTTAAATTTTGCGATGCTAAAACAAGCCTTTGCAATGCTCTTAGATTTTCACGAAGAACTCTAAAGAATCACTCTCGCGAAGCTCAAGTCATCGCAGAGTAACATACCTCGTGAAGCTCACTGAGCCAATGCGGATCTCGCAACATTAGAAGAGCTAAATTCACCACCGCAAAGCTCTTGTTTCGTGAAGCACACTACCTTCACGAACAACCATTCCAAGATGAAAGAAAAATATTTTGTTTGAAAACTCTCTACTTCTACCGATGTGGCCAAGGTATATTAATAGGTGATTCCACCGAACCTCGAACCTTCTATGCGAATTCAACGCTATTTCAACACAAATCAGAAATCTCTGAAGATCCCGCCAAAATTCTATCGAAATCGTGATGTACCATGGAAATTTTTAGATCACGGAGCTCGTCGTAATCACGGAGCATCTCATCATCCCCTTTGTGCCTTCACCGTGAAGCTCCACTCACAATACTCTTTATCGATGCAATGCACTTCAACTTTGTCGTTCGCGAAGAATGACATAATCACAAAGCATCCCCATCAACATTCTTCTGGTCTTCACGAATTCTAAACCATGAAGCCTATCATCAAGAAATTGATGCTTCTTCCATATTTTGATGAGATATCAAGGATATTCACTTTTAACTATGCTCAACATCCTCAAAATTTTGGACCCCAAATATTTGGAAAACACTGGAAAACGACACCACCTTGTATCTGTTCTTTTATACCGCCTCTAGATCGTCTGTTCCTTTGACATGGTTCTCTGTCAACATGAATTTTCAACAAATTTTCTGGAACTCAACAATTCACCATCGAAACCTACTTTTTCAACAAACACAATCAACCCAAAAATGATGCAATGTTACCTTGAGGGATTTTTTCCCAACATAATCAGTGTAAAGAAGTATGACATGTAATACATATGACATGATAGGTATATAATGATAACATAAAATTTAATAATTATGTATAATTAAATAGATTATTTGAATGAGAAGTTGATATAATAATATCATAGAGTCATATGATTGTGGAAAAAATATAAAACATTACATCATAAGCATATGTATTTCCACAAAACTATGAAATATATCATAGTATCCTCGTATGATTTCCCATGCACCATACAAGGTATATCATGTGATGAAAACATCAAAGAATGTATTGGAAATTTTTTTATTCATGGATAAAAAATCAAATTCAAAAAAATAATAACAACATAGATTCTATGATATGAAATTACACATAGGTCATAAGAATAAGAAAACCCCATGAAAAGGAAATGGGTTACAAAGTCAAGCCGCAGAGTATAACAAATTGAAATATCATAAATATTAAAAGTAAAAAAAGAAGCTAATGGATTATTTGTCACAAAAAAATAGATATATATGAATATATCATGGAAATTATCTTCATGATATGTTGTTCAATAAAATTAAATGTAAATAATATGTCTAAATAAACCACTAATACAAGGTTTTAATAAAAATCGTAAAGAATAATTATGGGGGGAAGAGTATAATAATTTTTTAAAACCAAAAAATAAACATAACATTTTTTTAAAAAAATAAATTATTTTTATAAAACCATATAGTGTTAAAAAGTATTTTATTACGTGGTATATGAAAATGGATATTATTTGGAATTATTATAATTTAGTATGTTTTCAAAAATGAAGGATTTCAGAAGGGAACATGAAAAACATGTATGCCTTTTAATTATGAAATATAAATAAAAATATTTATATATGTATCTAATTTATATATATTATAAGGATAATTTCATGTGAAAAATATATATTGGGGAGAAAAATAAAGAGAACATGAAACAAAAAAAAGTAACGAGGGTGGTTCAAATGAAATTATACCTTACATAGACAATTCATTCATTGAGTGCAATTGGCATCCTAAATTCTCATAAATAAATTCTTAACTCAGATAATTTTTCATGTAAAATATATTTTTAATCTATTTTATATTATATGTTTGTCTTTTATTATATTTTTTACATCGGGCCCTTTATTTTATTCGGTGGACTTCTCCAAATCCTATTCGGTGAGTTGGTAACGGTAAAATGTTATTTAAAAGAGTTCAAAAATATTAAAAAAATTAAATTTATTATGCAATTATCATTCCATTAGAATATGAGTATTACTGTTCAATATATATTATAATGTTGTTTCAAATTTCAATTTCTGTTTTGATTAACTCACTTATTTCTGATTAATGATATCAATGATGTAAAGATATAGTAATTTTTCAAGACTGTTAATACTATCATAAATATTATATTTATTCAAAGAATCTTTTTTTAATTACCATCCATAAAATGTGGAAATTCTAAATGATCAGTTTTTCAGAAATTCAATAAATTGGTCACATAAAGAATGACGATTTCATTTTAGAATAAATGGATTGATGGTCAGATATTGGATATTTCATTAATATATCAAAATATATGTATATTAATCATACTAAATACATTATATCATGATGAATTGAAAAAATGTATCATATGTAGTTTATAAAAGGTATTTAATGAGTTGAGATAAGAATATTAGATCGTCCACTGTATGTTCAATCTTATGTTGCACACTAAGGCTCCTTAATTTATCATTCTATTTAGACCAGAAGTCCATGGTTGTGGTAAGTATTTTCTAGAGACATTTGGGTATATCAAAGGAAAGGAATGGAACCAAGAGTGTGAGGAAAATATGTGTGGTATTTATAAGGGGAAACGATGAGTGTTATTTAATAAAATATTCATTTATTTGTTATTTTTTCCCAGTGATGCCAATATTGATTCTTTATTTTACTATATATTTTAATTGGTCCATGGGATGTTGAGATAAATGTTTTATAAATCACATGTTACTCAATTGATCATTTATTTATCATATAATGTACAATACAATATTTTTTATATATTAACACTCACTAAAAATTATATCTTCTTAGTAAAATACTGAAAATTTACCCAGTCCATTTTTCAATGTGTACAATACAAAACGTAAATCCATTATATGGAAATAATTGTGTAAATATTTAAAATTTAATTTTTTAAGTAAAATCCTCACATAAAAAATTATATCAATATTTTCAAAATAATTATGTTAATGGCCTTATGAAATTTTTAATGATTTCTTAAAATTATATTAGTATTTTTAGATAAATAATTATTATTTATATTTTTTTGAAAATATTATTTATTAAATATAATTTTCATTTTCATAAAAAATATTTTAATAACTATTTATCATGTATGTTTTATGAAAAATAATATTATGATTTCCTTGTTTCATGAAATGAATTTTTCAAATTTTTCACACTAAATAATTTTTATTATGATTTAAAATCATTATATTACTTTGAAAAAATTATATTTCTATTCCATAGGATAATTTTTCTATTCCATGACATCTTATTACTATCATAAAGGTCACATAATGGCGATGTTGCAATGGTTAGGTAATGAAGATTTAGATATCATATCATAATGGTCACATTTCCATTTACACCCAAAATTTAAAAGACCTTTATGATTGGTTTTCACTCACTACATCACATAAAATGGTTCTTAAACATCCCATGATTATTTCTATCATATTCCAAATGCCTCAACTTCTTTTTGTAGTATTCATTAAATAAGTTATTTTAATAATAAAATTTAATCCTATGGAGTTTACTGTTGTGTTTATACAATTATGTGGTTACTAAGCCTTTTTATAATTGTTGGATGATATGGAAAATACTCATTCATAATGCATATTATTCCTTTGAAATGTAATAGTCAATATATTTTCATTATATGTAAAACATAATAAAATATCTACGATGACTCATTATTTCATTACTAATAATATAAGGATATTTCGGGTTATTATGTAACACCTCATAATGATAAAGTGTAAAAATGACTAAATTATATGACTCATGTCAACAAGGTCCACCTTTCATTTCAAGATCTTACTAGAATAGAATTACATAGTTATGTTTTCATGTCTTAGAGTAGTGATTAGGGATGGTGAAATTATAGGATGTTTTCCAGTGTGTTTGAGAGTGAGGATAAAGAACAAAAGAAATAAAAAGTGTCGGAATGTGGGGAAAGTGATTAGTTAGATGACCATTTCAAGCATAAAGGTAAACCCCACAAAGGGGACCGTGTGTCTGCTTGGAAACTGGTTATTCCTTGTGGGCTAGGACTCAACAAACATATTAAGGTGGAGTGTATGTGTTTTCATAAGGGCCTAGTTATGACATTGTTATCAGATAAGACACCGAGAAAATGTTTGTGTACACTACCTGGGTTAACATGTAGGTTCCACAATGATTAAATTGTGCTCTAGTGGGGTGAACGTAAGACCCCAAAATGATTAAAGGTGAAAATTAATAAATGGTATGACTCATGTCTACAAGGTGAACCTTTCTTTTTGGGAGCCTACTTTATTAGAACACTATAGTTACCTGTGTTTGTACTGGAGTAGTGATCTGGATGGGTCACCTTCTGGGAAGATTCCAAGGGTGTGTTAGAGTGAGGATAAAGCACACTATAAAGAATAATTTTTGGTATGTGGGGACATTTATTAGTTTTATAACCCATTTGAGTATTGATGTGGGCCCTAGGGTGTGGGCCTTTTGTCTTCAAGGAAACTGGTGGTACTTGGAGTGCCAAGACCTGACGACCATGTTAAGTCGGGGTGTCTTTGCTATTAGCGGGGCCCAGTTGTTACATATTATGATATACCGAATTAAAAAATATCACACACAAATATTAATTACACCCATTAAGATTATAAAAATAATAATTTATTTATACTTCATTTCTTCTTCGGGTCCCAGGTTCGTTCATCATATATACAGTTCCTCCAATAATCATTGACATGGTGAGTTTCCTTGTTTTAAAAATCATTGCCTTTTTAGTCCAAAATCCACACTAGTGGATCCTCAGAAAAGTTGTAATTCTATAAATGTACTCCCTCATAATTTATTTAATGTGTGGGTTCCAATATGTAAAACCACAAATGAGATTCACGGAGTAAGTTAAGGCCATGAGATTGATTTTTTGGGAGTTCTATTTGATAGGGAATAACTCTAACACAATCGAGGATATCAATGGGTCCTATGTACCTTGGAAATTACTATCCCTTATTCCCAAACATAAGGACCACCTTCTATGGAGATATATGGAGGTTAACATTACCGTCTACCTAAATCTCTTAGTCCCATATTTGGATTTCAGTACAACTCTTAAGATGCTTCTTGAGTTTCCCCGATGTGCTATTTAATTATTTTGAACTTCTCTCTCATTTTTTGACCAATTATGGTCCATATATCTTACGTTAAAAACCTCATATCAATATATTATAATTTTTAATTATATCCCATTGAGGTCCTCATATGGATACATCTAAATTATGAAGTGTAAAATGTTGTTATATGGGATATTTATGAGGGAAAACATTGATCCAAATAGTATCTAAAGTCAATAGTGTTTTCATTGAACATATCCTCATGCGTATGAATACTCATTTAGTGTTGGATATTAGTTTGTTGGTGATATACTATAATAACTTTTAAAACTATTGTAAGCACATGGTAAATATTTTTCCCAAAAATTATGGTAAATCAGAGATATTTAACAGATATAATTGATAGTTTTATTTTATGCATCCTTATACATTCTATGATTTTTATCATTCATATACGATTGACTACATTGAATAATAATTTTTAAATGATGTGAGTAGTCTTTTTAAGATGGTCCACTTCCACCCGTATAAATATATTCCCCCAGCATGTCTTTAAATTTCTTGTGAAAAATATATCGTTTGTTCTCCCATGTATTTATAAATATGGGTAATGGATGAATAACCCCATTGGAATATCTCATTTATCCCTCTATATGTTGACATACCATGAATATTGAGGTATATTCAAAAATATATTTCTTCTTTTTAACTCATTGATAGTTCTATCAATGATATCAATTCATCTTTTTTCCCATCTTGTGGATAAAGAATATCAATATATTGTAAAAATTAAATATGTCCTCATTTATCTATCAAATTCATGGTATGAATATTCATTCCCAAAATTCTAACATATTAATTCAAAAATATTAAACTCCAAATATTTCCTCTTTCTTATATAATCAACCAACATTTATATCATGACGTTATCCATTTTTGCTTTCTTATTCTTATCTAGAATGGAAGGATGGGTAATAATTTGTGAAATATAGTATGTGATTCTTTAATTTACGAATACCATTTATTTATTTTTCATTTATAAAATTATTTCACCCCTATTCATAATTATCATCAATAGTGGTTTAGTATCTTTTCTTCATTGAAGAATTTCCACATTATTTGTCTTTGTAGGATATTAATCAGTTGAGAAATAATAATACTTGATAATTTATATCCTCTTTAATTATCTTATGTTTACCACCATCTATAAGAATATATACTTGTGGATCATATGATCATAAAAAATATCACACTGATAACCGTCAAGATAATGTCAAAAAATGACCATTATAAAAATTACTGCTTCCAATTCCACAACATGCATCATGAAGATCATCATAGGAATCTATAATTTTTTAGAGTCATGGGTTATCGAATAATAATTTTTCATGGGTATAAATCACAACAAAATCTTCGATGGAACACTTTTGATCACAAAACCATCCCCACATGTATGTAGTTCGAGTATGTCTATAGTGATTAACCACTTGATTTACTCCATGAATCACTATTCACATTCCTCAATCCTAAAAAACATTACAACCATTTTAGTTGTCATGATTTGTTAGTTAGGAAACCATGACATTTTTTCACAAATGGGGGGTAGTTCCTTGATAATCCATTTCCAATATAGATATCTATTATATATTTTGGACTATGGCATTTCTTAACTACTTTTTTCTTCAAAGTGTCCAAAAATATCCCCTTTATTGTGATAAAATTCCTTAATAATGATACATGATCCATCCAAAACTCACCTTAAAAATAAATTTCATATAACTTCTCCTTCCTCAATGTCTTCAAAAAAGTATTTAAATTAACTACAAGCCCCTAATTTATTTTAGAGTATAGGTAAATATAATATTTAGATAATACCATAATTTTTTAATATATTCTCTAAATACTATATTTATATAGACTATAAATATTTCTATATAATTTATTATTTAAAAGGGAATTATAATGATCTCATATTTTTTTCATTACAAGAAAGGTAGTCTTGGTAATATCCTCATTTTTTAATATTAATTGATGATATATCATATTATGTTTCTCTTTAGACTTGTACTGAACTCCATACAGTTGGTTCAATAGGTAGTGAATCCATAGATGTGAAAAGTTGATTATTATTTTTATTATTTTTATTTTATGATAATCAATGAAGAGGGAAAATGCACCCACCTTATTACTAACAATGATTAATGATGCATCCAATGGTTATTTTAATTAAAATATGAATACCTTTTCTAAATTCTAACATAGTCACGTATTTCGTTCCTTAATCTAAATGGGTGGTCATTATATCAGGAGTATTGGATATCAGAATAACAATAGGTATAATTTTAATTGAGAATATTATCACTCTTTTAAGAGGAATGCATAAAATAAATTTCAGGAATACATCAATATACACTCCCAGAATTAACTTGTCTTCAAGGGCGATCTTTCCATTTGTATCCATAATTTTTTATAGATACTTATTCTAATAATAAAATAGTATTCATACATGATAATAATATTTTATTGTGGATTATTCCTATAAGGCCCCGGACTTATACCTTACTTAATATTGAATTAAATGAATAATTCACATTGAGTATCTTTTCATGTTTAGATTTTTAGAGAATTAGGTTATAACAGTTATATCTCAAAAGGTTACAAAGTAGACACTTCTACTAAGTTTCCATAGAAAAAAACTCCTAAAAAGAAACATGTCTAGTTCCATGTTTTATATAGCATGACTTTCCCTTGATCCCATCCTTGACCCTATTCCACATTATGTCCTGTGAAAAACATTTCAAAAAAAACTTGGGGTGAGCATAAAAACCTCAGTAAGGGATACACAAAGAATGAAAACTGTTAGTTTTTTAAACATCAAGTAAACCATGTATATATTATCAAAGTAATACTTTCACATTCATAAAGTAGTAAAAACTCTTCACTGAATAAAATATCATTAATTACCCTTTTGTAACCAAAGGATTACCAAAAAATTCATATTAAGAAGACATAACATATAAAGGTAACTTGGGACATAAACATACTTAAGTGGAATAACCATACGGCCGACTTCCACACATATCACTTAATGGAATATCCATATGGCCAACTTCCATACATACTTAATGGAATAGCCATACGGCCGACTTCCATACCCAATACATTGGAGGTTATAACGTAACCACCCGTCCTGGTATTCACGACAACACCTGTCATATGGTTTATCACGTAACCCCTCGTAAAATGTCCAAGTACCATTATAAAATTATAACACATAAAAACAACATAAAAAAATGATAACATTTCCACATTTCAATCACAATATATCATTTAAATATGTTCACATAATAGAATCCTTTATCAAAACCATTTCCAATTCCAAAATACAAAAAAAAAGTATATGGTATTTATTTTATTTTAAAAACATTACGGCTTGTTGAGGAAGCCAAAGATCAAATAATACTCGCGGCGGCGATAAAGGTCGTTGTCACCGCGTACGTTAAAAAACATTACTCTTTGTCATTTAGTAAGATGCATCGTAGAAAAAGATTCATTTTTATAAAAGTAAAAGTCAAAGGGGTTTATACACCGTATAAAATAAAGTTTTGTATAAAATGAAATATGCCTCAAGGAAAGGAGATTGAGACGAAGTCCCTTACCTCGGGTCCGACTTGACTCGATCGTTCTTTATCGTCCTGAATAATAAACTTGAGTTAATTTCAAGTTTCTTAAGAACCTTTTTCAAGTTCATTATTCCTTTTATATCACATATTGCCATGTTATAAACATTATGTATCCATTTAAGTGAATAATGTTTGTTTTGTTGTTATTTGGTTCTTAAGTCGAAAGTGGACTTCTTACAATTACATGTTGTTCGTGTGGTCAATGGTTCTTTATATCCAGAATTAAATTCCTGATTTGGATATCATATATATCATATATATCCAGCATATACATTTATTTATAATATTACATAATCATTTAGAGGTAAGAAATGAATTTCACTGTTCATGGAGACGGTAAGCCGTACGTACGCATGAACTCTACTTTCATTTCATTGTCATATTAATGGAATTAAAACTAAATGAGAGGTATGTATATTTTAATTATAGAATTATATTCATCATTTAGATGTATAATTCATCATATATATCCATTATATACATGTAATTATAATAGTACATTACATTTGGGTATAAGAAATGAAATGCACCGTTCATGGAGACGGTAAGCCGTACGTACGCATGAACGCTACTTTCATTTCTATCTCATAATTTAATGGGAAGAAATAATAATTATATAGAGGTATATTATAATTCCAGTATATCATCATATATAATAACTTTAAATCCATCCTTTATATGTCCCACATATGGCATTAACGAATCAAATCACTTTGAGGGGGCGGTAGTCCGCACTTCCTTAAATGAAGATATCGTGATTACCCATAATGGAAACCATAAAGGTATGCCCAAAATGAAAAATACTGAAGAATAAGGAAAACATAAACATATTATATATCATATATAAATATAGTTTCATATTAATGGCCACCTTTGAATGTGTTAAAAGAATGTTGAACAGTCATCGTTTCAGGAGGCCAAAATTCACCATCCACGGAAACAGTATGTTCTTTAACCAATAGATGTAGGTGTGTGTAAGTGTAGATTGAATCCTTCTTATAAAAACATTTTAGTATAATGATGATACTGTAGTTGTTACAAAATAAATGAATAAAAATAGTTTACATGGTTGGAGAATCAAAATAAAACAAAAGTACTCAAGTGAAGACATTACCTTAAAATCGGGTAACTCCCTTTGGTTTGAGCTCAAAGGCTTCCTTGGGAAGACTTCTGCCCAGAGTAAGGCTTAAAGGAGTAATAGAGGGAAGTGGAGAGACAATATGTGCAGGGTTTGTCTGAGCCAAAGGCTTTGGGAGTGTGGGTAAGGTGGTAGATGAGGGGGCCTTTTATAAGAGGAGAGGAGGGGCACTCTTATAATGTAAGGAAATGTTACATTATTTTAGAATGCGTTTCAGATTTTAATGGTCCCACATTTATGTAATTCAAGGGTAAGGTGATAAGGGTTCTAAATCCACCCATCCAATAGGTTTTGGACATGTGTAGGTCATATATTTTACATTATCATTTCATATTATTTAAATCTTTTATTAATTAGATAATCGCTGCATCATCATGATGTCATAAATAATTTAATTCATTTAAAGTCTAAAAATTATACAAAAAATACTATGATTTAGTAAATCGTTTTATCTTTCCAATGACGATTTATAATAAAAAATCTGACTCATATAAACCCATGTAAAAATTGTTTTAGTAAAACATCTCATGTTTGTGTCATTTTTTACTTTAACATTTAATAAAAAGTTATTTATGTCATTTCCTAACCAATGTGGCTCTATGGGGTCCCCAAGTTGACTCATGGATTTTATTGGTCGTCCATGATACATCCAATGAGTGTAGGAAATGTTTCAAGCTCATCTCATATTATTAAAACATTATTTTTACCTCAAACTACACTAATTACCTCTAATCGCGATTAAGAACTTAATAGTTACTATTCACCAAAAAATTATTTTTATCTCATTGAACCACATTTTACTTCTTAATGAAAACCATGTATGTTGGATTTTTGAAAATCAAATCACAGAAGTGAAAAGGTTTCATTCGAATGAAAAATCAATTTCTTTAACTACCACTTAGTGGTTTAACTATTCATCAAAAATTGAAGTTTTTCAGAAAAATACCAAAACTTCACCCTAAGGTATATTTGATATTCTGAATTAGGAAATTATGTCTATTTTACAAAATTCAATTCATATAAGTCACATTAATTAATATAATAATTAATTCCCGCTGTCATGACAAGTAGCGTGTTTTTATGAAACAATAAGTATCAAAAGATTGACACTAGTTTAAGTCCAATTTCAAAGTGAAATTATTTCCAACGACCACTATTAGATTTAATGGTAAAAATATTTTCTGATTTCACTTTAAAACCAATTCAAAAGATAATCTAATCATATAAATAAATTAGATTAAAAAGAGGTTTTGAATTAAAATACAACATTTTACACTATTCATTAAAAAATGAACTTTATCGGAAAGATACCAAAAATTTCCACAAAGAAACTTTTGATGTCCCAATTCTAAAGAAGAGTTTTATTTGGTCCAATAGAATGTATAAGAGCGAACAAAACCATATTTAATGATGGTTCACCATCAAAAGGCGATAACTGAACCTTTAGTGAAAACTAGTGCATATACGCCTAAAATTGAATTCCTTCCGTATTTTAAGCCTTTATCTTTTATTAGATAAAAGAAAAAACATTTAATAAACATATATAATCATATTTTAGTTATTTCTATCCATTCCCACCAATACAACAGTTATGTGTTAAATACCATTTAAAATAATACTATTTTATTACTAGTGTGCAACGATAGATTTCAATGAAACTCTTTGTTGCGTATCGGGTACGCTATCAAACATAGAAACCCTTTCAATGTAAAATTAATATTTAATTCGTAAATATTATTAAATATGAAAATGTTTTATTCATTATTTACCTGGGATGTTACATCCTTCCCCCTTTTTGGGAATTTCTTCCTCGCAATTTTATTCACTTATCAAAATAAGTGGGGGTATTTATCCCTCATAGCTTTTTCAGATTCCCACGTTGCCTCTTCAACCATATGGTTTTTCCAAAAAACCATTACCTGGTGGATTACATTATTTCGCAACACTTTCTCTCTTCGGTAAAGAATCTGGACTTGTTGTTCTTCATAAGAGAGATTCTCTTCCAACTGAAGTACCTCTGGACTCAAAACATGAGATGAATCTCACATATACTTCCTCAACATAGAAACATGAAAAACATTGTGTACCAGAGATAAACTCGGAGGTAATGTCACTCTGTATGCAACAGATCCAACTCTCTATAGAATTTCATATGGTTTAATTAACCTTGGACTCAGCTTTCCTTTCTTACCAAATCTCATCACACTTTTCCATGGAGAAACCTTGAGAAAAACATGATCACCTACCTCAAAAGATAGATCGTTCCTTCGGTTATCCACAAAACTCTTCTGCCTGCTCTGAGCTGTTCTCATGTGTTTCTGAATCAACTGAACTTTTTCTACCATCTCTTCTACCAATTATGGTTCCATCAGCTTCCTTTCACCCACTTCATCCCAAAATGCTGGAGTTCGACACCGCTTCCCATATAATGCCTCAAATGGTGCCATCTGTATACTGGAATGAAAACTGTTATTATAAAAAAACACAACCAAAGAAAGATTTTGGTCCCAACTTCCCTGATAATTCATCGAACAAGCTCATAACATATCCTCCAAGGTCTGAATTGTTCGTTCGGACTGCCAATCTGATTGTGGATGAAAAGTTGTACTAAAATTTAATTCAGTACCCAACGACTTCTGAAGGCCTTTCCAAAAGTTATAAGTAAATCTGGGATCATGATCAGATACAATGGAGAGGGGAACTCCAAGAAACCTGACTATCTCTTTAAGATACAATAAAGAAAGTTGATCTAGAGAGAATGTATCTCGAATAGGAAGGAAATGAGCAGATTTAGTCAACTGATCAACAATAACCCAGATTTCATTATTACCTCGAGATGTACTCTGTAATCCCACAACAAAGTCCATGGATATATTTTTCCATTTCCACTCTGGCACTGGTAATGGCTGAATCATCGCTTTCGGTAACTTCCGCTCTGCTTTAACCTACTGACAAGTCAAACACTTCACAGTAAAATCAACAATTTCTCTTTTCATTCCATCCCACCAGTAATACTCCTGCAGATCTCTGTACATCTTAGTACTGCTAGGATGAATTGAAAACGGGGAACTATGAGTCTCACATAACAACTCATTCTTCAACTGTGAATCACAAGGCACACATAATCTCTTCCCAAAACTCAAAACACAATCATTATCAATGTTTAATTCAGGCAACTTACCCTTCTGAACCATCTCTACCTTTTTTTGAAACTCACTGTCTTCCCTCTATGCTTTCTTAATTCTATCTGATAGGGATGATCTCACTGATACCTGAAACAAAACAGAAGAACTTCCTACACTAACAACTTCTATGCCAAAGTTCATAAAATAAAAAACCAAAGGATCTCGTTCCAAACGTAGCATGGTTAATGAAGCATTACTTTTTCGACTCAAAGCATCGACCACTTTATTTTCTTTTCCCGGATGGTAATGAATTGTACAATAATAATCCTTGATTAATTCCAGCCATCTCCTCTGTCTCATATTTATTTCATTCTGAGTGAATATATACTTTAAACTTTTGTGATCAGTATATATTTCCCACATTACTCTATACAAATGATGCCTCAAAAATTTTAAAGCAAAAACAACATCAGCTAATTCCAAATCATGTGTAGTGTAATTTACCTCATGAGTTTTCAACTGTCGTGAAGCATAAGCAATTACCTGATCATTCTGCATAAGGACACAACCAAGTCCTTTCAATGAAGCATCACTGTAGATAACAAACTCACCATTCCTAGAAGGAAGTGCTAAAACTGGAGCATTCACCAATCTTCTTTTCAACTCCTGAAAAAAATCATCACATTCTTTTGTCCATATGAACATAACACCCTTACGCGTTATCTTAGTCATTGGAACAGATAACTGTGAAAAAGTTTCAATAAACCTTCGGTAGTAACCTTCCAAACCAAGGAAACTATGTATCTCGGTTACATTTGTGGGTCTTGTCTATTATTCACCAACTTTTGTTTTAGCAGGATCAACAGTTACACCAACTTCTGAAACAATGTGACCCAAGAAAGAAATTTGTTGCAACCAAAACTCACACTTGCTGAATTTTCCATATAGTGTCTTTTCTTTTAAGGTTTGCAAGATAACCCTTAAATGACATTAATTCTCCTCTTTACTTTTAGAAAACACCAAAATATTGTCAGTATACCCAACCATGATTTATCACCTGAGTCAATTGATCCATCACTGCAAAAAACTGTTTAGTCCTGATTTTGACCATCTCAGGATGCCGATTTGAAAGATAATTTCCCTCTCTATGCCTTCCCAGAAAATCTATTCTATTTCCTCTACGAAAAAGCATTTGTAACACAGAAATATCTTAGGAGAAGCAACATGGTAATCATTAAATGATATATCATTTCAATCATACCATAAATTAATTTATAATTTAACAATTTTTTAACTCGTAAAGTTGTCTAAACCGACCTCTGATACCAACTATAAGGCCCCAACCTTAAACCTTACTTAATATTGAATTAAATGAATAATTCACATTGAGGTTCTTTTCAGGTTTAGAGTTTTAGAGAATTAGGTTATAAATGTTACATCACAAAAGGTTACAAAGTAGACACTTCTACTAAGATTCCATAGAAAAAAAACTCCTAAAAAGAAACATGTCTAGTTCCATGTTTTATATAGCATGAACTTCTATTGATCCCATCCTTGACCCTATTCCACATTATCTCCTGTGAAAAGCATTTCAAAAAAAACTTGGGGTGAGCATAAAAATCTCATTAAGGGATACACAAAGAATGAAAATTGTTAGTCTTCCAAACATCAAGTAAACCATGTATACTTTATCAAAGTAATACCTTCACCTTCATGAAGTAGTAAAAACTCTTAACTGAATAAAAGATCATTACATACCCTTTTGTAACAAAAGTATTACCATAAAACCCATATAAAGAACACATAACATATAAAGGTAACTTGGGACATAAACATACTTAAGTGGAATAACCATACGGTTGACTTCCACACATGTCAATTAATAGAATAGCCATACAGCCAACTTCCATACATACTTAATGGAATAGCCATATGGCCGACTTTCATACCCAATGCATTGGAGGTTATAACATAATCACCTGTCTTGGTATTCAAGGCACCACCCATCATATGGTTTATCACGTAACCACCCGTAAAATTTCCAAGTACCATTCTAAAATTATAACACAAAAAACCAACATAAAGGAATGATAACATTTCTACATTTCAATCACAATATATCATTTAAATATGTTGACGTAATAGAATCATTTATCAGAACCATTTTCAATACCAAAATACAAAAAAAAATTATATGGTATTTATTTTATTTTAAAAACATTACGGCTTGTTGAGGAAGCCAATGATCAAATAATACTCACGGCGGCGGAAAAGGTCGTTGTCACCGCGTACGTTAATAAAACATTCCTTTTTGTCGTTTAGTAAAATGCTTCGGAGAAAAAGATTCCTTTTGTATAAAAGTAAAAGTCAAAGGGGTTTATACACCATATAAAAAAAGTTGTGTATAAAACTAAATATGCCTTAATGAAAGGAGATTGAGACGAAGTCCCTTACCTCGGGTCCGACATGACTCGATAGTTCTTTAACGTCCTGAATAATAAATTTGAGTTAATTTCTATTTTCTTAAGAACCTCTTTCAGGTTCATTATTCCTTTTATATCACTTACTGCCATGTTATAAACATTATGTATCCATTTAAGTTAATAATGTTTGTTTTGTTGTTATTTGGTTCTTAAGTCGAAAGTGGACTTCTTACAATTACATGTTGTTCGTGTGGTCAAAGGTTATTTATATCCAGAATGACATTCCTGATTTGGATATCATATATATCATATATATCCCACATATACATGTATTTATAATATTACATAATCATTTAGAGGTAAGAAATGAGATGCACCGTTCATGGAGACGGTAAGCCGTACGTACGCATGAACGCTACTTTCATTTTTTTGTCATATTAATGGAATTAAAACTAAATGAGAGGTATGTATATTTTAATTAAAGAATTATATTCATCATTTAGATGTATCATTCATCATATATATCTATTATATACATATACTTATAATAGTACATTACATTTGGGGATAAGAAATGAAATGCACCATTCATGGAGACGGTAAGCCGTACGTACGCATGAACGCTACTTTCATTTCTATCTCATAATTTAATGGGAAGAATTAATAATGATATAGAGGTATATTATAATTCCAGTATAAAATCATATATAATAACTTTAAATCCATCCTTTATAGGTCACACATATGGCATTAATGAATCTAATCACTTTGAGGGGGCGGTAGTCCGCACTTCCTTAAATGAAGATATCGTGTTTACCCATAATGGAAACCATAAAGGTATGCCCAAAATGAAAAATACAGAAGCTTAAGGAAAACATAAACATATTATATATCATATATAAATATAGTGTCATCTTAATGGCCACCTTTGAATGTGTTAAAAGAATGTTGAACAATCATCGTTTCGGGAGGCCGAAATTCGCCATCCACGAAAACAGTATGTTCTTTAACCATTAGATGTAGGTGTGTGTAAGTGTAGATCGAATCATTCTTATAACAACATCCTAGTATATTGATGATACTGGAGTTGTTACAAAAGAAATTAATAAAAAGATTTTATGGGGTTGGAGAAGCAAAATAATACAAAAGGACTCAAGTGAATACATTACCTTAAAATCGGGTAACTCCCTTTGGTTAGAGCTTAAAAGCTTCCTTGGGAAGACTTATGCACAAATGGAGGCTTCAAGGAGTAAGAGAGGGAAGTGGAGAGACAAAATGGGCAGTGTTTTGCCGAGCCAAAGGATTTGGAAGTGTGGGCAAGGTGGTAGAGGTGGGGGCCTTTTATAAGAGGAGAGGAGAGGCACTCTTGGAAAGTAAAGAAATGTTACATTATTTTAGAATGAGTTTCAGATTTTAATGGTCCAACATTGATGTAATTCGAGGGTAAGGTGAAAAGGGTTGGAAATACACACATCCAATAGGTTTTTTACATGTGTAGGTCATATATTTTACATTATCATTTCATATTATTTAAATCTTTTATTAATGAGGTAATCGCTGCATCATCATGATGTCATAAATAATTTAATTTATTTAAAGTGTAAAAATTATACAAAAAATACTATGATGTAGTAAATCTTTTTATCTTTCCAATGACTATTTATAATAAAAAATATGATTTCTATAAACCCATGTAAAAATTGTTTTAGTAAAACATCTTATGTTTGTGTCATTTTTACTTTAACATTTAATAAAAAGTTATTTATGTCATTTCCCAACCAAAGTGGCTCCATGGGGTCCCGAAGTTGACTCATGGATTTTCCTGGTTGGCCATGACACATCAAATGAGGGTAGTACATGTGTCAAGCTCATCTCATATTATTACAACATTATTTTTACCTCAAACTACACTAATTACCTCTAATCGCGATTAAGAACTTAATAGTTACTATTCATCAAAAAATTATTTTATCTCATTGAACCACATTTTACTTCTTAATGACAACCATGTATGTTGTATTTTTTAAAATAGAATCACAGAAGTTACAAAGTTTCATTTAAACGAAAAAATCAGTTTCTTTAACTACCACTTAGTGGTTTCACTATTCATCAAAAATTGAAGTTTTTCAGAAAAATACCAAAACTACACCCTAAGATATATTTGATATTCTGAATTCGGAAATGATGTCTATTTTAAAAAATTAAAACTATATAATTCACATTAATTAATTTAATAATTAATTCCCTCTTTCATGACAAATAGTGTGTTTTTTGAAACAATAAGTATCAAAAGATTGACACTAGTTTAAGTCCAATTTCAAAGTGAAATTAATTCCAACGACCACTATTGGATTTAATGGTAAAAATATTTTCTAATTTCACTTTAAAACCAATTCAAAAGATAATCTAATCATATAAATAAATTATATTAAAAAGAGGTTTTCAATTAAAATACAACATTTTCACTATTAATTAAAAAATGAACATTATCGGACAGATACCAAAAATTTCCACAAAGTAAATTTTGATGTCCCAATTCTAAAGAAAAGTTTTATTTGGTCCAATAGAATTTATAAGAGTGAACAAAACCATATTTAATGACGGTTCGCCATCAAAAGGTGATAAGTGAACCTTTAGTGAAAACTGGAGCATATACACCTAAAATTGAATTCTTTCCATATTTTAAGCCTTTATATTTTATTAGATAAAAGTAAAAACATTTAAAAAACATATATAATCATATTTTAGTTATTTATATTCATTCCCGCCAATACAACGGTTATGTGTTAAATACCATTTAAAATAATATTATTTAATTACTTGTGTGCAACGAAAGATTTCAATGAAACTCTTTGTTGTGTATCGGGTACGCTATCAAACATAGCAACCCATTCAAAGTAAAATTAATATTTAATTTGTAAATATTAATAAATATTAAAATGTTTTATTCATTATTTACCTGGGATGTTACAATTCCTCTTACTTAAACTTTTATAAAATCAAATCATGATTTTATATACAAATATTAATTTCATTCCCATTTATGTTTATGTTAGCACTATATACGGATAAGCCATCCAAGCCAAATATATCATCAAATTCCAAAAAAATGGGGTATGAAAAAAAATTATAAGATTTATGAAAAAAAAATTATTGGGAATGAGTTATATACATAAAATTTAATAATTAACGATACTGTTGTTTTCACAGATAAATCTACCTTCATGTACTAAGGAGGTCCTCAAAAGTTCAACTATAAAATGCATGATATGAATGAATGTATTGAACAAAAATCATTGAGGGTATTTTATGTTCAATCATTGATTTTAAGTGTACTTATCTCTATATGATTTTATTTCAAATCATTTTCTAAAAATAAAAAAACACTTTGGGTTAGAATAGTAAACCTAATAAGAATATTAATGGGAAACTATGCGGAGAAAAATAGCCACACATAAAGGAAATTGATATCCTAGATTATAAATAATTTTATTTTAATATAAGATACTAATGGTATATTTTGGAGATTTTATAATGTTATAATATGTTAAAATAATTCATTATTTTTTTAAAGGACACATGATTAAACCAAATAAAAACCCTTGGGGTTTTCAATGAATTTGAAAAATTGGGCCAATTTTTTTTACACTTAATAGAGACCACGTTATTTCAAATCCGACGTATTCAATTATTAGTGCCTCTAGGTTCATATGTTCCATGTATACAATATTATTCATGTATCTATATCGTTATCTAATTTCTACAAAACCATAAACACAATACTTAATTATTATTTTAATATTATTCCATAAATATATTCTTATACTTAAGGGTTTTCACTAATATTTTAATTTCATAATTCATTAAAATAACTCTACCTTTCATGGATACCAATAATATAAACATCAACCACAAATAAATATAATTGCATGATTGTTTAAATAAAAGTCCAAAAACTAAACTATAGAAGAAATAGTGGACCTGTGTATTTTGTAGAATTATTATTATAATACATCAAATTAATCAAAAGATACATATTCATTATGTTAATATCCCTAGTATTCTCTTATATCCCATTGATCTTCAAATACTGTATAGGATAACATTGGGATTTACATAATGGAAAGGGTAAGCTATAAGTCCTAGTAAGGGACTATTGAGAGCATACATGGATTCCATGAAATACATAGAATAATAAATTTATATTTCTATACATATATATTACATATTTTTGAGGGTAAACATAAAAAACACACAAACAATCCTCACACTCCTAGGCTATAAAGGGATTTAATATCCCCCTCACAAGTGTTAACCGACATATAGACCCCATTGTTTATTTATTATATAAACAGCCCCAAAAGACTAATATAATTTTTTATACCAATTTATCACACATTTTAAAGCCTATATAGATGATTAATCATTCCAGGTAGGAAAAATTATTCTATGGACAATCATTGTGGTCATGGACTTCTATAACCCATCTATGTAGTGCATCCCCGACACCCATCACAACATCCCATGGATGTTTCCCCTATTATGAAAAACTTAATTCCCAATGCAGTACACCCCATTATTACACGTGAGGTGTAAATACAATGAATTGGTCGACATCCCAAAGGCCTCTAATGACGTATAAGGAAGCTTCTCAAGGATAAATTCTCAGAGGTAATGAATCAATGCTATAGAAGGTTCACTGATGATATCCCCACTATTTTAACCAATAGACCACACCATTTCTTCCTCGATTCATTCTACCTAAATTTGATTTCCCAATCGGCTTACCATTTCATCACCCCCCATCGAGGTAAATATCATCAACTACTATTGTGAGTGCCTTTACTACAAAGTTCCCCCAATCAGCAAAACCTCCAATATTTTACTTCCATTGCAGTATAGGGATACCTCCCTACACAAAACCGCCAACTATCATGAAAGGATCATCATCACATCATCTACTCACCAAGAAACATCATGAAATCATACATTGGGCATAATAATAATGACCCATGAAAATAATATGGGATTCATAGTAATTACTTTGAAGATAACATGATGTATTCTACAAAATATTCTCATGAAACCATGGATTTTTGAATTATAAAACAATTTTAATGAGAAAATAATCTCAGTTCATGATAATAGTTTTCCTTGGAATTGAAAAAATAATTAAAATATGGGTATAATTAGTTTTGGAAATTAACCTTCTACTAGGGGTTTGAATTAAAAAAGGAAATAATATTAATTGAGGCTATGTTTATAATAATTTACATCATGTAATATTAAAAAAATTATATTCCATAAAATCCATTATTATTATCATAAAAACTATATTAATTCAATTTATTGGCTAGAGTGGTATGTAAAAAATGGATAATATTTATAAAAATTACAGGTAATGTTTTTTCATAAAATAAGGATTTCATATCTAATCATGAAGAACTTGTATTATCCCCAAAATTTAATAGTAATGAAATATGATTATATATTTAATGAACATATATTCTATATATTATATAATAAAATGTTTAATGGATATAATAAATGTATTAAAAATAAGATAATGTGTAAACTAAAAGTAAAAAAGTGGTTTTCTTGGTACCTTACAATGATAATATTTTATTAATATCATTGAAGATGGGATTAAATGATACATCTATAATGAGAATGGAATCATAAATAATATATTTATTTATTCTACCATTTTTAGAAAATACCCCTTAAATTCCATAGTGTATAAATATAGGTGCTTCACATGTACGATTTGAACAGACCATAATATGAACTCCCGATTCATTTTTTAATATTGTGAGAGAATGATAGATATTTGATATTATACTAAACTAACAATACATTAGTTTATTTAACATACCAGAGTAGCTACATAAATATTTATTGATGCAATATAGTGAAGGAATAATAATAAATTAATAAAAATATTTGTGTAGATATTGATACATCTTCCTTGTGATGTTAACTCTTAGGCTATAACATAAGGTTCTTCGGTTATGTCTGATGGTAAGAATATAACTCTTGGGAAATGGGAATGATGGTTAGTGAAATATTTGGGTTGATCTGGGTAATGTTAGGGATCACAGAGTATCAAGAGAATACAATTGGTGGAGTATGGTATTTACATGGGTAGGTGATGGCTGATTTTTTAATATAATATTTATTAAATTATTTTTTCCCCAATACTACCAATATTGATGATTCTTTTGAATATATAATGAAATTTGTACATGTGTGGCAGAGTTAATGGATTCTTTTGTCCCTCCTCATGGTATTATATTGATATTTTACTCAAAATATAATATAATACAGTTTTTCAGCAAATTTCATTCACAAATAAAATATTTTTTTTGAAATATAAAAACATTCAGTCCCACATTTTCTTTTCAAATAGAGTTAAAAAAATACCTCTTATTAAAATAATTTTAATAATGAAAATTATATATATATTGTATTATAAGAGGATGGATTCAAGATCATGGGGGGATATAGGTGCAGATTTAGGGTGTTTCCCCTTACAATGAGATAACAATCATTCATAGGGGATCTAGTAAATAAATATGACGTGATACTCTTTCTAGTTCCCCCTTTGATTGTTAAAAGGTCCATATAAAATTTTGCTTCCATATAACTATGGCTATCCTCAATTCCATTGTCAATGATAATCCTTCACTTTCTAATAATGTAAACTAATTCCCATTGAGGGAGATGCATTCCATGTAGAAGATCAAATAGCTCTTTTAAATCAGATTCAACCTCTTCAAAATTAATGTCCAAAATTATTCATATCATGTGACCACTATCCATTTATCTCTTGATTTTTTTAATAATGGTTAATGGACCCTAAAATGTGTCAAAAATAAAAATTAACTGAACCTATGTCATCTCACACTATACCACCTCCTATCACTATCCTGATCAAACAAGATCCATCACCATTGGGTATTATCCTCGAAGTTGTAGTTTTACGGCTAACTCGTCCTCTAATTGTTCCTTTATCATCGTTTTTCATTGAATATAACCCTTGCGATAAATCATAATATATAATCCAAGGACCCACCATAAGAAATAATAGGTCCATGATTCACCAGAATCAATTTTACTTAGAGATAAATTATCTATTTTGAGTTGGTTATTACTTCCCTAAAAATATTTCTATCTTCTAAAATAATCCATCACGGTGAAGAGAAAGTCATGTGGCATGCACTACCCTCCATGTAACATCCCATGTAAATAAAGAATAATAAATTTTCATATTTTTGATTTATATATTACTTTTAATGTATATTGGATTCTATGTAACATGGTGTAACTAATACGCAACAACGAGTTTCTTTAAAATCCTATGTTGCACACAATGATGAGTCGTACTAAAAAATAATAACATAATATTATTTTAAATGGTAGTTAAGGCATAGCCATTTTATTGGTGGGAATGAACAAAACTAAAAAAATTATTTTACATGTTTTTTAAAGGTTTTTACAATTATCCAATAAATTTTAGATGATTAAAATAAGAAAGAATCTAATTTTTAAGCATTAATACTCTAATATTCATTAAAGGGTCGATTTACCAGGTTTTGATGGAAAACCATTTTTAAATATAGTTCCTATGACTTTTAGATGTAATATTTTATAAAATAATATTATTCTTTAGAACTGGGACATCAAAATTTACTTTGGATGAAATTTTGTAATTTTTCTAATAATGTTTATTTTTTTATGAATAGTAACAATACTGTATTTTAATTCAAAACGTCCATTTAATATAATCTATTTATATGAATATATTATATATAAAATTGGTTTTAAAGTGTAGTTAGATTATATTTTCACCATTTAATCCAATTTTTGTCATTGGATGTAATTTTACTTTGAAATTGGACATAAATAAGTATCAATCTTTTGATAGTTATTATTTCTTAAAAACAGGGTTTTTATTTTGACAACTGGTTTTAAGTTTTAAATTAATTTCTACCACTTTTGTGTCTTGAATTTGGAAAAATGGATTCCATATTTGGAA
This sequence comes from Viscum album, assembly GCA_963277665.1. Lineage (NCBI taxonomy): Eukaryota > Viridiplantae > Streptophyta > Magnoliopsida > Santalales > Viscaceae > Viscum > Viscum album. Next base: position 189,602,350 of record OY728133.1, on the reverse strand, counting down.
TCAGGAGTTCCATATTGTTTAAATTGATAACTTTTATTGTCAGACATTATGAATATTTAATTCGGTATATATTTTATTTACCATGGTTAATTTGTAAATCCGGTAAATAAGGGTAAAAAAATATTATTATAATAATATTAAATTACTCTAATATGTGTCATAAAACAATTTTTTGAAATATTTCCGACCATGTGCCTCCTTGGGTCAATTTTGGGACCTCATTGAGCCACTTAAAAGTTATAATGTCACTTAATAATAATTAATTTAACGTAAAGAAAAAAATGACTTAAACATTTATCTTGTAGTATATCAATTTTTAAATGGGGTTATATAAGTTAAATCTTAGAATATAAATATAAATTTTAATGCTGAAAATATTTCATAGATCATGGTATTTTTTTTAATTTTTTTACATCAAATAAATAATATTATTTATGACCCAAAAATGATGCATTGTTTACCACATAAATGAATGGTTTAAATAAATAATATTATAAAGATTAAAAAAATATCCAAAACATGTCCAATTCTTATTTTTTGATTACATTTCGAACATGATTCATCTTATATTGGGCTTTAAAAAGTTTTGGATCTTTATAAACCTAAAATCATTATAAAATAAAATAATATTTTCAAACCATCCTAAAGAGCCCCTCATCCCCCTTATAAAAATCCCTCACATATAACCCATTACTCACACCTATCAAGATCCTTTTCTCATCAAAAATTTACCCAAATCATATCTCAAGATCCCTCTCTTCCACTTAGAAGCATTACCTTTGGTATAAGGCACTTCAAGATATCCTTTTGGTTCAAACCAATGGGATTTACCCGATTCAAAGGTAATGTCTTCTCAAAAGTACTTTTATTTTATTTTACATCTCAAACCCCCTAAAATATTTTTATTCCTTTATTTTATAACAATACCAATATAATCAATAAACTAAGATGTTTTATGAGATTTATTCTAAATACAGTTACACTCACCTCCGCCTAATGGGTAAAGAACATATTGTTTCTCTTGACGGCAAACTATTGCTTCAAGAAACGAAGATTGTTCAATGTTCTCCTACCACCTCTTATGGATTCAATTAAATTGGAACTGTATTTAAATGTGATGTAAATTATATATATATTTTCACTATACTTCTGTATTTTTCATTTATATCATACCTTTATGGTTTCCATAATGGTTAAATATGATAATTTAATTTTAGGAATTGAGGACTACCGCCCCCTCAAAGTGATATGACTCATTCATGCCATAAATGGAACGTATAAAGGATGGAGTTAATTATATTAAATAACATATATATTATATTGGAATTATAATATACCTATTTATTATAATGTTTTCATTCGTTTAAATATAAAATAGAAATTAATGTAGTGTTCAGTCGTACGTACCGCTTACCGTCTCCATGAACGGTGCATTTCATTTCTTAACTCCAATTGATATGGAATATTATAAATACATATACACTATATATATAAGATATATATTATATGTAAATCATGAATATCATTAGGGAGATAAATGAAATTTTACCACATGGAGAATTTGTAATTATAACAAGTTCATTTTTAACTCAAATTCCAAACAACATCAAAATGACCAATATGAACTCAAATGATTAACTCATTGTTATTGAAAGGTAATAAGTGATATAAAAGAAATAAGAAAATTTAAAAAAGTTCTTAGGCAAATAAAAATTAACTTACGTTTATTATTCAGGAATAACAAGGAACATATAAGATAAGATGGACTTGAGGTATGGGGTTTCTTATCTCACTTTTAATTCCATGAGATTTCCTTTGTTCACCACTTTTTTCATGCATGTGGTGTATTGTGTACTTCCATTTGATATATATTATCATTATTCTCGTTATATTCATGTTATTCTATGAAACATTTTTTTATTAATTTTTGGTCATATGACTCCAATGATTGCTACGTGGCAAGGGGTTTTCATCTCATTTTTTATTCACATGAGATTCATGCTATATTTTCCACTACATCCTTTTTTATGATGTATGTACTGCCCGTGATTATATTTCTTTGGGAAATTTATATTAATATATTTTTATTTAAATCTTCATTGTATGATCCTTATTTCATTGGTTTTATTTTTCATATGTTAATATATCGGTAAGGGAACCTTTCACCCTCCTCTATTTAAAAGACTTCATTTATGTTATGCTTTTTAATTTAAAATTTATAATGTCAGGATTTGATCTTATATATACTTATTACTCTAAATTTAATATCAAAGTGATTATTAGAGACCCTTTTTTCTATCATCAAATCATTATACTGAATTCTAATGTGACGCTGTTAGGCTGCCTAATTTTTCGTTAGGGACTATGTCTCAATCTCTTTATATTTGAGGAATATCCTGATCTTGTGCAACTTTATAATCCTATAGAGTGTATATACTTCCCTTTGAAATATTATAACATGAATCTCCATATTTTCTTGAAATTTATATTTTGTTTAATGTTATTCATTAACTATGTTTATTCAAGTATTTTATCAAGTGGTAAAGGACTCTTTAACTAAAACATTGTTTTAAATGTTTTATTGATTTAAATCATAAAAATAATTCTTATTAAAGTCCATTTTTTAAAAATGGTTTTATAGTATATTTATATAGACGTTAATGTTTTTATATGATAATTCCTATAAAAGATTCAATGTGTATGGGACAAATTGATTCAAAAATATCGTTATTAAATGTTTTAAATGGTTTTCAAAAGGAATCTTTTTTAAGAAGCATTTTACTAAAAGAAAAAAGGGAATATTTCTTTTTAATGTACACGGTGACAATGTCCTTTCCACTTCCACAAGAATTATTTCTTATTTGGATTCCTTACAATGATGAAATATTTTTAATGGGAAAATAAATAATAGATAGTCTTTTTATGTATTTTGGTTTTGAAAATTGTTTTTAGAAATCATTGATTTTTTTTATATCTTGAAATGATATATTGTGATTGCAATGTGGAAATGATGCCTTTATTTTATGCTTGTTTAATGTGTTATGATTATGTTATTGTTCTTGGGAATTGTTTATGTATACGGGTGGTCCCGTAGTAATCCAAAGGGGGTGATCCCGATATAGATCTCCAATGCAATGGGTAATGTGATGGAGGTAAATGTTAATGTTTATATTAATAGATTTTGGTAATATACAATGATAGGAATTCCAAAGTAACTCCCTATGAAGCTGTGATATCTATAATTTAAGTGTGTTATTTACGCAAAAGTTACCATTATGATATATGATTTATGTATGTTATTCATAAATCATATGATTTTATGAGGAATGATATTATTGAAAAGTATTGTTTCATAGATTTGTATTTATTGATGGGATAATGATTTCATTCCTTATTTAATAACCCTTACTAAGATTTTTATTCTCGTCCCATGGTTTGAAAAGTTTTTTTCAGGATATAAAGATGAATAGTTTCAAGGATGGGTTCAAGAAAAATTCATGTTTTCTAAAAACATGGAAATAGATGTGACTCTTTTTTCAATAGTTTTTTATAATAAAAAAATTAAACTGAGTATAAGTGTTTACATTGTAATTTTTTTAGATGTAATGTAATAGTTATGGCCTAATTCACTAAAAATATAAACCTGAAAAGATCCTAAAATGTTAATTATCTATTTAATTCAATATTATGTAATGTGTTAAGAATAAGATCTTATAGTTAGTATCATAGGTCAGTTTAGAAAACGTTTGGAGTTAGAATATTGATAAATTAATTTCAATAAATTAATTTATGGTAAGATTCAAATTATATATCATTTTTAGATTACAATGTTACTTCACCTATGATATTTTTGTGTTCAGAAAGGTTTTCCATAGAAGAAATAGTAATGTTATGATGGCACGACATCAGGAGGAAGACACCCACCAAATCAGTAACCTGAGATGGTCAGAATCGGAACTGAACAGTTTTTTGCAGTGCCGAAATAGTTGAAACAGGATATAAATAGTAGTGGTATGGATGAATGAGGTTATTCAAATCTACTATAGAGGAACATGTCAATAGTTGAGTATTTCATGTGGAAACATCCCCCATCAATCAGAGGATCATTTGACCATGTGATGGAAGAAGGGTGGATTAAAGAATAGGAAAATATTTTTGATTTCATAGGGTGTTTGGAATATCAAATGTGTTTTCTTGTTGTTTACCATTTTGAAGTTGAACCCAATATGTGGTGGTCGATGGTAAAAATTATCATGAATACTGAGGAGATTGATGCTATGTATGGGTATGAATTCAAAGGTATATTTCTTGGAAAATATTTTCCTATGGTGGTTCATCTTTGGATGGAAAATAATTCCTGGAATTGAGGCAAGATGATGACTCAGTGGAAACTTATGAGAGAAAATTCACTCCACTAGCAAGGTATGCTCCAAATTTCATACAAGATCTTGATAGTAAAATCGATAAATTTTACATAGGTTAAATCCAAATTATCAAAGCGATTTGGCTTATCATGAGTTCAAAAGTTATGAAATACTTGTTCGATGTGCGGAGAAGGTGTAAATGGAGTTTGTCTAGGATTAACTGTTCTTTAATAAACAATAGAATAAGTGGTCGAGGTTGTATACAAAAGGGAATAACTCTTCATAAAAGTCTAATGGTATGAATCTTAAGATTACAGTTTGTGAAAATTGTTGTAAAAATCATACTAAGTAATGTCATCTGAATACTGGAAAGTTCTACTAATGTGCAAAAATGAGACATAAGGCTCATAATTTCACTAATAAAAATAAGGTTAATGGTAAGACAAAATCTGATTTACAATTAGTAATAAGATTTAAGTGCATGGAAATGGATCATTATGGAAATGAGTGTCCAACGAAGATCTCACCTGAGAGAAAGAATCTAAACTACAAGCAGAAAGGGGTGGTGAAATCTTTTGCAACTACTTCAGCATATGTGGGGCCATCAAATGAAGTAGTATCAGGTACACTGTTTGTTTGTTCATATTATTCCAATGTGTTGTTTGATTCGGGGTCTACACATTCATTCATTTCTAAGAATTTTTCTAGTAAACTGTGAATTCCATCTCATGATATGAATCATAATCTTATGGTAAAAACACCGAGAGGAAATGTTAATATAATAAGAAATTATAAGAACATTCAGGACCTTGTGTGCGGAGTGAATATACCTAAAAACGTTATTGTTTGACCTCTTGTAGAGGTTGATGTTATTTTGGGTATGTATTGGATTTCTGTTTATCATTCTATGATTGACTATTAGGCAAAAGTGGTTTTTCTCAGAAATATATTCAGTTTGTATACAAGAATGGACCCTTACTTTTGATAAAATATCAGGAATCTAAGAAAATTATAAAAGATAGAGATGAATGTTACCATTCAAATATTGTTTAAAATAAAATAAATATTAAGATTAATTATGTTCTAGTGGTAAATGAGTAACATAATGTTTTTCCTAATGAGTTTCCGTGTATTATACCTGATCGGGAAGTTGAATTTATTGATGACTTTGTTCCTGATGCTAATCATATTTTAAAACACCCTTATGAAATGGCTCAAATTGATTGTTTAGAATTAAAAAATAAATTGGCCGAGTTATTTGATAATGGTTTCATTCGACCTAACACATCACCATGGGGTTCCCCTGTTCTGTTTGTTAAAAAAAGATGGTTCAATGAGAGTTTTCATTGATTATAAAGCATTGAATAACATCACAATTAAGAACAAGTATCCATTTCCTCATATAGAAGATTTTTTTGATCTGCACTAAGGAAATTAGTATTTTTTAGAAGATTTATTTGAGGTCGGGGTACCATCAGTTGGAAGTAAAGGAAGTATTTATTATGAAGACTGTGTTTCGTACCAAATATGGCCATTATGAATTTTTATTTATGCCATTTGGTTTGACCAATGTACCGGATGTAGTCATGGATCTTATGAATAGAATTTTCTATGAATTCTTGGATATGTTTTTGTTTGTGTTCATTAATGATGTTATGGTTTATTCCAAATGTAAAAAAAACAGGAAAGTCATTTATGGTTTGTCTTACAGACCATAAAGAAAAATAAAATGTATGGTAAATTCAGAAAATTGTGAGATTTGGTTACAAAAAATATCATTCCTTGGACAAATTGTTTCAAAAAATTGAATAAATGTTGATCATGCTAAAATAAAGTTGTTGAAGAATGTCCAAGACCCACAAATACAACCGAGATAATTAGTTTTCTTGGTTTGACAGGTTATTACCATAGGTTTTTTGAAAATTATTCATGGCTATCTAGACCAATTTGTATGTTAACTCGAAAACGTATTAAGACAATTTCTAAAAAAAAATGTAATGATTATTTTTAGAAATTTAAAAGAAGATAGATGAATGCTCTAGTTTTGGCACAGCCTTCCAAAAATGGTGAGTTTGTTATCTATAGTGATGATTTGATAAAAGGACGTGGTTGAGTCCTTATGAAAAATGATCAGGGAATTTCTTAGGCTTCACGTGAGTTGAAACCTCATGAGTTAAATTAGCCCACACATGATTTGAAATTAACTGTTGTTGTTTTTTGCATAAAAAATTTCGAGGCATCATTTTTATGGAGTAAAGTGTGAAATATATACAGTTCACAAAAGTTTAATGTATATATTCACTCAGAAATAATAAAATAAGAGATATAAGAGGTGGAAAGAATTAATCAAGGATTATTATTCCACAATTAATTACCATTTGGGAATAGAAAATAAAGTGGTTGATGCTTTGAGTCAAAAAATTAATGCTACATTAACTTTGTTACATTTAGAACAAGATACATTGATTAAAGACATGATGAACATTGGCCTAAAAAGTTTTTGGTGCGGTAAATTCCTCTATTTTGTTTCAGGTGTCAGTGAAATCATCTCTAACGGATAGAATTGAGCAATCATAGAAGAAAGATTGTGTGTTTCAGAAACAGGTAGTGATGGTTCAAAAGGGTAAGTTACCTGAATTTAAAATTCACAATGATTGTGTTTTGAGGTTTGGGAAGGGATTAAGTGTGCCTTTTTATTCACAGTTAAATAATTATTTTTTGTGTGAAGTTCATAGTTTTCCATTTTTAGTTCATCCTAACAGTACTATGATGTATAGGGATCTTCAGGTGTATTATGGTTGGGATAGAATGAAAAGAGATATTGCTGATTTTACTGTGAACTATTTGACTTGTCAACAGGTTAAAGTAGATCAGAAGTTACCAAAAGGGATTTTTCAATCCTTACCGGTGCCAAAGTGGAATTGGGAAAACATATCCATGGACTTAGTTGTGGGATTAACGAATACATCTCGAGTTAACAATGCAATCTAGGTTATTGTTGATCGATTGACTAAATATACTCATTTCATTACTATTTGAGATATTCTATATCTAAATCAACTTTCTTGGTTGTATGTTAAATAGATAGTCAGGTTTCATTGAGTTATCCTCTCCATTGTATCTGATCATGATTGAGGTTGACTTATAACTTTTGGAAATTCCTTTAGAAGTCCTTGGGTACTGAATTAAATTATAGTACAACATTTCATCCTCAATCAGATGAGCAATCAGAAAGAAAAATTCAGACCTTGGAGGATACGCTACGTGCTTCTTCATTGGATTACAATAAATGTTGGGACTAACATCATTCACTGGTAGGGATTTCTTATAATAACCTTTTTCATTCTAGTATACAGATGGATTAATTTGAGGATTTATATAGGAAGCGGTATCGAACTCTATCTTTTTGTGAGGAAGTCGGTGAAACGAGGTTGATGGGGCCAGAATTGGTAGAAGAGATGGAAGAAAACATTCAGTTGATTCTGAAGCAAATGAGAACATCTCAGAGCCGGGAGAAATTTTGTATAGATAACCATAGGAAGGATCATTCATTTGAGGTAGGTGATCATGTCATTCTCAATGTTTCTCTATTGAAATGTGATATGGGTTTTGGTAAGAAGGGAATGTTGAGTCCAAGGATCATTAGACATTATAAAAACCTAGAGAATCTTGGATCAGTTTCATATAGAGGGGATTTACCTCTATTTTTATCCCTGGTATACAATGTTTTCATGTTTCAATGTTGAGAAAGTATATGCCAGATCCATCTCATGTTTTGAACCTAGAGGTTGTTCAATTAGAAGAGAATCTCTCTTAAGAGAAACAATCATTCTAGATTCTTGACCGAAGAGAGAATGTGTTGTCTAATAATATTATTCATTAGGTAATGGCTCTGTGGAAAAACTCTATGGTCGAGGAGGAAGTGTGGGAATCTGAATATGATATAATCAATAAATACACCCACTTATTTGATATGCAAATAAAAATTGCGAGGATGTAGTTTCTAAAAGGGGGAAGGATGTAACATCTCAGGTAAATAAAGAATAATAAATTTTTATATTTGTGAATTAAATATTAATTTTACTTTAATAGGGATACTATGTTCGATGGAGTACCTGATACGCAACAACGGGTTTATTTGAAATCTTATGTTGCACACAATGTTGAGTCATACTGAAAAATTATAATATAATATTATTCTAAATGGTTGTTAACACATAGTCATTGCGTTGGTAGGAATGAACAGAACTAACTATAATATTATTTTACATGTTTCTTAATTATTTTTACAATTATCCAATAAATTTTAGAGGCATATAATAATAAATAATTCAATTTTTGGGCCTAAATAATCTAATATTCTTTAAAGGGACAAGTTATCTCCTTTTGATGGAAAACCATTTTTAAATATATTTTTTTCACTTTTATAAGTTGAATTTGACAAAATAGTTTTCTTAGTTAGAATTGGGACATCAAAATATACTTTGGATGAAATTTTGGTATTTTTCTAATAATGCTCAATTTTTTATGAATAGTGAAAAATACTGTATTTAAATTGAAAACTGCATTTTTTTCTAATTTATTTATATTGTTAGACTATATTTTTTGTTGGTTTTAAAGTTTAATTAGATTATATTTTTACCATTTAATCCAGTTTTGGTAATTGTATGTAATTTTACATTTCAAATGGACAGAAAAAAGTATCAATCTTTTGATAGTTAGTATTTCTTAAAAACATTCTTTTTGTTTTCACAGTGGGATTTAATTATAAATTAATTTATGTGACTTCTATGTTTTGAATTTGGAAAAAATTGATTCCTTATTTGGAATTAGGAGGTCTAAATTTTGTAAATTGGTAACATTTATTTATATACATTATGAATATTTACTTAGGTAAATATTTTTTTTACCATGGTTTAAAGGTAAATATGGTAAATAAGGGTAAAAAAATATTATTATAATAAACGTAAATTACCCTAATATGTGTCCTAATCCTATTGGTTGATACATTTCCAATGATGGTTATCATTGGGTTGATTTTGGGACTCCATGGAGCCACATAAATGTGATAAGGACACTTTATATTAATTAATTTAAAGTAATGATAAAAATGACATAAACATATGTGTTTTTGTAAAGAAATTTTTACACGGTGTTATATAAGTTATCTATTCGACTATAAATATTATTTTGGAAGATAAAAATATTTCCTATATCATGTTATTTTGTTATAATTTTTAGACATCAAATAAATAAAATTATTTATGACACTATAATGATGCAGTGTTTACCAAATTACTGAATGATTTAAATAAATATGATTATAAAGATTAATTTTTTTTGGAAACCGGTAAAATTATTATTCTATGATTTTAATTCAAAAACTTTTCATCTTATATTTGACTATAATAGGTCTTGGACCATTAGAAACTGAAAATAATTATATAATAAAATAATAGTTTTCGTCATTCCTAAAGAGCCCCTCCTCCTCCTTATAAAAGGACCCCACCTCTAACACATTATTCACACCTATCAAGAACATTGGAACTCCCAACATCTACACAAATAATATCTTAATATCTATATATTCCTCTTAGAAGCATTAACATATGCATAAGACACTTCCATTTTTTCCAAACCAAAGGGAGTTACCCGATTTAAAAGGTAACATCTTCTCTAAAGTTCTTTTATTCTATTTTACATATCCAAACCCCTAAAATATTTTTATTCCTTTATTTTATATCAAAACATGTATTTTCAATATACTAGGTTGTTTTAAGAGAATTATTATAACTATACTTACACACACCTTCGTCTAATGGGTAAATAACATATTGTTTCTGTGGACGACAAACTACAGCATCATGAAAGGATGATTGTTCAATCTTCTCCTACCACCTCTTATGGTGGACATTAATATGGAACTATATTTGCATGTGATTTATGATATATTTACAATATCTCTACACTTTGGTATTTTTCATTTATATCATACCTTTATGGTTTCCATAATGGGTAAATACAATAATTTCATTTTTGGAAGTGCGGACAACCACCCCCTCAAAGTGATGTGACTCTTTCATGCTATACATGGAACGTATAGAGGATATAATTAATTAAATTAAATAACATAGATATTATACTTTATTTATAATATAACTATGTATTATTTATTGTTCATTCCTTTATATACAATATAAAAATGAAAGTAGTGTTCATGCATACGTACGACTTACCGTCTCTATGGACAGTGAATTTCATTTCATAACTCCATATGTTATGGAATATTATAAATAAATATAACCTAGATATATGTGATATATATGATATATAAATAATGAATATAATTCTGGATATAATGTAATTTTGACCTCATTGGAAATTTGTAATTATTACATGTTCGTTTTAAACTCAAATTCTGAACATCGACAAAATATCTGATATGAACTCAAATTATTATCTAATTGTAATTGAAAGGAAATAAGTGATATAAAATGAATAAAAAACTTGAAAAAGTTTCATATGAAAGTATAAATTAACTTAATTTTATTATTCAGGAAGAACAAGAAACATACAAGATAAGTCTGACATGAGGTAAGAGGATTCTTATCTCACTTTTAATTCCTTGAGATTTCGATTGTTCAGCACTTAATTGTTGCATGTGGTGTATTTGGTACTGCAATTATATATATTATCATGGTTTTGTTTATATTAATGTTATATTATGAATCATTTGGTGGTTATTAATTTTTGGTCATACAACTCGATTGATTGCAACGTGGTAACGAGTTTTCATCTCACTTTTTATTCCTGTGAGATTCATGCTATATTTGCCACTATTTCCTTTTTTGTGTTGTATGTACTGATCATGATTGTATTTTTTGTGTAATATATCATAATTTATTGGTATCTACATCTTCATTGTATGATCCTTCTTCCATGGGGTGTATGATTCATATGTTACTAAATCGGTAAGGGAACCATTCATCCTTCTCTTTTGAGAGGACTTCATTTTTATATCTTTTAATTTACAATTTCTTATATTAATATTTATTCTAATATATCCTTATTACTATACATATTATGTCCAATTTATTATTATAGAACCTTTTATCTCTCATTAAATCAATTTTTCTTAATTTTAATGTGATGTTATTGGGCTGCCGAATTTTCCGTACGGGACTATGTCTCAATTTCCCTTCATTTTAGGCATATATTGATCTTGTGCACCATTATTATCCTATACAGTGTATATACATAACTTTGACATATTATATCAGTAATCTCCATATTATCATCATATTATAAGTTTTTTTAATGTTATACGTTAACTATTTTAATTCAAGTATTTTTTCATGTGGTAAAGACCTCTTTAACTAAAATATTGTTTTAAATGTTTTAATGATTTAAATATTTGAAACCATTTTTATTAATGCCATTGTTTTCAAAATGTTTTTATGTATTTTTTATATAGACATTAATGTTTTTAAATTTTAATTCCAATAAAAGATTCAATGTGGTATGTGATACTTTGATTCAAAAATATCATTATTAAATGTTTTAAATGGTTTTGAAAAGGAATACATCTTTACAGAGCGGTGTACTAAATAAAAAAATGAAATGGTTATTTTTAATTTACGTGGTGACAATGACCTTTCTACTACAATGAGATGTTTTTCATGTCTAGCTTTCTTAACAAGCAGAAATATTTTTAAAAGAAAAATTAAAACCAAATACTTTTTTTACATATTTTTTTATTGAAAATGGTTTTAGAAATGGTTTTTAAAAAGCATTGATTTGGTCAATATCTTGAAATGATATATTGTGATTATAATGTGGAAATGATTCCTTTATTTTATTATTATTTTATGTGTTATGATTATGTTGTGGTTAATGTTCATTGTTTAGCTATACAGGTGGTTCCGTGATAAACCTTGGGCGTGCTAGCTTGAGATAGCTCTCTAATGTATTGGGTAACGTGAGGAAGGTATGTTATGATTGAAAAGTATTGCAATGTAACTCCATATTTAGCTACCATATCTATAATGTATTTATGTAATGTATTCTATAGGTTACCTTTATTATTTATGATTTCTGTGTGTTATTCATAAATCTTATGTTTTCATGAGGTATGTTATCAATGAAAAGTATGGTTTCATTGATTTGAATTTATTGATGGAGTAATGTTTTCATTCCTAATTTTATAACCCTTATTGAGATTTTTATGCTCATACCATGTGTTTAAATGTTTTTTAACATGACTTAAATATTAATAGGGTCACGTATGGGATTATGGAAAAGATGTGATGTCTAAAAATTTAGAACTAGACATGAATCTTTTTTCAAGAGTTTTTATTTGATGAAAAGACTTGAAACTGAGTAGAAGTGTCGACATTGTAATTTTTTGACATGTAACTTAATAGTTAATGTCGAATTCTATAAAACTCTAAAACTGAAAAGATCTATAAATGTGAATTATAAATTTAATTCAAGATTATGTTATGTTTTGAGGCTGGGTCCTTTTAATCCACATCATTCTAATCAGCCCCCATGAAACCAGAACTCCAAGAAGTCTAAAATAGAATCCCAATATACAAAAACTCCCATGAATTTTCTAATAAAAATTCAATTAACAAGTTTCCAATATCTTCTCAATAGAGATTCCAAGATTATTTATGAGTTATTTAAACATAGTACCAGTGGCAGGATTCAAGGAATACCCCTATAGAAATATATTATCGAGCATTGGAAAGGCATGATTCATAAAATTCCAAAATAGGAAGTTCATATTTTGTGCTATCCCTTTTCACCAAATATTTGATACTCACTATGATATCCTACTACTTATATGCCCTATAAAATTAATTTCCTAACAACTGAAATGTAAAGATGCAGATTCAATAAAATGAATTTTTTAGGTTAATCAATCAGACTGATATGTTCATATGTGGTCCTTTATTATTTATGATGAGTTTTGTTAATAAAATCCTAAAATAAAATTTCTTCTATGAATGAAATAACTAGAATTGGATTTCCAGGAACGAGTACTTATTCTTCCGCCCAGTTATCTTCCCAGTAGTTCATTTCTCCATGATCCAAAAGCCATCATACCTTCTCTTATAGTGTATCTGAATGATTAATCATACATCTAGAATGACTTGATGATCTCCCAATATGATTGTCCCCAACTCTCCAATCATCACTATAACATTATATGTTATCCCTCCCCCATAACATGTTACCTTCAATAATATCTCATGCTATTTTAGCTTTCATCGCTTTCATGGCTTTCCGGGATTTCGAAAAAAATTCATATGTTAATTACACCTTTAGTAATCAACATCATAATCTCCTTTGATGATTAATTTCACCATCTTTAATTCTGGTTTTCATCTCTGATGATGATTTTTATGATTTTTTGAATATTCTCAGTGGTCCCTTTTTATTCAATAATTATTGATAAAACATGCATTGGTATTTAAGTGAGCACACTACTCACCAACATGATGTGCCCTCAAAATTGAATAAAATTATTTTCCATGTTGAAAATGAAACTTAAAATATGATTAATGATTTTTTTACAATAAAATACTGATTTCACCATATAAATGGATTCACATGGTTACTCGATAAGAATATGTCACCTCTTCATGCCCATATTGTTTTCCATAATCTGGTTAAACCGTTATTACAATTATTTGAGATGTAATCATTACTCTTCCCATGCTTGACTCCTTAGAAACATTATTCTATATATTTAACAATGTATTTATTCATACCATTAATGGATCATTTCTTATAATTATTTACCAAAAATTATAATATAAAAAAATTATATGTGTAACAATTCGATCCCCAGACATGTTCTTGTATGGTAGAATGAACTCCTCCTCCAAACCACATTTTATATTTCTTGTGAATTCCTCATGGTGTAAAAAAATAGGCTTCATGAAATTGGTTATACATTCCATAATCTGTGAATGATGATGAGAAAAACCAAATCCCATCACTATGATGGAAATTGAGAGCCATGGGGAGGATTATCACCTAATGAATTTGTCATAAACCAATTCATTGAACCCAAAAAGTTTATTACCTTGTAAACAAGGATCCACTCATGCCTCATATATTCCTTATCCTTATCCTCTTTTTTATAATATTAGATCTAAGAGCATTCATATTAATGTAACCCACTATTTCCTTATCTATCTCCTCATCTCCTTGAATACTCATTGATTGAATGAAATAATGTTTCCCATATAAGAATTCTATCAGAATAACCCAACTAGGTATTCAATTTGTAAGTCTAGTAATAATATTATAAACATAGTACAAATATAAGTAGGGAGATACTTATTGATAGTAATTTTATATAGGACCATGAGAATAAGAACCACCCAAGAATCACACACCACCCTAGATAGAGCCCCACCTTTAAAATAGTCATGAACTCCTTCTTTAACATATACATTAATAATATCACATTCATACTTGTAGAATGATCCAAGGAACTAATCTGAGCTATGTGGGATTTTTGATTTCATCTTAAACACTATCTTTTGGATCTCTTCATATTCTGTAATTTCTTCTAACTCCTAATTTTTTATCCTTCACTATCCTAGGAATTAAATACGGAAACCTCTCCTATCATGCTACCACATCTAGACATTGACCATTAATGCTCATAGATCCAACTAGAAGACTCTGAAAATGATCCATCACCATATTACTTAACAAATCAATATCTCCAATATATCACCCATATTATATCATCAATTTGATCTTCTTTTACACCTTCTATTCCATCATAAATTTTTAAAAATAAGTATTGTTGTGATCCCCCTCCCTTATACAAAGAACCCTTAATCATTCACTAAAATCAATTTGGGTCACTATATATTTTTCATCATTCTTTATTACTCATTGAAGGTAAAAAATGTGTCATCATCCAAGTTAAATTATAGAATCTCTTTATGATAGTGAATGTATACTTTTATCCATTAAATATTGGTTTCATTGTTGGATCTTATAGTGATCCAATCCATTGATTCTCTCTTCAGACTCTGGAGATGAAGTGTCAACCCCACCCATGGATTTTTGATTTTATGTTGATTCCATTAACATATAACCATTTGTAGAAAACCCTCCATAGTTGATTAGTTATATGAATATATAAATCATTATGACTTTATAAACACTTTATTTAGGCTCACTATAAGTGGTGGATAGTCTAAAATGTGACTGATTGGGTTGAGTGAAATAGTTATGTGGAAATTAATTATTAATATGAATGTTTTATTGGCAGAAATATATCATTCTCCATATATGTAAGATTTTTTCATGTTATTACACCAATTGAATCTATAACATGAGGAAGCTATATCTATAAGACCATTAGTATATGTCAAATCTATGAAGTCTTGCATGAAATTTCTAGAGAAAAGCACTCCAAATTTTTTTATAAGATGTTTCTACTATGGAATTGATGTCACCAATCACAAACAAAGAGATTATTCCTAGTTGGTGTCTGTAAAAAATTTTCCATTACATAGTTATATATACGAATTGAAACTTAGCATATAAAAACGTAAATAGACTGTCTTTTCCCCATATGTTCACCTTTCTAGAAATGTGTTATACTGACATGTCCACACTACCCAATGTAATGATGAAATTCTAGAAAATACAAATAAAAGGGTTTAAGCACTCACATGAACAAAATAAGAAAATCTCATAGGATCAATGACAAAATAAGTGATATACAAATTTTTTTTAGGTTCAGTAATAGAAAACAAATATTTCTATAGTTGAAATGATTTAGATGAAATAAAATCACACTTTTACCACACACCCAAACCTCTAGTGTTCCAAGTCATTATATAGGTAATTGGAAAATAAATAAAGTGGCCTTTTAGCCTCAAGAATTTCCTGACCCAGCTCCCAAAAATTTTCTGAGAGATTATTTGTCTTTTTCAAGAGTTAAAAGCCAAATATTAATAGGTTTTTTATAGAACTTCTTCCTATATAGTTCTCTAGAACCTATGGATGTAGGAATATACATGTTTTTCATATGTACAACTATTTTAAAAAATCAGTTTGGGGAGCACACTGAAAATTCTTGGGTAACCAATCAAACCCCCTAAGAAATCATAAAATAAGAAATAACCTTCACCAATGGAGACTAGCTCGCACAATATTCCTCAAATATACTCTCTATCGTAAGATAAGTGGTAGCGATGGGGTTTTATACATCCTTCTTTGAAAAAGAAATTTATTTTCCATCATTAAACTATTGGGTAAACTTACCACTATAACCTAAAACCTCATTCATTGGGTTAATTATATATTTTTTCATATATTTCTACTTTATTTCCTTAAATTAAGATACGAAACCATTATATTAATTTTAAAATATTATTTTATTATTGAATTTAAAATTTTACAATTCATAATGTTTAGATTACAATTCCAATGGCCATATAATGGTCGCGTTGCAATGGACATGTAACTATCATATCCTAGTGGTAACATTTCCCTTTAAACCCAAATATAAACCAAAAATATCAGACATCATCACATACTATTTTACATTAGAAGGTTCAAACAAATTATATTCTAATATTTTAATATTCATAAGTCTTATCTTTATTTGAATATAATTTGTGGTCGAGGAGATATTAATGGGAGAATTAAATCCTATGGATTTAGGCCTAGTGTTTGCACTATTATTTGGTGTTTATATCCCACAATTATTCCAATATCTTATGGAAAAAATAATTTTATGATGTTTAATATTACATTGCTGTAAAATATTATTTGTGTAGAAATATATTGGAAAATATAATGATTTTTTTATCAAAATAGGGGTTATTTTACTAATATTAGAAGGAATGTTTTTATTATTATTGAGTTGTAGGATAATGTGTGGTAGAAAATGATCTATTTTGATTCATATATGTGTGATGGTTCAGAAATTTGATAGGATACCCATTTGGGGGTAGTGGATAATAGAATGTGATTCTTTTTTAGTGGGGACACATATTGGGTATTTGGGCTTCTATTTAGCTACTTTAATTGAACCGATGTGTTAAGTGTTTTTCAAATAAACATTGTCCATTTGATGTACAATGAGATCATGTTTATTATGTTTATAAAAAATGGTAATTAATATATTAATTTTTTTGTGATAAATTAGTTGAATAAATTATTTTGAGATATATTAATTAGATACAATGTCTGATAACTATGTTATACATTTTTATTAGGCATGAATATGAGAATAATTTCTGATATTTCTTGAATTTTTTCATTGGTATGATAGAAGATGATGATATTTAATAACTATTGGATATGTTTAGATATCTAGGGAATAAGGGATTCTATATTATGTACTTTAAGAATATTATTTTCATATCGATTAATTATGTTGATATTAGAGAAGGTAGGTGATTATCATAGCGGTAATTTCCACTGATGGATTATTTCTATAAGTATTGGGTTATCAGGGTGACCAAAGAAGAGACATACGAATTACTCTTTGTATTATTCATTCATTTCTATAGTGAGTAGGAAACTCATGATTAATTTACTAATGGCCATTTTTTATATCATGACAGTTATAGGATGACATATCTTATGGTAAAGAGATTGTAATGGCATGATTACTTGAGAGTTCTGATTTAGGTTATATATTTGAACAACCATGTGAATTTAATAAATTTGAATATAGCAATGGTGTTAGTAGAGGTTATTAATTGATTCACAGATTTTTCAATAAGCTTAAGGATTATACACAATAAATTTATACTGTAGGTTGTGTTTGGAAGAAGTATGATGGATTGAGGTGAATTTTTGTACAAATTATATCATTATTATAATTCCTAAAAAATATCAATGATATACAGACATATTTTATAGTTATATGGGATTTATTTAAAACTTTATGACTCCCCATACATAAGACTCTTTATGCATGAGTGTCTTAGAATATAAAGGTCCCAATATATAAGAGTCATCCTTTGAAGGTTGGGAATAATGGTAATGTATAGATATGTGTGTGTTAATACATAAAGTTCCATAGAATGAAACTTAAGATTCACTCTTGAGATTACAGGAGTATGTAAAAGTATATATTCATTAAATTCATTTTTTAATATATAATTGAAAATAAATAATAGTAATTTACAAATAAGAAACTGTATATATGCCCATGAGTTACTCTTATGTATATGTACTTGAATATATATGGGTAATCCCTTATTCTATAAGGGACATGTGTTGGAGGACTCTATTAAATGAAATGATTGGTCTAATCATACATAAGATATCTATATATTTTGATTGTGAATGGTTATTGTAATTACCTTGACACGTGAAACTAATAGTAGGTGGTTACTATATGACATTGATATTACATACATGTCATCATATCCTAATGGACCAAATAGTTTAGTAGTCCTATAAAACTAGATGTATACTTACATTTCACATTAAATTTAAAAACATAAAACAAAAAATAATATTTTCATTGAGAAAACCACTATTCCAATGAGCATATCCTTACATATAAATCATGATACATTTATTAGAACCAAGGGGAAAGGAAAAAATATGAGGGATAATATTACATTCTATGTAATGATACTCATAAATTACAGGTTATCATGAATCAATATTACATAATCAATTTTATAAAAGAAAATTATAGAAAAAATTCTATTAAATCAATAACTTCAATATAATATGGTTGTAGTAAATGATGATCAATAATTCTGTATACATAATCACATGAGTTTAATCATTACACAAGAATAATATACATAATAGAATAATCACATGAAAATAAATAAATAATCTAATAATAATAGAATTCATAATTTCAGACATCATAACCATAGATTCAAAGACTCATTGTAAGATATCAAATATAAATGGGTAAATACCCATGCTAGTTTTTATCTTAAGTCCTACCGACTCATTGAGGTGATATAGAAGTGCTGGCCAATCACATATTATATCAAATTCATTTATAACATGAATGAGTATAAAAAAAATATAAACAATATATTTTAAAAATTTATCATATGAAATGTTATTAATTCCCCCAATCAATAAACATAATCATAAAACATCTAGAGAAATATTGTGAATTATATCAATATTGTAAATCCACTATCATACATAACATTATACATCTAGATAAATAATAAGTATGGTTAAATTACCACATATTCTTTTTTTACGATAAGTGATATAATGATTGTTGTAGTGGAACAATAGAAATACCATAAATATGTCATTGAAAACAATCTTAAGGAAAATACTCTTTCTATTTTGAAAATTAGTTTTTTAACCAAATTTTTTTACAAAAATACGAATATAATTTTCGTTGAAAATATAATTTTAAATATTAAATGGAATATATAAAACATATAGTGTTCATGAGGGTGATAAATTATATATACTTTATATAAGTTTAAAACACATTCCTTTTAGACTATTTTAATAATGATTAAAAGTTCCTCATTGAGATAATGACAAGAAGATTACTTTCAAATAAATTAAAAAATTATAACATGTTTAAAAGAAATTTATTAAATATTTTTTTATTACATTTCCACATTTTTAAAAATACTTTTATAGAACATGGATATGAAGAAAAGTATTGTTGACCTAAAAGAGAGAAAATTTCATCTTTTCTTAAAACAAATTTTCAATCAATTTTACAACCAAAGAGATGGAAAATGGTATTATTACACAGTAAGTATTTGAATAACTATAGGAGAAGAAAATAAATTAGTTTTAAGAGAGATATATAAAATAATTACACTAAGGGTGTCTTAAACATAACCAATCATGAATAATGATAAGATTGGGAAATTAACACTATCAACATTGGTAGATTTTGAATATTAGGATTTTAGAAAGAAAAAACATCTAATGAAACCTTATATACCATGGATATAAATGGATTAATAATACAACATATAAAAGGGTAAGTTGATACACCTCATATATGAATATATATTTTTAATATAATATATGTCCCAATAATACAATTTGAGTTGATCGACCCTTACAATGATTATAATATTGATTTTAGAATTAATAAATGGCAATATAATGTGCATAAAATAAAAATAAACATTAAAAAAGTGTAAATAATACATTAGATAATAAAATATCATTACACACATATTCATATAACAACTATAAAAATCTCGAATTATTACAATCCAATGAAAAGAAATTGAGTTGTGAAATTATTCTGCCACAACAGAATCTTAATGTCAAATACCCATCAATGAAATAATTCAAATTGAATCATAAAATTACATGAATTATAATGGATTAATTATTTTATATATAAAATGGAGATTATATAAATCATATAAACATAACTTGGTACCTGACATTACAATATTTCTTAATGAATGAAAATTGAGACAAAATCCATTATCTCTAGTCTGATTCCCTATATACAAGTCCAGAACTCCATTATAATAAATATGGTTTCATTATAATTCCATTAAAATAACCATACCAATATATATGATACCATTTATGATTTACATATATTATTTTATCACACTTCTAGTAGAATTTCATTTAAAAAATCACTCTTTTAGGTGATACTTTATTTTTTCATGGATAATTTTTCTCGGTAATTTTGTTTTGTTAATTTGATCATCATATAAGGAATTAAGGACATGATATAAATATAATAAATATTGTATATATATATATATTAATATATAAAATATAGATATATAGAAAATAATTACACCATTCATGTAGATGGTAGGACATATGTAAGCATGAACATTGTTTCTATTTTTAAACGAAATGAAAGAAGGAAAGTTAAATAATATTCAATATTAACAGAAGAATTATCTTAACATATATATTATATATATTCATTAAATATTACCTTATTACTATCCGCATCCTATTAAAATGAAAAAAATCACAATGTTATATGGAGGCGGTATTCCACACGTATGCATGAGAGACTATATTGTTTTCGAACAAATAGAAATGTATGAACTTATATATGATAATATAATTATATGAGTTAGAATATATCTTTAATATCATATAAAGATGTAAAATAAATTATTAAATTCATCCATTAGAGGTGTCCATGGAAAACGTTCCACATCAGTTCATGAGGTGGTAGTTCATAGTACACACGTTTGACTGTTTCACATCATATGATAGAAGTGTTGATGTTTATAAGTAATTATATTATAAAAACAATATAAAATTATATATTAGATACTTTATTTATTATTTTTTCCGAATTTAATATATTTTAATGATTTAGAATAATATTTAGTAAAACCAAAAAACACATGATTAAGAGCCTTACCTCGTTTTCATAAATCATATTTATGTTTATAACTAAAGACTCTATAGATTGACATTAGAATCCAAATATTACCCTAGGATATGGGTAGGTATTTAATTAAGATAATTGGGTAGTTATATTATAAACCATATGGATTTAGGGGATGTTAAATTGAGTTGATAATGAGTGTCGTTTTTTAAGCGTGGGAGTGAGCACACATTGATTTTTTTGAAATGAATTATTTTTACCCACATTTTTATTTATTCCCAAAGACTCAAAAATGGATCATCATAGAACCATGGATGAGGTAATTTATACATATTTATATAATATATTATCTTGAATATTTTTTAGTAAATTTTAAACCTTATAGTTTTTTATTAACCCTCTGACGAAATCATTTTATCCATAAAATGATAAAAAAATTAATACTATTTTACTATTTATTAAATAAAATTTTATTAAAATTTTATATAAAATAAATTATTCCAATTAATAATTTAGATTCTATTTTTCCATATTAAATTCATTGAATTTGTATAATTTAATTTCAAATTTAATCCATATACACTATAAAAAATCGATTATCTAATGTGAATATTTTCATATGCATGGAATGATTCTATATTAAATTGAACATAAAATTGAAACTAATGACATAAATTAGTTAAATAATATTAAAATTTAACTACATTAATTTTTTTAAAAATTAAAATATAATTTAACATCATATATAATTTAATGTAAATTTCAGTATTCAACAAAAATAATAATTTCTCACTATTCATGAAAATATTTATCCTTTTAGAAAATTCAAAAAAAATTATATCTCGTAATTTTTTTGAAATGTTGACTTAATTTATGATGATTATTTTTTAGAAATAATTTTATGAGAGTTATAAAAATTAATTTTTTAATTAGTGTGTAAAATGCAATGAAATGTTTTTTATGAAAATACAGTTTTTAAAAACAATTATTTTTCTGTAAAATTATTTTTTATTTATAATTAATTTACATTAAATGAATTTATTGATACATTAGTAAAACATATAATTATCAAACATTAGTTATTTATATTCATACTGTCAAATTTAATTTCTAGGTTATATCATTATTATATATTATGGTTTATTTAGACTTGGGGTTTTGTGTTCTGCTAGCTATCGGTGAAATACAGTTTCTTTATAACGGAATATATTCTAAAACATAAGGGTGTTAAGATCTACCCCTTCAAATAAATTTATCCCTAAAAATTATTTTTTGTCAACACAGGTCATAAATGATTTGAAAACACATAACGTAAAGAGGTTTAATATCACTTACTCATAATGAAAAATAAAGGGAATTACAAAAGACATCTGGAATAATGCATAAATAGGATTCCAAATATGAGAAAACTGATCAGAAGTGAAGATATAGACATGGATGAAAAGGTTAAATAATTATTTAGAGTCACAATAATGTAAATGATCTAGAAAATTTAAAGACCAAAAATTTATATATCATTGATGGATTAAAAAGAAATTGGTTCATCATAAATTAAGGTACTAGGAAAACTTATCATACAAGCTCATATTCATAAATTTGAGGAATTAATTTTCCATATAGTCTTAAAAACAATGAAATATACTAAAATGAAAAGTATACTTTTATCCTTTATCCAATTTCAATCACTACCCTATTATTTCTCTAAAAATGAGTACTTATGTTGAATTTTTCATGCCTAAAATAGTAAAATAAAATTATAATGGATCACCTGTCTCCAGAAGATGATATCAATATATTCTCCATTTCATTATAAATTAAAAAACAAATGATTAAAACACGTTTTCAAATAACATTGTATTCTCAACTAAATCATTTTCATAAATAATTAACCTTAATCCTATTATAAAATATATTTGAAAAAAATTCAATATTCAAATATTTTGAAGGGAGGAAACTAAATTAACAAAATTATCTTGACATTATATTATATAGACAATGTAATGTATATTTGAAAGGCATATCCCAAATATTTTATTACATTGATCACCATAAATCCGTAATGAAAATATTTGTAGAATGTAGGAAAAAAAATTTATTGTGATATATAAGGAACTGGTCAGAAATAGTCCAAGAGAAGAAGTTATTTACAATGGAAAACCACTTCCATAAAATATATTACTTATTTATGATGGAGTGTCTACCTTTATCATAAATAAATTTCAGATGGATACACACTAGGATATCTCGCCAATACATTCTATGACATATAATTAATTCCACCACAAAAAAGTGATCAAAAAATACCTTTAGTGACCAATAATTAAATTCGTTGATATTTTATATAAAAAAATTAAACATAGAGATGGATTAAAATAATTTTTTTCTTAACATGGTTCTATTAAATAATTTTTACAAAACTATGGATGACCCCTTTCTCTTCCTCTTCCCTTTATCCTCTCATTCTCCCTATCAGTCCCTTCATCCAACCCTTAGTTGAATCCTCTAATAGAACTTAATTTGAGACCAATTTATTTCATATTTGGGTTCCAATACCCAATTTGTGAACTAATCTTCTCTCCTATTTCATTATTTTGTTTATTTCCCATTAAATATTGATGAAATTAGTTTGGTCAACCGCTAGTTCATTAAATTTAATTTATTTTTATGATACTTTTGGTATTTAGGGTAACTGGTATTTTATAATTCCCTATTTTGGTGTCCAACAACTCCACACTAGTTGAATTCAAAATATTTTATTCATTTACATCATTATTTTACCTTTATATTTAATAATAAAATTGGTGTTTAGGGTTAATGAGAGATTATTTTTTAGTTTATTGTTTAGGGTTAATAGAAGTATATAATTTTTTGTTGTTTTTAGAAATATGATTATTTTAGAAATTATTTATGGACATATGATACTGAAATTTTTTTATATATATATATTTAATTGATCAATTGTGTTTCATTTTTTTTTTTGATATAATATTTTATAAATTATTATAATATTTTGATTGTGATCATAATGTCAAACCGTATTTAATTTTTCTATTATGACTGGTTTTCATTTATTTCAAATATATGAATATTGTGTTGTTAACATTTGAATATATATATATATATATATTAACTTGTGAATATATATATATATAAATGTTTAACAAACATGTAAGATTATTGATATAAATATATATATACGTATGTATGTAATTATTTATTTGATATATATATATTCTTTTTAAAAAGATTAAAAATATATTTGATGTATATATATTTTATTAAGAAACAATTTAATGTATATATATACACATATGAACATTTAAATATACATATATAATTTTTTTAAACATGTAATATTTTTGATATATACTTTTCAAAATATAAGCCTGTATTGATTTTAAATGTATATTTCATTAAAAAACATGCCAAAATATATTTGATATGTATATATGTTAACAGGTGAATATATATATAAATGTTTTAAAAAATGTGTATGGATTTTGATAATATATATATATATATCTGTTTGTGTGTGTATTTATATTTGATATGTATATTTATTAAAAATAGTGTAAAAATATTTTTTATGTACTTATATTGGATTAAAATCATGTAATATATATATATATATTAACAAGTGAATATAAAAATATAAACATTTTAAAAATAAAGTGTGTTTTTATATAAATATCTCTGTTTATGTATGTCTGTGTATACATTTATATGGACCTGATATATATATTTTCTATAAAAAAATTGTAGAAATATTAGGAAATTATGATAATTTTTAAATATATATATAATATTAATAAAATATAAAAAAAATTACCATTGTGTGTGATGTTACCAATCACCTAATGTGTAAAAGTTTTATATCAAACCTTTGGTAAAACCCACATCTCAGACCTTATGGTGCTCTCAAATTTCTCATTTGATGCATCATTTGGTAGATACATTAATTTTTTAAAATATTAAAATAAAAATATTATATGAATTACACTTTTGTTAGATGTTAATAAATATCTGATGTGCCAAAATTTTGTGTTTATCCGAGGGTAAACATAGTATCTCAGATCTAATTATGGTCGAGGATTTCTTATATGAGACACCATTCATGAGATAATTCAGATTCAGAAAATAATAACATATAAATTAAATTAATTCATGTGAAATGTTAGCAAACACCCAATGCGCATAGACGGTATATCATTCCTTGGACAAACTCTGCATCCCACATATGAATGTGGTCATTAATTTCTTATATATTACACCATTTAATATATACTTCAATTTTATTGTATGAAATTATAATAACAATATTAAACAAATCAGCCTCATGTGTATTGTTACCACACAACCATTAGGAACAAATTTTATCTACTGCCTAAGGTAAACCCATAGCTCGTGCCAAAATTTGTATCTAATTTCAAATGTGGGACACCATTCAAGAGATATTACAATATTTTTTGAAAATATTTCATGTGTTGAATAATATATTTAATATTTTTATTATAACTTCACTGAGCCACCACAGGGCTAATAATCTGATGCTGACTTAATTTCTCGATTTGAAAAATTTTCATCAACTATTCCAATGTGTTGGAATAAAATACTAATTTTCAATTACTCACAACATGAAATATTAATTCATTTTTTTGTTTTAATAGATAATTATGGACTCAAAAATTAGACACCAATTTTCATTACAGGAGCGTGATTGTATAAATTATAAAAAAATCCAGATGGATCTTGTATAAATCCTGTATATATTGAGGCTGTTGAAAAAATTTATATCGTTTGAAAATTTTAATACAAATATAGTTTCTTATGGGTAAATTAAATGTCTGTGTAGGAATTGTGGTCATAAGAGATTTGATGCTTCAGAAAATTATGGATGTCATCAACTTTGTTTTTGTTTTTGGAAGGATTGTATTTTTGTGTATCAATATTTTAAAAAAAACACAGTAGAAAATTTAAAAAAATATTATGGAAAATAATTTCAAAATTTACTATATGAGGGGTTGTAATCTCAATTCTAGAAACTGATAATCAGATTAGTATTAAAAATATTGAATCAAATGATTTTATTTTTTATAATTTCTTTAAATCGGTTGAGGAAACATTATATATTGGATTCCATATGAGAAAAAATGATGTTTTTTTAAAAATTTATGTCTATTAAATCATATTTTGGAATGTAAAATTTTTTCTTTGATCAAATATTATCTTTGGATAAATTCTTTTTTCTGATGAAAATTCAATACCTATAAGTTTCTATGAATGTTAAAGGATTGTCCATAATTTGTATCAACTTTATCACAACACCCATAAATATTCACATGACTATATATTATATTATGTTGATTATGAATCATTATTTAATTCATCAACATGTAGACTATTGAGGTATGAACGTGCACAATAAGAAAAGTCCATATATCATAGGAAACTGCTCATGCATTTACAAATTACACCCTATTTACAACATTCATTAATGTCTCGAAACTTGTTTGCATTGATGAAATAACATAAATATAATATTTCTATTAGTAAAATATTAATTTATACGTTTGATGGTGACTCTTAGAAACACATTCATAAGATTCCTCCTTATTTTTATTCATTACATCGTAACATATGATTGAGTCATTATTCAACAGGTTTTTTCTATTTGGTGCTTACGATAGTCTATATTCTTGTTGCCCTAATTTCTTACAATGTATATATTAACAACTTTGACGATGAGGAAGGAACCAAATAAAATTTAGTTCTCTTAATTTCAAGACATCTGAAGTAAAATATTGATGATAATATTAAGTCTCTAATTTATATGTTAATATCATTATAGGACAATGATGTAATTACAATTAATATTATTTAAAATAAAATATTTTTCACTAATGTATTAATGTATGTTGACGATCAATTAATTTCCACCATATGGATTGTTATCCAGATAAACTACACATGGATTATGATAATATATACATTTTATAGAAGAGAAAAAAGTTTTTATGATTAAAAATGATATAAATTCTAGCTATTTTATGGTTATCAGATATTTCTGCCCACATGTCGCCCATTCTAAGACATAGATATAATTTTACAAAAGTTAAAAATTAAAAATATGAACATCAATTAGTTCTCTCAGGTATTTAACTAAAATATATCATCCTTATAATAAAATCATTTAATTTTGTACCAAAGATTAATGACAAAAAACTAAATGGTTTTGGGAGGCATAATAATTGGATAAAGAGGAGTATTTTTGTGGACCTTCATTATTACTCTAAATTTCAATTTCATCACATGTTATATGTAATTTATATTGATAATAATTTTCTAAAAAAATATTTTACACCATGTTGGACACAACTAATAATACAAAATATAACATAATATCACTGTTATATATTCCACCAAATTTGAAAATTTCTTGAACATAAAATATTTAAAGATGAATGATCACTATATTTAATGAAACCAAAAGGTTTTTACATAAATTATAATCAATGTAGTTTATTATTCTCTATATGTATTATAGATTTTTTTATCAAATGTTTATAATTCTAATATGTCTCTTTCCTTTAGAAATTGGAATATTATCATCTAAAAAATTCATTACTCCAATGTCATAATGGAAATATTACTTCTTGTTGGCCATATAAGGATGATGAAATATTCAATCTAAGATGGTTTGATAGCAATATCATATTTCATTATAGATATTTAGTTGAACACATGGGACTATGATACATTGACTATGATGTGAGTTTTTTATTACATTTTATGTAAATTGGAGAAAATATTTCACCCATCCTTCATTGACTCAATGAAACATTTAATATTTAATTTTATGTATAATGATAAAAGTGGAGGGATGGTAAAATTTAGATGGATGTAACCATTTTATATATTTACACAAAAAAACTAATAATAAACAGTATAACAAAGGATATTTTGATTGGTAAATTGTAGAATCGTTCTTGTAGGAGAAAATTTCAAAAAAAAATTCTCTTATTATTTTAAAAAAAATACCATTCAAAACATAAATATATTGGTCACAATGAGGTAAATGTTTATGATGTCATAGACCATAAATTACCAATTTTTAATCTACATGAGCTTTGTTTTGCGAGTTATTATGAATTATGGATCTTCGGTTATGAACTAAACAGAACTCATATGTTCTTATTAATTGTGAAGAAATAACATTATTTGAGCAGTAATTACTAAATATTATTATTATTCTTTTAAAAAATAAACATACTTACTTTTTTTTAAATACATGATGACCATATAGAAAAAAATTATGAAAATTACATATACTACTCTTAAGAAACATCATCAACTAAATTTTTTATATTGGTTTAAAATTCTTATATGTTAATTTATTTTAAATTGAAAACTAAATCAATTTTGTAATGATATATCTTATAATAATTTTTTTGTAGGTATAAAAACATGTAAAGAAAATTGATAGGTGATTTTTTTTTTATAAAAAACCCATCATTAAAAAATAATAAAATTTTATAATGTGTATATGGTTAATGTATTTTGACAGTGTGTATGCATATATGGTGAATCAAAGAAATTAGTGAATAATGGTGTTTTAATGGATTTCACCATAAAGAAAGTCCATTAGAATATTACAATATTTAGGATGAAATAATTGAGTTCTATTACCTATGAAAAAATTATATTACATTGTTTAAATTCCATTTTATTGATATTGATTTAGGTTTATAAGTTCATCCATGACACGGAGTCATTAATTTTAAATATAAGAGTCTAATTTCATCAAATGAACCAATTTTTGTGTTACATCAAGAACATAATGTTTACTATGAAAATTAATGTGATATCTGGAGAGACTTGAATGAATGGTAGTGTGTAATAAAAATGAAGTCATTTAAAAATCAATTTCTTGAGAATGAATATGTTTTTTTAGAAGTGAATCATTTAGATTTTTTTTAAGAAAGATAAAAAATTAAAACATTTACCCAATTAGATATAAATATCAATGATGAAACACCCCTATTAAGGGATTATGATATCGATAATGTTTGCGATGTTATAAGGGTTCATGAAACTGAATGGCGTATGGAAGATGATGACAATGATGATGAATATGAATAAATTTTCCAGGATGAATATAAGGAAAAGGATGATAATTGATGTATTATATTCTTTTATTTATTAAATTTAATATTTTATATTTGTATTAATAATTATTTATAGGTATGATTGTTTTTTACCAATGGATAGACATTATGATCTATTTTTTCCTTCAATGATTCTAGTAATCAGTAGTTTTTTATATTTAATAAATCTACTAATAAATATTTATAATATAGATTACTAGGTTTTTGTATTTATTTATGGGTAAATATAATATTTTAATATTTAGTAGGTTTTTATATTTTATGAATAAATTTATAAATACTTTCATATATGATTATTATAATATTATATTTTTTATTCTTGATACATTTATTACCAATTTTGTATAACAACGACTATTATTTTTAGATAGTAAGAGATATGCCTGAGGATCAATTTAGTTTTTAATTAATATAAGAAACCCCACTAATGAGATCAATTCATCTAATTTGGGGAATGTTGTGCCTATTAGCAGGGGGTTTACTCTTATCTGATTGATGATTCAGGATCCTAATCTATAGATACATACGTCTATTGATTTTGATTCTCATTTATATAAGTATGTTCAATTTTAAAAAATATTTATTTTATAATAATTTTATTTTAATTTTGATAACAATATGATGATTTTTTTTTTAATTTTTACAATTTTTCACATTAAACTATTTAGAAGGATAGTGAGATACAAATAAATTATTTTTCTGAGTAATGGGTTTCAGGGGACGAGGTTACCATTTCGATTTATTAGAATATGTTTAACCACTGAATTGTCCATCACTAACAAAAATATTTTTTATTTAAAATTTATTAAATTAGTGACTTTTTTTAATTTCATTGTAAAATTTATTTTCTCTAATTTCTAATAGTTCGAGAGCTTATATCTAAGAATAATGTTAGATTTTTGTAGGTGAAAATTTCGTTATTTTTTATAAAACCTTAGAAATCGAGCTATAGATAAAACATTTGCTACTATTTTCAACCGGTAATGCATCACTCATCAACTTGAAAATATGTCAGATCAGGTATGTGATGTATTTTTATCTTTCTATACTGGATATTATTTTATATGGTAATTGTCTTTCAGATGCGAGACCCGTGGGAGACTATAGGTCACTCATAGGGATTAAAGATGTAAATTTTTTATACATTGATAACATATGGTATGTCATATTAATTATTATTGTATATATAAATTAATTTTAAAATTTCATTCATATTATATAGGTCTCTACTGACACCAATGTAATAGAGTATGAAAATTATAAGAAAATGTACACTAATTCCTATATCAAAAAGCTTTTCAGTGACCGATAGTTCCATATTATGGTTTGTAAATTTTTTATAATAATTTATAATATTAAATTTATTGTACTTATATTTTCAATTTATATTTTAATTAAATTTATATTGACGCAACTTCTCCTTCATGATAGAGTTAAGCCGAGATAAAATCACAGTCCACTTCCGAGTCAGGTTCTGATAAGGGGTCTTGGATACCAGATACATTTCATGGTGTTTAGAATGGTCAATTGACTGGTATTGGTTCGAGACTGTCACCAATGAGTTATTAAGGAACATTTATGATGTCATTTATCATCTCAAAGGGTGGTCATAGAGATTCTTCTTCATCCATCACTACATAGTCTAAGTAGAGGATGTGATATCATGATGACATAATACAAAATATGCTGAGAGATAGAGGGAGGAGGAAACTGAGAATCTGTATTTGAGAGATGAGATGATAAGGGAGCTTAATTGATGTCTTGTGCATGGTTTTGGTGTCGAGTTTACTCCCATTGTCCCATATATTTATCCCCTTCACCTTGGTTCTAGTTTTTGGTTACTGGGTTTTTATGATGGTTATGTATTTTTATGTGATAAACATATTACACGTGAAATTATTCAATAATGATAATATTGTTTCTATTTTAATGATATTTATGTATTTCTTAAATTTTATTTTAAAAAAATTAAATTTTTTAATATTATTAATTATTAAGTACATATATATCCTTCGTAATTGATTTTATAGTAAAATATTTGACCATATTAGTGATGGATATAGTAACCATCAGAAATAATTTTATTTGAGGGGGGTTGTCACAATTGTTTTCTTAGACAAATTCAAACTATTATCTGTGAAAGTAGCATTATTCTCTATAAATAACTTCTGTTTGAGATGGAATATCAAAAAAAAAATCAATTCAATTTTTTGAGATGAACTATAAGAAATGAACTCTCGTCACTAATGACATTTTACAACGAGAGTCAACCACTAGCAGGCCATAGAAAAAACATAAAACTCAAATATTAATAAATCAAACAATAAAATTTTATATTTTATAATATATTCCATAAATCCAATAATTCAATAATCTTTGGATAATATAAAGAATCACCAACCAACTACCCAATTTAGAGTTAACCATTACTATCCCATAAAAATTTAATTTTCATTGTTATCTCAACATTTGTCATATATTATGGGTTTTCCTCCCACAATATTTTTTTGTCAAAAAGGTCAACTATAAAGAGAATTAATTTTCATGGTTACTATTACAATTCAATATATGCTTTCAAATCCATTAAAAAAAATACAGTACAATCTATATACATTTTTTGATTATTATAAATTGAAAATAATAAATACTTTTCTTTTATAACATAATTCTTGAATCAAAATACCCAAAGATATACATCATTAAAATTAGACATATTGATGATATAATCTTGGCCATCATAACTTATTTTCATCTAAGGTGTATCTTGAGATGCTTGATTCGTTTATTTGTGTAGTTTCCAATCCTTTTACATTTGAACCATTGAACATTGGAATATTCTTTGTTTCTATTGTAATCATGATAATGGTTGTGTTTCTCCCCAATCTTATAGAAAAATCCCATTACCTCAAAAAAGTACCAAAGTGTTTCCTTCCACAATTAACACATTTTGGAAAATCTATTTTCTTATTGTTCAAATAATTCAATTTTTTCTATCATCCTTTTATAGTAATTATTAGATTCGAAACATTACTACATGAATAATTATTTTTCTATGTTTATAGTACATGAAACTATGTTCTCATTTATATAGGGATAATATACATAGTCCATATTGTTACTTTCTAACTGTGCAGTATTTTCCTCATATTTTTCAACATTTCTCCCATTATTATATTGTCTAAGAAATTAATGGTATTTGTTTTATTATATGGGTTTATTTCAAGACTAGATGCTCATACGACACAATATTCTGAGGCCTGGTGAGCCCAGAATAAATTCCTAAAAGGAATCTCCTAAAAAGAACGTAACATCAACCAGTGAGGGTCAACTAGAAAAGATATTTTTCATATTTTTCAGAAGAAAAATAAAATAACATAAAAAGTTATTTTTTTTGTTTCTCTTCACCATTGAGGAGTGCCACGTCAACACTATAGTATAGCGATGAGGCGAAGACAATTTGCACTAAATTAAGTCCATTAATGAGGATCTTAAATGTTTCTTGTAACCACTCCTTAATTAAAGCTTAATAGATATGTTGTTTTATAAATGAAACAGTGTAATGATATGACGACCTAGCATAACTGAAAAGCTGCGACGTGCAACTTTTTTAATGAGATAATGGGTTTGAGAATCAGAGCTTGATGTTCTGTAATGGGTGGAATGAAAAATTCACTTTAACAAAAAATGTTAGTGAATCAATAGAGACAATGACGCACCTTGAATAATGGTACCAAAGAGCAACAAACGCCAATAGATTTGAAACGAATGTGTATCCCCCTAGACAGATCGCTCCATTAAAGAGTCTATCTCAAGTGAGGGTTTACTTATGGAGATTTTATTTTCTTCATTCTTCATTCTAAAACAACGAATGTGAATCAACCCATGAACAGGTTGATATGTGGATCACTTGTCCATGTAGGAATGTGCTCATTTCAGGTGTTTTTCATTTGGAATAATTTTGTTAGAATCATTATATTCTTCCCCCATGATTGTAAATATCTAACATGGAAGGTGTGGGTTGACATGAAGAACCCCCCCCCCCGGTCCACCCCCAATCGTGGGAATTCTTGTGCATTCGTCATGGTTGAACCTATGAGTTAAAGAGAAAGAATTTATGAGGTCGTATTAAGGAATAATAAACCCTTTGATGGTTTGAGGCATAGACGGTTCAAAGAATGTACCATCGGAGAGGACCCAATGGAATATAGAATGTCCTATTATCCTGTCATGTTGACATATTGAGGAGGATGTGGTAGCTGGTTCAGGCTACAACAATGTAGTAGGAGCCACCGGTGCTCGGGGTGGAGACTGGAAGAGGTGCGACGTAGAATACTAGCTGCATCGGTGGAGTGTCCTGAGCCATTCCCGCGGTAGATTTGTGCTACGATATAGTCCAATGAGTACCATGTATAGGATCAGATAGGGGGTTGGCTAATCTCGTCACAATGCATTCGAACTGGATTCCCTCATGTAGTTTGGGTTGGAGAAGACCGTCCTGCTATGCAGGATGGGTTGGGGGGAACAAATAAATCCATGGGGTTGCACAAGATTGAGTAAGGTTGGACAACTTTTTTGGGATGCTTTTGATGAACCGGGTCCCTAGGAAACCCGGCAGGTTGGACCCTTGGTCGAACCAGGCCTGGTCCAGCGAGGCTCAATGGGCTTGGAATAGTAGCTAGGCCATCCCAAACTAGCCTAGATCCAACCAGGTCGGTTTGGGTCAGGTGAGACCCTCAGTCTATGTTAGACAGATCGGCCTGACCGGGACAGACCAGGACGGAACACAACCGGTCCCTATTTACTAAAACACCAATATCTTTCATACCGTGTGTATGATTAATGAGCCATTTGTAGAATTAGAACCCTAAATAAGAGGTCGTTCTTTGTTCATGATCTACGGAGGTTTTCATGGATGTTGAAATAAGATAAATGGCTTGAGGATTAAAATCTCTCTGAATCAAGTGCGGTACATGAAAAAATCATGTTGTTTGCTAGGCCCCAAATACTTGTGACAAGCGACCCTGTGTGGATTAGCTATAAGCAACCCTGTGTGGGTCAACTATAAGGGACCTTGTGTGGATCAGATACAAGTGACCTTGTGTGGACCAGCTCTGAGTGTCCCAGCGTGGATCAGCTATAAAAAGCCTTATGTGGACCAGCTATGATGGAATAAGTTGAAAGCATCTCTGTGTGACCCAGCAGACCTAGTGAACTGATCAGGATTGATTTCTTCAGCATTCCAAGGTTTTCAGAGTTACGACTAATTGTCTATCTTTCTGTGGTTTATATTATACCTATTTGAGCTATCTGGATTCATGGTCATGCTTTGTGGATTGCTTTTTGGATTCCATGTTGTTCTTTCCTTTGTGTTTTGGGGTCCCTACTATGTGTTTTTTACTCACCCATTCATGGGATTTTCCTGCACGTGATGTGTGAAGTGTTGATGACTAATTCCTTTACGGAGGACTTGGTGGACTATGACCTGTTGGTGCCCAATGAGGTCAGGCATGCGGGGAATAATTCTACAGCTTCCGACAGAAACTCTACACATACCTATCAGGTGGGGATTTTAGTAGACATCTTGTCAGAGTTATTTTATACTTTCCCATTTTCAGTTTTTTTTTCTGGCCCATTTGACCTACATCTTTTACCTTAACTCGGTGGTTGTATAGTGGCATGCATGTTTACCTCTCTATTTTTTTGGAGGTGGCGATGTGTGTATATGCATAAATGTACGTATAAAAATACCTTCCAGGTGAATGTTGACACATTCAGCACTAGTTGCCAACCCCTGGCCTTTAGGATGTGGGGTTGGGGGACTCAGGACATAGGCCCCGGGATGGTGGGCGGGGGGGGGGGGGGTGGGGGTCTGTGAAAAGGTTGTACTAGAGGTGGTCGATTCTACCTCAAATACCAGAAGTGTATTGTTTTTTGGGAAACATTTTTAAATGTTTCGAGTTCGAATTTCAGATATGGGGAGTCCAATATTGGTGTGGCGGCAGATGTATCAGAACACTAGGACATTGAATTTGGTTTTTTGGCTCAATAAATTAAAACACTATTTTCTTGAATCAAATATGAATTGTGTGTTTATTAATGTTATTATTGAAACAGATTCATCTCAACATGTATTATCTACTGAATGTGGTACATCTTGATCTATTTCAGGATGGATCTATGTCAATAGCCATCTAGGATTCTGATACGTTACCATGTGGATAGCCTTCCTAGTCTTGAAACATCAGTACGTGGACTAGTGCAAGAGATGGACCCTTCGGGTGGTGTGCCATTGTTACCACCACCCATTGATCAGAATTTAATTTCAGCTCTATCAGTGGATGATGCACGCCAACGTAGTTCCTTCAATGAGTTTCAGAAATATAGAACTCCCTTGTTCCGGGGAGAGATAAGTCCTCATGCCACTAAGGACTGGCTGGAAGCAAAGAAGGGAGTCTTCTATTGAGTGAGGACACCATTTGAGAAGATGTAAGTTTTATCCTTGAGCCTTCTACAAGGTTCGACAGAGAGATAGTGGAGTTTGACCATCCAGACATATGAGAAGGCGACCCTCTCATAGTCTAACATGTAGCGGCTTTTCTGGGAGGATTCCAGCCCTACGACCAAGCGATCAGTGCACATACAGGGTCGGTTTCACCTAAAATAGGGTCTCATGTCAGTGGAGGATTACTCTTCGAGGATTATAGGCATCACTCTCTAGTCTATGGATATGGTATGAGACCCTTTATTCAGATATTGGACCATTGAGCGGGGACACTGATAGGAGATTCAGGTGTCGATGATTTCCATCAGCATCCCCACTCCGGATGGAGTGAAATAGAATGATCTACTAGTACATAGACTCCTCATAGAGCATTCACCGATGATGGGAGCTACCATTGGGAGACATGTGGCTCAGTCATTGATGGAAGGCTGCTGACATATGATGTTATGTTTCAATAGGTATAAACCTTCTGAATGGGGACCCCAACACACCAGATCGGTGGTGTGAGGCCACGAGGGCAGTGGGGGTTAGCAGAGGAGCTGGGTGTGCTACTCTTGATGCGGGTAGGGACACATGGCTCATGACTGCTAGACCAGCTGCACATATGATCAGTGAGTGTTCAATAGACCACTAAGGCAGAGGCAGATGTTTCAGTGAGGAGGCCCGCAAGGAGGTGGATGTGGCAGAGGAGTAGGCCGAGCAGCATACGATGTGTCACGACCCGCCCTCGGGGTCCGTGCCATGACTACCCCAAGCCCGCCTTACATAGGCCAGGGGCTGGCGACTAGCACCAAGGCGTAAATCCCGGTAAAAAGGGAAGGCATTGCCTTTGTAAAGTAAACAAACACCACAGTGTAAGCAAGCAGAAAGTAAACACTAAGTAAAACAGAGTACAACTAAAAGTGCGGAAAAGAAAAAGGGCCAGTATACAAACCCAAACTGAAATTAAAGTACAACTCGAAAGGGAAAACAGAAACTATAAAGTAAAAGCCGATACACCGAGCTGTCCACTGGAGATCCCACCTGAAGGGTGGGTACAGATAGCTCCACTGCTCCACGGGTCCCACCGTTCGCTCCGAGTACGTCTCGCCCAGTGGTCCACCTCCAGGTATCATCCTGCAGCTCCGCAAGCCTCAGCCAAGATCAACGTTGTCCGTTGTCTGCAACCAACACAACGTAGTGCGGGCATAGCCCGTGTAGGGGTGAGTATAAGCTACTCTGTAGGGACCCCGAGACCCCCGAAGGTCTCCCAAAATCCACAAAAGATAAACCACAAAGGTAAGATACAAACACTAAGTAACAACTGACACTGCTTAGGTATATGCCCATACATATACCTAAGTCATCAATTTCAAATACTCTCCAGCCTCTGAGCCCAAGTACAACTCAGTCCACACAGGAAAGTAAACGTATTCCACCCAGGAAAGCAAAACGTAATCCACACAGGATAGCACAACATAATCCACACAGGATAGAAACAGGATTCATCTCACACAGGTATACTTCTTCGAAAGATGATAAAGATGATCTCTGATCCATCTAAGTCGTCGGGCCCATGAAGGATCGATAGGTAACTAACCCCCGCAAAAGACCCACACAAGATCGGGCCCACATAGGACCTGTAGGCACTGGTTCACATAGGACCGCTGAGCGCAAAGACCCAAACAGGATCGGACCCACACAGGATCGGGCCCACACAGGACCTGTAGCACTGATCCACGTAGGATCGCTGAGTGCTGTAGTCGTCGTCGTCGAATCCACACAGGATCTCTGTACTGTCGTCGTCGCAGTCACAGTAGCAGTAGCAGTAGCAGTAGTAGTCACAGTAACAGTCGCAGCCAGCACTAGGGTTCCCGCACACAGCAAGCTCGTACAGGATGGTCCGCTCCACGAGCCGAGAGGCTGATACATCAACTGTCACAAAGTCCAGAGTTGATGTATCCAAAAGTTCTGTATCGTCAACAGGAACTCAACGCAACAGACAGCGCGTCGATCGGATGCCCGGTCTGAGAGTTATTGGCTTTTTCGTCCCAGGGGCCCGGTTGGTTTTTAAGGCAAAACCAACCCGACTGTACTCCACCTGCATCAAAACCTCGGGCGGAGTATGTCAAAAGATCCGTCTCACTAAGAGGAACACAATAAAGCTGAGGTCACATCAATCGGACGTCTGTAGCTCAAGATATGAGTGTTTCCGCTACGAAGGCCCGGTTGGTTTTGTGAACGAACCAACCCGGCTGAACACAAAGTATTACGAAACTTTGAGTGCGATATACCGAATCGACCGTCTCGATCCAAGGATCATGTAGCCGCTGACGGTTTGTCAAACGAAGGTCCGTGGCTCAAGTTATGGCCAAAAGACCGAAGTCAATTCGAAAACGTGGGGTCCGGGTCCGGGCCGACCCGGCCCGACCCCCCCTGGGTCGGCCCGAACCGGGTCGACCCGACCCGGGTCCGACCCGGCCCGGTCGGTGGCGGTCCGGCGCGGTGGCGCGGTCCAGCACGGCGGCGCGGCCCGGCCGGCGGCGGCGCGGCCTGGCGCCGCTGGGTGCCACGCGCGGGGGGCAAGGCCCCCGCTTTTTCAAGATGGCGGCGCACCTTTTAGCCGCGCCTTTGGAGAACCCCCCCCCCCCCCCTCGTAGGGGCCTGCTTTGAGGGAAACCGGGGGGCCGCCTGCCCCCCTTAATGAAACCCCCCCCCCCCAAATAAATGGGGGGGGGGGCTTTTGAGTTGACCGGGGGAATTAATTTCCCCCGGTCTTTGACCTTCCGGTCGGCCCACCTGGCCGGCCCACCTGGCCGGCCGGTTTTTCTTCAACGGGACCGGCAAAGTCGGTCCCCTTCCAGTTTCCGACGCCGGCAGCCCGGCGAGCCGCCAGTCCTCTCGTCCCGCCGCGGCCCGGAACCGGCCGCAGTGTTCGTCGTCCAGCGTGGTGCGACGGCACCGCGCCCCTCCGTCGCGGCCCCGCTCCGGCTGCGGCGCCTTTGGTTCCCTTCGACGCGGCGCGACGGCGTCGCATAAATAAGCCGGGCGATTCCCGCGTGGTGCGACGACACCACGCCTTCTCGTTCCTCACAAGATTATATAAATAACCAAGAACAAAGGAGGGGGAATTCGGCCGTGTTTGTGCGGTCCGACCCCGCCTCTCGTTTGATGATAAATCTTAAATATTTAATCACAAAATATCATTCTAGATCCAAGAACTAGAGTAAGGAATTAAACCACAACAAACCCCTACCTTGGGTTCAAGTTCGAAGATCGTAAACGACCCGTGGAAGACAACGTCGCGGAGGTCGGGCGTCGCGGTAATCGTTCGTCAAATCTGATGACGAAGAGGTACGTCCGAAGAGGTACGTCATTGACGAATCTTCGTAAGCTGACAAAGGAAGTCCGAGGAGGAAGCGGTGTTCCCTTTTGTTGACATGAAAGGCGTCTTCGATCTTCGGATACAACGGCTACGAAGAAGAGAGGAACAGCGTTCTTCGTCGGAGTTCGAAGGTTCTTCGCGTTCTTCGTCAAGATTGAAGAAGAAGGAGGAGGAGAAGGAGAAGAAGCTCTCAAATCCTCTCAAGATGGCTAAACAAATCTAACCAAATAAAATAAGCTAAGAGCTTATTTTATTTACTCAACCAAACCTTTTGAAATTCAAAGGTTTGAAAAAGATTAAACAACTCAACCTAATTAATAAGCTAAGTTGTCAAGATCATTAAAAAAAAGAGTTAAGGGAGTTTTGAGAGGAGATGGAAAGTTGGGTTTCGTGTGGGCCCCACTAAACATAATCCTCCCAAGGGAGGTTAATTGGATGTGGGTCCCACCTTTAACTTCCTTTGAGAGGAGTTAACCAACAAGTAAGAAAAATAAAAAGTGTTCCACATTTTTATTTAACTTTTTATAATTTCCCCAAAACTAACTTTCGTCCCACAATAAACGCAACTACGGAAAAGGTCTCCTTAACCGAATATCGGCGCTGCGAGTTCATCGGTGTCCTCGGAATTCAATTCCGAGCACCGGATCAAAAGTTAGAAATTCCCGCTCGTTCGTTCACTGAACGTACCTGAGCCAAACTTCGGAAATTGATTCCGGGCACACCGGGCCTCGGAATCAGGTGCCGTCAGAAACCACGCTCTTGTAAAATTCCAAAGAAAATTAAGAAAAAATTTCCCTTGAATTTTACGGGTCTTTACATTACTCCCACCTCAGGGCTTTACATCCCCGTAAAGATACAACCAAAACTAGGAGAACAAATGAGGGTATTGAGCACGCATCTAAGCCTCCCGCTCCCATGTGCTCTCCTGGAGGTTCACGTGCTGCCATCTGATGCACAAAAGAGGAATCGATTGCCCACATAGGACCCGCTCCTGTCGATCCTCTATCTCCATCGGGACCTCCGTAAAAGTCACCCCATCGTCAACGTCAAGCTCCCCATGGTCAATGATGTGCGCCGGGTCGTGCACGTATCTCCTCAGCTGAGATATGTGGAAGACGTCGTGCACCCGGTGCAACTGAGGTGGTAGAGCCAGGCGATAAGCCACCTCGCCAACCCTGCTGAGGACCTGGAAGGGTCCGATGAAGCGCGGAGATAACTTGCCGCCTCGGCCAAATCTCCGAATACCATGTCGAGGTGAGACCCGCAAGAAGACTTGGTCACCATCCTCGAACTCCAGTGGCCTCCGCCTTTTGTCAGCGTATGACTTCTGCCGGCTCTGAGCTGTCCTCATCCGCTCCTGGATGACCTAGACCTTCTCTGTCGTGGCCTGGACTATCCCCGGTCCCACCAGTGCTGACTCCCCAGGGTCTTTCCAGCACAAAGGAGATCTACAAGGTCGGCCGTACAATGCCTCATACGGTGCCATCCTGATGGTGGAGTGGTAGCTGTTGTTGTACGAAAACTCCACCAAGGGTAGGTGGTCCTCCCAGCTACGACCAAAGTCGTGGACACATGCGCGGAGCATGTCCTCGATAGTCTGAATGGTCCTCTCCGTCTGACCATCCGTCTGAGGGTGAAAGGCTGTGCTCAGACGTAGCTGCATCCCGAACGCCTCCTATAACCCCTTCCAATGCCGGGAAGTAAAGCGAGCATCTCGATCAGAGATGATAGATGATGGAACACCGTGGAGCCACATAATATCTTTAACGTAGAGACGTCCCAAGCTCTCCACTGAGCCCTGCTCTCTGATGGGTAAGAAGTGTGCCGACTTGGTGAGTCGGTCAACAATCACCCAGATGGAGTCGTGACCTCTGGAAGTGCGTGGAAGTCCAGTCACGAAGTCTATAGATATGTCGTCCCACTTCCACTCTGGGACCTCCAAGGGCTGTACCAAGCCTGCTGGTACCTGATGCTCTGCCTTAACCTGCTGGCAGGTGAGGAGTTGAGAAATGAACTCTTCTACTGCCTTTTTCATGCCCGGCCACCAGTGCTGTCGTCTGAGGTCCTGGTACATCTTTGCCACTCTAGGATGCACCGCCAAAGAAGAAGTGTGAAACTATCTCACCAATTCCTCTCGCAAAGCGACTGGTACCATGGTACTTCCTTTGAATAGGATGTCGTGCTCTGCTCCAAAGGAGAAACCATCAGGTTCCTGTCCCGAGGATATCTGTGCACGCCGTGTCTCACAGTCAGCGTCCTCACGCTGTGCCTCTCTGACCCACTGCAGTAGTGGAGGGGTGACTGTGAGAGACTGGAGGAAGGATGCTCCATCTCTAACCACGAAGGATATCTGTAAAGAGGCTAGCTGCTCTGTCGCCTCCTCAAGTAGCTGAATGCCCGTCCTCCTACTGAGGGCATCGTCTACTACGTTCCCCTTCCTAGGAGTATAGACTATCTCAAAGTCATAGTCCTGGAGGAACTTGAGCCATCGCCGCTGTCTCAGGTTCAGGTCCTTCTACGAGAAGATATACCTGAGACTCTGATGATCGGAAAAGACTGTAAAGGGCTCGCCCATCAGATAGTGTCGCCATGTCTTCAGAGCGAAGACCACAGCTGCTAACTCCAGGTCATGGGTAGCGTAGTTCTGCTCATGCGGCCTCAACTGACGTGATCCATAGGCGATCACTGCCCGCTCCTGCATCAGAACACATCCGAGTCCAGTCCCTGATGCATCGCAGTTGACTACGTACCCTACTCCCTCCTCAGGCAACCTCAAGATAGGTGCGCTAGTCAATCTCTGTCTCAGCTCCTGGAAGCTCTGCTGACATCTTTCTGACCACACGAAGGGTTTACCCTTCTTCATCAAAGCTGTGAGTGGTGCTGCAACTCTAGAGAAGTCTGGCACGAATCTCTGATAGTATCCATCTAGTCCCAAGAAACTCCGAACCTCAGTCACGCTCCTGGGTGGCTCCCATGCTAACACAGCCTCGATCTTCGCAGGATCCACTGCAACTCCCGCCTTAGAGATAACATGTCCCAAGAAGTGGACCTCACGTATCCAGAAGTGGAACTTTGAGAGCTTACCATAAAGCTGGTGCTCTCGGAGTGTGTCTAGTACAACTCGCAAGTGATAGGTGTGCTCCTCCTCAGTCGTAGAGTAAATCAGAATGTCGTCGATGAAGACTACGACAAACCGATCAAGGTATGGCTGAAAGATCCTGTTCATGAGGGCCATGAACACTGCTGGAGCATTGGTTATGCCGAAAGGCATAACCAAGAACTCATAGTGGCCATACCGA
Source organism: Viscum album (assembly GCA_963277665.1). Lineage (NCBI taxonomy): Eukaryota > Viridiplantae > Streptophyta > Magnoliopsida > Santalales > Viscaceae > Viscum > Viscum album. The sequence goes on along the minus strand of OY728133.1, from coordinate 189,559,318 downwards.
CATCTGAAGGCCGTCTTCTGCACATCCTCGTCTCTGACTCTGAGCTGATGATAGCCTGACCTGAGGTCTATCTTCGAGAACCACCGTGCTCCCTTGAGCTGATCAAGGAGGTCGTCAATCCTCGGTAGCGGATACTTGTTCCTCACTGTCACCTGGTTCAGGCGACGATAGTCAACACAAATCCACATGCTCCTGTCCGCCTTCTTGGTGAACAATATCGGGGAATCCCAGGGTGAAACACTGGGTCGGATGAACCCCTTGCCCTGCAAGTCCTCCAACTGTACCCGTAGCTCTCGAAGCTCGGCGGGGGCCATCCGATATGCTGGAGTGGATATCAGGGATGTTCCGGGGTACAGGTCAATATAAAATTCTACCTCTCTGCGAGGAGGTAGCCCTGGAACGTCGTCGGGAAAAATGTCCGCAAACTGATCCATCACTGCAGGAAAACCAGGACTCCGCACGTCAACTTCTCCAAGGATGAGGCTATCCATATGATGAGTGATGGGTTTTCCTCTCCTCCGCGGAAGTCCATCCTGTGCTGCAAAGGCTCCCTTATCGCCGGTGAAGGTGAACCTACTCCCGTCGGTGCGTACACATCGCACCTTGTGCCTAAAACAATCAATCTGCGCATGGACCGTAGATAGCCAATCCATGCCCAAGATGACGTCGTAAGGCCTCGACGCTGCTACAAGAAGATCCCAGCCGAAGCTCTCGCCTCCTAGAGTAAGCTCACACTGCCGGCACCAGTGCGTAATCGTTGATTCTGCTCCCTTAGGAGTCTCTAGCCGTAAGGATCGAGCCAACGGCTCTGTTGAAATCTTCGAGCTCCGAACAAGGGTAGTGGCTATGAAAGATTGACTCGCTTTTGAGTCTATAAGAACTGCAGCAAGGGTGGAATAGACATAGATAGTACCTCGAGTCATCTCGGGTGCGCCGTGGTCGTAGGCCTCTACTGCCTGGAGCTGTGCCTGTCTCTGCCCGCTAGCTCCCTGTGGTCGGGGTGGACCTCCTGGTGGTGGTGGTGGCAGAGCCTCAAAGCATCTCCCACCACCGGCTGCTCGTCCAGCTCCTCTGCCTCGTCCGCCTCCTCCCTGCGGACCGCCACGGTCGACCCTCTACCTATGCCTCGGTGGTCCCTCAACTGTCTGCTGCTCCTCGGCACGGCGGGTCGGGCAGTCACGAGCCATGTGGCCCTGCCCGCCGCACGAGTAGCACTGTCTGCCCCTCGAAAGACTGGATCCTCGCTGTGTGCCCCGCACTACTGAGCCAATGTCCTAAGGTCGTCTGCCTGAACCCCTAAGTCATCCGTCGACTGCCTGCTCTAGATGACTCTGCCACGTGCCGCCCTGCGGTGGGTCTCGGCGCTGGTGTAGACTCAGCAAGGAAGCTCTCGTTCAAAAGGGCCCTCTCCAGTACTCCTGTCTGAGTCGGTATGCTGAGGGAGATCAGCGATGCCCTGATCTCATGCCTCAAACCCCGCTTGAAGGTCCGGGCCCGGAAGAATGGGTCTTGTACCATATCAGTCGAGTAGCGCGAGAGATCGGTAAATCTCGCCGAGTACTGAGCGACCGTCATGCTGCCCTGCCGCGGCTGAAGAAGCTCCTGGATACGCACCGCACGAAGGGTGGCTGGGACAAACTTCGAGCGGAAGAGACTCTCAAAGTCCATCCATAGAAGAGATGCCTCATCGTGCACCTGGAGCATCAAGCTCCACCATCGTCCTGCTGCTGCATGTAGTAGGCTCACAGCGAGGATCACCATGAGGTCTGCTGGTGTCCTCACTAGCCTAAACACACGTACCACTGCCTCCAGCCAGTCCTCGGCTGCCTGGGGATCCGTCTCCCTGTGAAACCTGGGCGGTCTCTGGCGCTGAAACTCATGAAGTGCGCTGAGGCGACGTGCATCGTCAACGGCTGGTGATGGAAGCATCGGGGGCTCGGTGGGTAGAGCTAACACCGGTGCCACTGCTGACAAAGGGCCCTGCACCGAAGCCTCGTCGCTCGGTGGGCTGTCATCACACTCGACTCTCGGAACCCTAGCTAGCTGCCGTCGTGGGGCCATCCTGAAAAGGAAACAGGTGCGCCACGGTCAGAACAGTATACCTGGTGAGATGATATAAGTAATCACAATGAAAACTTTGAAACACACACGCAATCAATGTTTTCGTGCATTAAGTTGGAAATCAGAACTCAGGGTCCTGGTATACGGATACGTTGGCCGCCGCACCAACACTGGACTCCCTGGACTGATAACCACACTCAATATGATAAACATTATTTCTTCACATAGAAAAGATCAGAGTTCGCGGTAGAACCGTACGCCTCTGATACCAATTTTTCACGACCCGCCCTCGGGGTCCGTGCCGTGACTACCCCAAGCCCGCCTTCCATATGCCAGGGGCTGGCGACTAGCACCAAGGCGTAAATCCCGGTAAAAAGGGAAGGCATTGCCTTTGTAAAGTAAACAAACACCACAGTTTAAGCAAGCGGAAAGTAAACACTAAGTAAAACAGAGTACAACTGAAAGTGCGGAAAAGAAAAAGGGCCAGTATACAAACCCAAACTGAAAGTAAAGTACAACTCGAAAGGGAAAACAACAACTGTAAAGTAAAATCCGCTACACCGAGCTGTCCACTGGAGATCCCACCTGAAGGGTGGGTACAGATAGCTCCACTGCTCCACGGGCCCCACCGTCCGCTCCGAGTACGTCCCGCCCAGTGGTCCACCTCCAGGAATCGTCCTACTGCTCCGCAAGCCTCAGCCAAGATCAATGTTGTCCGTCGTCTGCAACCAACACAACGTAGTGCGATCATAGCCCGTGCAGGGGTGAGTATAAGCTACTCAATAGGGACCCCGAGACCCCCGAAGGTCTCCCAAAATCCACAAAGGATAAACCACAAAGGTAAGATACAAACACTAAGTAACAACTGACACTGCTTAGGTATATTCCCATACATATAACTGAGTCATAAATTTCAAATACACTCCAACCTCCGAGCCCAAGTACAACTCAGTCCACAAAGGAAAGTAAACGTATTCCACACAGGAAAGCAAAACGTAATCCACAGAGGATAGCACAACATAATCCACACAGGAAAGCAACAGGATTCATCCCACACAGGTATACATCTTCGAAAGACTATAAAGATGATCTCTGATCCATCTAAGTCGTCAAACCCACGAAGGATCGATAGGTAACTAACCCCCGCAAAAGACCCACACAGGATCGGGCCCACATAGGACCTGTAGGCGCTGGTTCACACAAGACCGCTGAGGGCAAAGACCCACACAGGATCGGACCCACACAGGATCGGGCCCAGACAGGACCTGTAGCACTGATCCACGTAGGATCTCTGAGTGTTGTAGTCGTCGTCGTCGAATCCACACAGGATCTCTGTACTGTCGTCGTCGCAGTCACAGTAGCAGTAGCAGTAGCAGTAGTAGTCACAGTAACAGTCGCAGCCAGCACTAGGGTTCCCGCACACAGCAAGCTCATACAAGAGGGTCCGCTCCACGAGCCGAGAGGCTGATACATCAACTGTCACAAAGTCCAGATTTGATGTATCCAAAAGTTCTGTATCGTCAACAGGAACTCAACGCAACAGACGACGCTTCGATCGGATGCCCGGTCTGAAAGTTATTGGCTTTTTCGTCCCAGGGGCCCGGTTGGTTTTTAAGGCAAAACCAACCTGACCGTACTCCACCTGCGTCCAAACCTCGGGCGGATTATGTCAAAAGATCCGTCTCACTAAGAGGAACACAATAAAGCTGATGACACGTCAATCAGACGTCCGTAGCTCAAGATATGAGCGTTTCCGCTCCGAAGGCCCGGTTGGTTTCGTGAACGAACCAACCCGGCCGAACTCAAAGTATTCCGAAACTTTGAGTGCGATATACCGAATCGACCGTCCCGATCCAAGGATCGCGTAGCCACTGACTGTTCGTCAAACAGAGGTCTGTGGCTCAAGTTATGGCCAAAAGACCGAAGTCAATTCGAAAACGGGGGGTCCGGGTCCGGGCCGACCCGGCCCGACCCCCCCTGGGTCGACCCGACCCGGGACCGACCCGGCCCGGCCGGCGGCGGTCCGGCGCGGCGGCGCGGCCCGGCCGGTGGCGGCGCGGCCTGGCACCGCTGGGTGCCACGCGCGGGGGGCAAGTCCCCCGCTTTTTCAAGATGGCGGCGCGGCTTTTAGCCGCGCCTTTGGAGAACCGGCCCCCCCTCGTGGGGGCCTGCTTTGAGGGAAACCGGGGGGCCGCATGCCCCCCTTAATGAAACCCCCCCCCCAAATAAATGGGGGGGGGGATTTTGAGTTGACCGGGGGAATTAATTTCCCCCGGTCTTTGACCTTCCGGCCGGCCCACCTGGCCGGCCAGTTTTTCTTCAACGGGACCGGCAAAGCCGGTCCCCTTCCGGTTTCCGAAGCCGCCGGACCGGCGAGCCGCCGGTCCTCTCGTCCCGCTGCGGCCCGGAACCGGCCGCGGTGTTCGTCGTCCGGCGCGGTGCGACGGCACCGCGCCCCTCCGCCGCGGCCCCGCTCCGGCCGCGGCGCCTTTGGTTCCCTTCGACGCGGCGCGACGGCGTCACGTTCTTGATAATCCATCCACGGCGCGACGCGACGGCGTCGCGTAAATAAGCCGGGCGATTCCCGTGTGGTGTGACGGCACCACGCCTTCTCGTTCATCACAAGATTATATAAATAACCATGAACAAAGGAGGGGGAATTCGGCCGTGTTTGTGCGGTCCGACCCCCCTCTCGTTGGATGATAACTCTTAAATAATTAATTACAAAATATCATTCCTAGAACCAAGAACGAGAGTAAATAATTAAAACACAACAAACCCCTACCTTGGGTTCAAGTTCGAAGATCGTCAACGACCCGCAGAAGACAACATCGCGGAGGTCGGGCGTCGCGGTAATCGTTCGTCAAATCCGTGGACGAAGAGGTACATCCGAAGAGGTACGTCGTTGACGAATCTTCGTAAGCCGACGAAGGAAGTCCGAGGAGGAAGCGACATTCCCTTTCGTTGACACGGAAGGCGTCGTCGATCTTCAGATACAACGGCTACGAAGAAGAGAGGAACGACGTTCTTCGTCGGAGTTCGAAGGTTCTTCGCGTTCATCGTCAAGCTTGAAGAAGAAGAAGGAGGAGGAGAAGGAGAAGAAGCTCTCCAATCCTCTCAAGATTGCTAAACAAATCTAACCAAATAAAATAAGCTAAGAGCTTATTTTATTTACTCAACCAAACCTTTTGAAATTCAAAGGTTTGAAAAAGATTAAACAACTCAACCTAATTAATAAGCTAAGTTGTCAAGATCATTAAAAAAAAGAGTTAAGGTAGTTTTGAGAGGAGATGGAAAGTTGGGTTTCGTGTGGGCCCCACCACACTTAATCCTCCCAAGGGAGGTTAAGTGGATGTGGGTCCCACCTTTAACTTCCTTTGAGAGGAGTTAACCAACAAGTAAGAAAAATAAAAAGTGTTCCACATTTTTATTTAACTTTTTATAATTCTCCCCAAAACTAACTTTCGTTCCACAATAAACGCAACTACGGAAAAGGTCTCCTTAAGCGAATATCGGCGCTGCGAGTTCATCGGTGTCCTCGGATTTCAATTTCGAGCACCGGATCAAAAGTTAGAAATTACCGCTCGTTCGTTCACTGAACGTACCCGAGCCAAACTTCGAAAATTGATTCCGGGCACACTGGGCCTCAGAATCAGGTTCCGTCAGAAACCGCGCTCATGTAAAATTCCAAATAAAATTAAGAAAAAATTTCCCTTGAATTTTACGGGCCTTTACATTGGATGGGTGATAGTTCAAGGTACTACAGCCACCACCCCCATGTAGTCCCCTACGACCTTATGAAACAGGTGGACATAGGTGGGTTCGGCTTCAAGCAATGGATTCTTATGACCATGGTCTTCTAATGATTATTAGAGGTATGATAATTTTCTTCTCCACCTTAGCTGTAGTTCTTTTAGACACAAGTTTTAGTCACTCTATCTTTTCCATAGATTTCATTTGAGGATCAAAGATTCTGGTGGATCTATTGGCTCGATCCTTACGGCTATAGACTACTAAAAAAGTGGATTCGAGGATTACACACTGGTGCTGGTAGTGTGAGCTATATCTTGGATGTAAGAATTAGGAATGTGATATCTTAACAGTGAAATTGTGGCCTTATGATGTCTTCTTGCGTATGGATTGGTTATCCACATTTCATGCTCATATCGAGTATGTTAGGAATAGTGAGCGGTGTGTCCATGAGAATGGGAATAGGTTTTTGTTCACTGGAAATAAGGGAGATCTTGCAGTATAATACTGACTTTCTCAGAAGAGGGTGCATCCGATCTCTCACCATTTGGCTAGCCATTCCCATTTTGCAGTGGAAAGAGGAGCCTACGAATTCATGAAGTGGTTGAAGAGTACAAGGATATATTTTCTGAGAACTTCCTAGGACTACCTATTCATATATAGGTAGACTTCTTCATCGATCTTTACCCCATGACTTCACCAATACCCTTGCCAGAAAAATTGATGTCTCTCGCGGAGCATCATGATTTGATGGTATAGCTGGATGAATTGAAGGAGAATGGCTTCATGAGGCCTATCATTTCACTATGGTCATCCATAGTTTTTTACCAATAAGGAATGTGGAAGATTCAGTCTATGCGTAGACTTCCGACACTTGAACTAGGTGACCATAAAGAACAAGTATCCACTACCGAGGATTAATGACCTCTTTGATCGGTTGAAGGAATCGATATGTATCTCGAAGATATACCTCAGATCAGGATATCACCACCTTTCGGTATGGGATGAGGATGTACTGAATACAGCCTTTAGATTTAAATATGGTGACTATATGTTCATGGTGTTTCCTTTTAGAATGACTAACACCATAGTAGTATTCATGGGTCTCTTGAAAAAGATCTTCCAGCCTTACCTTAGTCCTTTCATGGTGGTATTCATTGATAAAATCATGGTGTACTGAGTTTCAGAGGAGGATAATTCTACACTCATGCATATTATATTGGATACAATTTGAGAGCACCAGCACTATAGGAGGCCCTCAAAGTGAGATCTGGTTATGAAAGAGGGAGTTCATGCATGGGATCCACATGGGAGCGTAATTGTGGAGTGGAGTTTCATGGGGTTGGTAGGATACTACCAGAGGTTCGTGCCTAACTTTTCAAAAGTAGTATCACCCTTATCGGCTTTGACATGGAACATACATCTTTTCTTCTAGATATACATGTTTCATCATGGTTTCTAGGAGATGAGGTGGATACTGATGAGTGCCCCCAACTTGAGAATACCATAGGAGGTAATTGGTTATGTTGTTTTCTGTGATGCATCAGGGACAATATTGGTGTGTGTCTTATTGTGGGAGTGACCAGTGATCACTTACGGTTCATAGAAATTGAGTAATCAGAAGCAGAACTATGTATACCATTCCTGGAAGTCAGTAGTAGTAGTCTTTTCTTTGAATATGTTGTGGCACTACTTGATGCGTGAACAATTTACCGTCCACTTTCACTGAAATAGTCTCCGGAATATTTTCCCTTAGAAGGACCTAAACATGAGGTAGAGAAGATGTATGGAGTTCCTATAGAAATAGGTCTTTGAGATAGTCTATACTCCTCTTAATGGGAGCATGGTAGCAGAAGCACTCACCAGGTGCTACGTTTTGTTCCTACAGAGTAAGGCGATGAAGCTGCTAGCCGCGATGCATTATCCATAATGGATGATGATGGAGTCTATTACCTTCAGTCTATGACAGTCACTCCCCCAACAATATAGCAAGTTAGGTATGAACAACTTGTGGATGTGGAATATGATGCCCGACGTACTCAGTTATCCTATGGTTAATCTCCAGATAGATTATTGAAAGTTAGGGAGGACACCATCCTTATATGAGGGTGAACCATAATTATAGTGGTGTTGTGGGAGGTGTTCTTGATGGAGATCCATACATCCCCTTTGGAGGTACATCCAGGTGTGGAAATGATGTTCTGGGATCTCTGATGTCAGTACATGTGGACAGGGGTGAAGAAAATAGTGTCCAAGTTCATTTTGTGATGCCTCACTTGTAATCATGTGAAGGCTAAGAATCATGTTATTGCATGCCTGTCCCAAATACATGTGGTATCAAAGTGGAAGTGGGATTCTATATCTATTGACAACGTGATGAGATTACCACACCTATCTTGTGGAAACGATTCTATATGGGTGATCGTTGAAGGACTCACCAAGTTAGATCACTTCATACCCATTTGAGATCAGATATCGGTATAGGGATTGTGATGCCACTACATCCAGGAGATAGTGTAGCTACATAGTGTGTCTTCGATGATGTTCTCATACCATGTTGCTCTCTTCACATCCCAGGTGTGGAAGAAATTATAGGAGCCATTCGGTACTCACCTATGATTGAGAATATCTTTTCACCCACCGACTGATGTTTAGATAGAGTGGGTTATATAGAATCTAGAGGACATGATTTTTTCTTTCATTATTGATTTTGGTCATTGTTAGGAGGACCACCAGACACTGGTGGAGTTTTCATTAAACAATAGCTATCACACCACCATTGACTTGGAACTGTTTGACGATTATTTTGGGTGGCCTTGATGATCACCTGTATGATGGATAGAAACATGGGATTCAGTACTCATTGTTCTGGAGTTGGTACATGCTACAATTGAGAAGGAGCAAATCATCCAGGAGATGATTAAGACTGCAAAGAGTAAAAAAATCTTATGTTGATAAGAGATGGATGCCCTTTTAGTTTGAGAAGAGATACTTTGTGTTCCATTGGGTATCACCCCGATAGTGATTGAATAGATTTGGATGGGGTGGAAAGTCATATGATATATTCATCAGCCCTTTCTAGATTCTGAGCTGATCTGGTGAGGTGGCATACCACCTAACTCTTCCCCCATCTATGTACTAGGTGTAATAAAATTTTCATGTATCAAAACATAGGAGGTACGTGCATGATCTATCACAAGTAGTTTATTGGGGTGAGATGGACATAGATAATGGGGAGACATTTGCAGAGTTCCCTATTGAGATAGAAGATTGATAGGAGAAGGTCATTCATGGAAATTTGATTCCACTGGTGCACATTTGGTGGTAGCACAAAAACCTCCAGGAGGTCACATAGGAACAGGAGGCTCAGATTCGTGCTCAGTACCCCTATTGGTTTGTTTAGGATTTTTTGGCTTACAGTGATGTAGAGCCCTAATTTTGTGGTAATGTAATGTCCTGTAAATTTAAAGTAATTTTTGTAATTATATGAGATTATTTAAAGACTAGACTCTCATATGGAACCTGATTTGAAGGCTTGGTGAGCCCGGAGTATGATTTTGATCTTTTTTTAGGTTCATTTAAATAAACATGAAATAATGTTATTCTAACTTTCAATGCAGTGCTTGGAAAATTTTTTTTAGGGAAACATTGAACATTTAATGACGAGATTCACCTAGAAAGGATCCAATTTCGATGAGAAAGTGTCGACCATAATAGATATTTTTTAGACTTTTTGAATGAAAAATAAAATAACTTAAATAGTTATTTTATTTTTTCTCTTCTCCATTGAGAAGTGGCACATCAGCACTGCGGTGCAGTTATAATGAGTAACATTAAATGAAGCCCATTAATGAGGCTCTTAAATGTGTATCTTATCTACTCATTAATTTATGCATAATAGATAAGATGTTTCATAAATGAAAAATCATAAGGATGTGATGACACAACAGAACAAAAACACTTCGACGTGTTTCTCTTTTAATGAGATAACTGGTTGGAGAATCAGAGTTATAATTTCTCTGAATGACGATGATGTAATTATCTCAAATGATGAACACTAGTAATTCCTGAGAGACAATGATGCACCTCAAATAATGGGACCTGAGAGCGATGAATGATAATGAATTTGAGTGAAACATGAATCCTCGTGGATGGATCAATTCCGTAACTGGTCTATTACTGGTAAGGGTTTTCTTTGTGTGTTTTGAGTTTCCCCATTGTTCATTTTAATAAAAAGAACTCGAAACCACCCATGAACTGGTTGATCATTGGATCCCTTGTTTTTTGCAGAAGGGTGCTCATTCTTGAGGTTTTTCCTTGGTATTAATTTTGTTAGAATCAAAATATTCTTTCGCCGATGTTTAAAAAACTCTAACACGGAGGGTGTGGGTAGAGGTGAACAAAGCCTGAGCCCCCTTGTGATGGTAATTCTTTTGTTTTTATTATGTTAGAACATCCAAGTAGATGAGGAATCATTTTCCGATGTCGTAGAAGGGAAGAGGACACCCCATGGGGGATAGTTGCGTATACAATCTATAGAATAGACCATAGGAACATACCTGGTGGTTCGTGGAAAGTCATGTCTACGCAACCCAATGGTGCACTGAGGAGGAAGTTGCGGCTGGGTCGGGTTTCAATGTTCTAGCTAAAGCCTCCAGCACTTGGGATGGAAGCTAGTGGAGGTGGGACACTGCCAACCAGCCCACGTTGTGCAGGCCTCAGTTTCACGCTGGTAGGCGCCTTAAAGGCCTCCTCTTCACGCTAGCATGTGGTCCAACAGGGACCATACGTGGGACTGGATAGGTTTGTCGGATATGTCGGCAGTGGGGAATATGAACTGGATGACATCCGGGCATCTGGGCTGCATGAGACCGGCATGATATATTGGTTGGGTTGTGGGGCATGTATTGGGTCGTGGGGTGAACCGGGGTGGAGTAAATCCATCCAGCTTTTGCTGGCATAGACGATGGGATAATGTCAGGTATCTGGGAAGCCCAGGATGGGATCAACCATCCTGCATGTTGTAGGTTTGGTTTGATGGAACTGGGTCACTGGGCGATCCGGTGGGTTGGACCCATGGACAAACCAAGCCAGGTTCAACAAGAGCCAATGGGCCTAGCTTAGTGGCTAGGCCAGACCATGCTAGCCTAGAACAAACTGGATCGGGTTAGGACAACAATATAGGGTTGGGTCATGTGGGACCCCTAGACTGGGTTGGTCGTGTCGGTCCTACCATGTATGACTGGTCCCAGACACAACAGGATGCTACTTACTAAAATGCCAATATATTTTAGATCAGGATACTTATTGACGAGCCGTTTGTAGCGTTGGAACCCTCACGATGATGCAGTTTATTTGGAATGATCTATATTGGTTGTAATGGATGTAGAAATATGATTAATGGCTTGAGGAGTGGATTCTATAGGAATCAACCATCCTACGTGTGGAAATCATATTGCTATCTAGGAACCAAATACTTCTGACAAGTGACCCTGTGTAGATCAACTACAAGATACCCTATGTGAATCAGAAATTAGAGACCATGTGTGGATCACCTATAATATACTATTTATGGATCATCATCAAGTGACCCTATGCAGATCTGCAATAAGAGACCCTATGTGGATCAACTCTGAGAGACACTATGTGGATCTGCTACATGCATCCATGTGTGGACCAACTATGATGTCCTATATGGTAAGCAGCCCAATGTGACACAGTTGACCCATACTACTCCTCATGGATGAGATCATCAATAGTCCAATGTGTTTAGTGTTATGACTTATAGTCTTGCTTTTTGTACTTAATATTATACATGTGTGAGCTTTCTTGATTCATGACCATGCTTTGTGGTTTGTTTTGTGGATTTATTTGTGGTCTTTCATTGGGGTTTGGGGTCCGTACTGTGTATTTTGTTACTCACCACTACGTGGGATTCAACCACATTTTTCTTGTCTGGTATAGATGAACAACACCTTTATGGAGGACTTGGCGGCTTAGGACCTGGTGGTTCCCAACAAGATTAGACTGACAGGGCATACATCTATAGCTTCTAGTAGCCACTCTACACTTACACATCTTGTTGGGTTTTAAGAGGAGAGTTTATCTAATATAATTTTTACATTCAACTTTTCTATTGTGTTTTTTTGGGTTGTTATTATTCCTCATTTGGCCTACATCTTGTAAAATTTCTTATTAGGTGTTTAGTGGCATGCATTTTTACCTTTCTAGTTTTTGGGATGTGGTGGTGTGTGTTTTCTTATAGGTACTCAAGAAAATGCACCCCACTTGTTTGTTGATGCCTTTGGATCTAGTCACCATCCCCTAGTCATTGGGATGTCGGATTAGGGGAGTCATGGAATGGGCCTAGTGGGATAGGGAGTGAAATTTTTTTTCTCTCAGGCTCATTAATTTTCAGAACATATCCACTCATTTCTTGTGAGGGAAACAATTATCAGAATTCTAATATAACCTCCTTCTATTCTAATTTTTTTATTCCATATTCATCCTTAGATCATTTTATCAATTACCACTATTGCTATTTATCTACTGAGAGATGATAAAAATCTATTATAACAATCTCAGTTTCATTACATCATACAATAATAAATAAAATATCTAAAGAAGTTATCCATTTCATAGCTAATAATCGATTTATTTCCCCATTGTTTGATAGAGGCTGATAACATGTAAAGTGATCTAGAGTTATTGAACCACATTAAGATCTATATGATAATCCATATAGGAAATGTTATTTCACAAAACCTATGTTAGATTCCCCAATATAGATATAATTTTTTCAATCGTAGTTTTACTTTTAGATCAAGATTTATTAATTTTCTAAGGAGGGAAATCCCTACATGGGATACACACATTGATGAATTATACATTAATTATTATATTATTAATTAAAAAAAGGTATACACTATAATAGATAATAACATCATAATAAATATTATATATTCCAAGAAAAATTATACACTCATTATAAATTGAAAAGATTATGAATATTGATTCTCAGAAAAAAAAACATGGTTTTTTGGGAAATTTCTTAAATCATATGAATATTTCAAAAACCTACATAATCGTTTATAATAAAAATTTTAATAACCATTGAATAATGAAAACATGTGTCCCAATAGGATCATAGTAAAGCATACACCCCTTCCAATATAATTATGGTTGTGAGACATTCAAACCATCCCATTTTGGTATTTTTATCCCTAGATGCATTTGTTCCCAAACCACATCCACTTGTAGTCTCCATAAAGGGATATATTTCTAGAAAACCCACATAATCTATATCTTACTAAAAAAATAGTATGTGATAATAATATATAGACATATGATCAAATAAAATTATGTAGTTATGTTTCGTAATCAATTTTTTCCAAAATTATTTTACCATTATTTTTATTTAACCTAGCTGTGATACAACTCATAAAGACCCCAAATCTAGTAACTCATATTCAGTGGTTAAATTATTACAAATTTAATATATAAATTTAATCACATACCAATAGAATGAATAATTTAGTATTTTTGAAAAACTATATGCATACTTAAATTTCACATTAAAGATAAAAACATAAAAATAAACATCACATTCTATTAAAGAACACAACTATATCCTTGACTATATCCTTCTATATCAATCATAATACATTTCATTACAACCTATGTCATGGAAAATAATTAAGTGGTGATATTATATTCTCACTAAATTTACACATACAATAAAAGATATTTTGAATGAATAAGGAATAATAAATATAGAAAGGTAAATAACACAAACACAATACATTTTGTCTACAACATGAACACAATATAATAAAAATAAATGATGATCAATAATTCCATATAAAAAATTTCATGAGCGTTAAAATTATCCACATGTATTCAAATTAATTGAATAGTCACATTGAAATCAATAACTAATATTATAAGGATGTAAAGTATAATATTGGACCTCATCAACCTACATTCATAGCCACATGTCAAAATATCTTACATAAAAGGGTAAATAACCAAGGTAGATTGTCCCATGAGACCGAAATATGTATTAAAGGGATAGAGTGTAACATTCCTCTAACATAATAAGACCAATGTATTCCATATATGAAATGTGAGAAACATAATCAATATCAACATTCGTATTGAAATACTATAATGAAAAATATTTATAATTATCATAATCAATTATCATAATCATAATGCACCTAGAGTAATATGAAGAATGGTTTAAATATAGTTCATCACATATCTAATCTATCATAAATTTTCTAGATAAATAATAAGAATAATACCAATACAACATATTACCAAGGCAACATAACTAAGGTAAGGTTTGTTGTCATTAAAGAATAGAAATACTATAAAATAACTTTTATAATATCCTTTAGAACAATACCCTTTTGACATTTAAAATTCCATTTAAAGTGATAAATTTCATGAACATTTTGAAAATAAATTCATCGAAAATAAAAATTTTTACTAGTATTTATTAATATAAAATAATGTGTTTTCTTGATGTCTAAAAATTATTTACATCTATTATATGATAAAAAAAATTTGTCACAATGTTGTAAAATGACCTAAAAGTACCGTATTTAGAAAAAAACAGGAATATTATATTAATTTTTTTAAAATTAATAAAACATAGGAATAATTCATTAATAAATAATTTTTATAATGTTACTTCATTTTTTATCAATTTTTTAAAAAACATGGATATAGAAAAAAAATATTTTCATTTAAAAATTGGAATAAATTCAGGTTTTGTATAAAATTGTATTCTTAATCATTTTATGTTCCATAGTGAGGAAAAATTCTACTATTATAGTAAATTTCCATGAATATCAACATTAAAATAAAATTATTTGGTTTATAATAGTGAGTTCAAATAATTCCATGAACTGAGACATAAACATAAACAATCCTGAATAATGATGAGCATGTGAAATAAACCCTTACCACTTTAGTAACTTTTGAATCATAAGAACCATAATAAAAATAAATTAAAATAAAAAATTAAATTACATGAATATAAATAAATTAATTATATATCATATCAAAGGGTATGCAGATAAATATTATAAAATATGATAGGTTTTTAACATAACATATGTCTACATAAGATAATTTCTAATAATCAACGTCTACAATGATCATAATTTGGTTGTGAGAATTAGTAAATAAGTAGATTGTTTGTATAAATTGTAAATACTCATAAAAAAGATAATATAACAGGTATGGTAACAAAATTTCCTTTCCAAAATAATTTTATAATATTAATGATAGCGAATAAGTAATATCTCTCAATGAAAATAAATTGGGTTTTGATATTTTTTACGACATGGTAACTTACAATTAATATACCTTTTGTTGAAATAATTAAAATTTAAACATAAAATGCACTTAATTATAAATTATTAATAAATTTACATGTAAAATTAGTATTATATATACCATGTAAAATAAATTATGATCATAACATTTAAATATTCATCAATGAATAGAAATTGATACAAACCCTTACTTATGGTCTCACTAACTCTATACATGTTTGAGACTTCTATATAATAAATATATGTTTCTTATAAATATATTATATAACCAAAATAAAATATTCCATTCCATGTATGTTTTACATATATTCTTTTATAACCTATATATTAATAATTATTTTTAAAAATTATTATTTTAGGTGATAATTTCTTTGTTATTCACATATTTTTTTGTTTTGTAATTTCATTCCTTTTATATTAATCATTGTGTCATAATGTTTATATTTTTAACCATGAATTTAATTTAAAATATATTAAATATACATGTATTTATATTAATATATAAAAGTTATAGATAGATAAATTAAATACATTATTCATGGAGATGGTAGGTCGTATGTACAGATGCCCATTGTTTTCATTTTTAATCGGATGGAATGAAGTATAGTTTGATTATGTTAAATCCTCTAAGAATAATTATTATATAATATTTATCATATATTTAAATTAAATTTATCCCCATAATAATCCATTTTAAAATAAAATAAAAACATTTCACATCGTTGTGTGGAGGTGGTAGTTCGCACATATTCCTGAGAAATGTTATAGTTATCCAAATTATTTGAAGGTTAGAAGGTATATAATATATTATAAATATTATATAAATGTGGTATATCGATAAATATAAACATTCATGGTAGGTAGGTTAAGAAAATGAATGACATCGGTTCGCGAGCTGGTAGTCAACTATTCACAAGATTGATGGCTTTATTTTCAATTTTATGGAAATTAACATTGTTATATGTTATTACCTTAACAAGATAACATATTAATATATAATAGAAATTTTTTTATTGTTTTGGAATGTTTTTATACTATGTTGAGGATTCATATGAATAAAATAAATGAAAGTACATGGTTATTAACATTTCCTCTTCTTTTGACAACCTTTTTAAGTTTATTTGTAATGACTTAACCAAATTGATTTAAGATCAAACTAGGGGACTAAAATTTTGTGGCGGAATATAAGGATGATATTTATTTAGGGATTGGATGAACGTATGGGATTTGGGAGTGATGCTATGGTCGGAGAGGGGATGACCTTTTATAATTTGGGGAGAGGACACAATTATAATATTTGAAAAGAATTATTTATAACTAGATTTTTTAAAAGTAAATAGTATATATAATTTCTAATTATTGATCCATGGGCGTGTCTAGGTCATAATATGTAAATAAAAAAATTAATTTACTAGATTTATTTTTCATTTCAACCCTTATATTTTTTTATGTTAACCCCTCTGTAAACACATTTTGAACTTAACAATAATTATTATTTTTTATTTTTTTATTATTCATTATAACCAAAAAATAAATTGTCCATATTATATAATAAAAATTATTACTGATTTCAAATATTGATTCCATTTCATAAAATTAAACTCATAGAAGAAGAAGAATTTAATATAAAATGAGATCTACAATGGTGATGAAAAAGTGATTTTCCAATGAGAAAGTTCTTATATAGTAATTGAACATAAATTTTATTCTAATAATTGAAAATATTTATATAATGATGTAATTTATCATATTTTAGTTTAAAACCAATTTAAAATATAATTTAAAATCAAAAATAATTTTTACAAAAATGAGGTTTCAAAACATCAGTATTTTCACAAATCATAAGAAATTAGCTTTTTAGAAAATTATCAAACTATAAATATAAGATACTTTCTAAATAAATATTCCATAGATGAAGTTTGGGTATTTAAATATAGTTTTTCAAATTGGAAAAAAATAAATTTAAACAAATTTTTCAAAATGTGACAAAACATCTTCTTAAAAAAAATTCAAAAAACATTTATTTTTCTTTCAAATGATATTTTTTAATTACAGTAAATAGATTTACAATATATTTATTTATCCCATTTTAAAATATATATTTTTCATAATTTATAAATTCTTATTCATACTCACTAAATTAGCTGCTAGGTTATAATGACAATTTATATTACTATTTATTTTGATTAAGGGATGCATGTTCCACAAGCCATCGAAATTAAATATTTTAAAAGGAATATATTATAAAATATCATGATGTTACCTTGGTACATGAAATTACTCATATATTTGGTATAATGGTATAGTATTATAATGAGAGGTTCAATAAGTGTTGGGGATACTCTTTCATATTGGCCTCTCCATACCTAAGGGTCTCGCTCCTTGAAAACTTGTTCTTTGTTGGAAGCCCCTTATGATATGTTAGGGTGAAAACAATGATTCTTGTGAATTACATTGATATGTAATTGTTTAAAATATTATTTTATTGATATCTATGGGTATCAAAGGATGATATTTAAGGAATATTCGGTGGTACAATTTTATTAATTCCTAGAGTCACCTTATGACATGTAATTCGTTGTGTAGCTAATATGTAAGGGTCCCTTACATAAGAGTTTATATTTAAGAGTCCAATAGTTTTCTAAAAATTTAGTGTGAAAACAGTTGTTTAAATTTTTTTAAAATATTATTTAATAGGTTTTTTTAAGTATAGAAGTTTTATTTTTTCCATTTCATAGGGAATAAGGTCGGTTCACCCAGATTATGTTTTACCTCTCATTCCTTCCTAATTATCAAGATATGTTCTAGGATTATTATTGTTTCTACCTTAAACTTATCAATGGTACTATCCATACATAATTTTATCCTTCCTATAGTTTTTATTACATGTTTGTATCATGTTTTCTTATTTTCTTATAGTCATTTTCTAAATCAGTGAATATTTACAATTACCAAATTTATTCCAATGGAATTCCTGTTGGACATTGTTTCATAGTTAGTTAATTTTTATACCATTAGGTTGGTTTTTTCTATATATTTTCTATTTCTTCTGTTTTTTTATGCATCATGTTATATGCAAGCTTGATTCTGGTTTTCTAGGTAATAAAAAAAGAAACCACTTATGGTTTATATAATTAATAATAGATAACTTAGGTTGGACTAATTTGTATAATGATGATCGTTTTTGGAATTATTATCAATAATTTCATAATGGGTTTCTGGTTTTATGGGATTTATGTAAACTTTTGAACATAGGTTATTCAATATATGTTTTCATGGAATTCATCACTTTAGAGTATGATGGTTTTAAATAATATGATAATGGGTGTTTTGGAATACAAATAATATGTTGGATACGTTAACATATTTGATATATATAGTGTTAACAATTTCTGTAGGTTGAGACAAATTTTCACTAGTCATGGTTGTTGGATTTTGATGAATTCGCTCGTCATATAGAGAACATTGTTTGGGTCTTATGCACAATATATAAGAATTATTTGGTTATTTTGATTACAATATTCATTGTTGTATCTTTTATAGTTAAGTTTAATAAGGTGGATAGGGATTAGTTTCATCAATATAGAAGAGGATACAATATATTTTTTCTGGGTTGGTATTTACTATGACCATTATATGAGAGCATAATGGTAACTAAATTTGTGGGTCATATTAGGTATAATGAGTCAATATTCATAATGGTATGAAATTATAATTCCTTGTTTTTTATCAATCTTTTGAGTATGTGTTTTGTAAAGGGTATGAATAACTATCAGTCACCTAATATTGTTAGTATACATGTCTTCTAGGATGTATTTTCAAATCGAAAATGGTTATTCCATGTAACATAGAATTTAAGGGAAAGTTCAAGAGATCTTATTGTATGACAAATTGTGGTTATGTTATTCTAAACTATCATTGGACATGATAGTTAATTCCTTATATACTATTAGTAATAGATGATAGGAATAGATTTTATAGATCATTTTAGTTGTTCTTTATTTATCCTTTCAAACACTGGTATATGTACGGATATTATATAGGGACTCAGTTGGTTGTTTCTTATTGGGTTGAAACTCACTCTCTAAACAATCCTTCTGCGACACACACAAATCTTATATCCATTGCAATAGGTATGTGTATGTTTTTAAATTCAAGATTATATTTTAGATGTGGGTAAAAATGGTGCATGAGCTTTACATTATGATTTTATAGACAGATTGAGTGGTTCCTTAATGTCTCATTGAATATTATTTTTGTTATTTAAATGCAAATAAATATGTTATTATATTATGGGTAAAACTATCAATAATGGTTTTACTAAAATTGAGTCATAATAATATAATAATCACATTTCTGGTAAGTTATGGACTTTTTAATGTTGTTTAATTTTGATAAAACTATTTTTGTGTTCTTATTACCATAAATCTTTAGAGGGTATAATCCCTTAACATTAAACCAATAGAATCTTATAACTGGTGGGAATGCTTTTTTGAATTTCGAGGCAAAAAAATCAATTGGAATTACAATATGATTATTATAGAGTGATATGAGATATATTGTTTCAATCCAAATGGGATCCAACACCCGATGGTATCCACATGTAACAGGAATAATTGATCACTTTTTAAAGAACTCTTCTCCTTAAAAGTGTGATAACACCTCCTTTCCCAGGAAAATATAGATAATTGAATTTAATATTTCTTTTTAGACCACATAATTATCTGTTATGCCTCATATAATGTCTCTAAATATCTATTTTATAACACACATTCATTAAATAAAGAAAACTCTTATAGTTAAAACATTTCATTTATTATGAAATAAATAATACTTTAATATTTACTCCATTATATATCTTTACAATGAATACCTCCACTAATTTATTATTTATGAGAACTATAAAAAATCATTAACATATCCACTCATCAGTATGTTACCTACCAATGGCTATATAGAGATGAAAATCAACAGTGGATAGTAAATAAAATGATATAAGATATCATTAAATCATAATATACATAGCATTGTATAAATGAACCAATTAATAAAATATCCATGGTATTGTGAAATGAAAAACATCATGGTTTGAGATTAACTATATAATTTTCAATAATATAGCACATAATCTAGTCCTCATATAATTTAAGCATAACATATCAGTTATTTTGGAATCCATCAAAACTCATTGGGAATTGATTTATATAATATCACTCTAATTTAAATAAAATAAATTTTACAAAAAATATTCATCATTCCATTGATTTAATCAAGACTGTCTGTGAAGTTTTATCATTGAAAAAAATGAAAATCTTGTTGTCCATACTTGTTTGAAAATGGTATCGTCTAGTAAAAAATCATTTCCAATCCTAATAATGAGGGTTCTGGAATCATATCAATAAATAACACACATATTTATCGATATGTATATTTATTTGAAAGATATATCTCAACACACTCGATTCAAGCTTATATAATCCTTTAGTCAAAGGAATTTAACAAGCACTTGATATAGAACATTTTAATCTTGTATAGGGCATCACATATAATCATGATGATCTGAAATAAAATTACTAATATGAATGAATATATCAAATTCCATACATATAAGTAGATATGGACATCACATTTCACAAATAAATAGTGACAAAAAAATTCATTATCCTAATCTACACATGTGGCCCGATGAAATATTTTCATAAAAGTGGAATATCAGATAATGGTGAATCATGAATGATTATATGAACCATAATATACCCCATCACTCAATAAATATTTTTTGTTATTAGTGGATAAATAAATATATAAAAGTATTATGGTTTATATGTTATATATATTTTGATCCTTATCTAATAATCAAAAATGAATATCATCTACTAAAATAAATTCCACGTGATACAAATTTATGTGTTATTCCAGATAATAAGTCCGCACTTATTATCTTAACACTCTACTCAATATTATGTATAATATTTAACACACTATTGGTCTATAATATCATTATTGAAAAAAATAATTTGTGATGATAATTCATTAAGGGAAACATTAATTTATAACAATAGGTAATTTTATTATTTCACCATTCATGTAATAAATACAGTACATATGGATGATTAACCGATCAATATTACTAATATTAATTTTTTTATATAGTCACTTTGAAAAAAAATCATTACACAATGTATCTAATGTATCTAATACTAACCAACTTCACATGATATCCTAATGATTTCCTATGCTAATTAATTTTTTTAATTAATCATATATAATATTCTTTATAGCCACCCAATATTACCTTACATTACCCATCAACATAATTTATCAAATTAGATTCTATTTTTAATTATTTTGGTTTATTTATTTGAAAATGATCCATTTTCCTTATAAGTATCTTTTTTATTGTAATGTTCTATTTCACCCCCAATTAGGGGATCCACAACATTTTTAGTAATGAACATCCTAATCCAAACATCTTTCAACAATAAATCATAGATAATGGTGTACTATAACATTGTTATTGATTTTTACTATTTGGATTTTATTGAAATCATCTAACTAGTAGCTCCCCCATTGGGGAATAAGATAACTATATTAATATATCATATCATCATTCTAGGCCCAAAAACTAGCATCAGTTTATCCCATCACATGGAGACCATCCTCTCGTCCAATGGATGAAAATAAAATGATAACTTCTCATAAAGTATCTTGGTTTAACTTCCCATCATTGGTACCACATAAAAGTTTCCTGGGCCTATTGGTTACATGAGCATAGGTGTGCCTCACCACATGCCATTGGTTTCCGACTAGCAATGAAGGACCAACATTAAACATGGATATACTATTCCTCCTGTATCAAACCTACACAATAAAAGAAATAAATAAATAATATACAAATAATAACAAAAAAAGTTGTATAGTACAATAAATAATAAGTCAAATATCACATTATAATCAATAAACCCTGATAAATAACCATAAATCAAAGAAGTGGATATATCATTCCATATATGATTCAATTTTCACATGAAAACCCAAAATAAATATACTATAAAACTACCAATGAGTGACCCTACATCATGATCATTTATCTCATACAATATAACGACCCATGCTTTAAATACATTGTTATTACATCAGAATTTAAGCACACATATTACAACATATAACAAAACCATGAAAGGACCGTATAGGTATAGTGCCTTTAGAAACTGGGAAACATAAACAACTGGTTCATAAAGCATCTACTTTGCCTCCAATTTATTTCATCATATCTAGAGTCCCTTTTTGGCATATTCTACTTAATAACCTTCTTCCTGACCTGGGGAAATAAAACATACAAAAGGGTGAGCTCAAATGCTCAGTAAGGATAAACAAAAGAAATATCAATCACATCATATTCATAAGAACATAACATTTTGGAAATCTTAACCTGCAAAAGGGAGCATAATTTTATAACATGGGATAAATCATTGTAGTGAAATGAAATCCCAATAATCATAACATAAAACATGAAAATTTGTGGCATACACACATAATCATAGAGAATCATTTCTTATTAGTCAAGACTCATTGCTAAGACTATCTTAGTGGACAAAGTCCATTTCTGAACCGAGTCACCCTCGTTTCAGTCCTGTTTCACTGAACCGGTATAACCTACCATTCCAGCCATGTCTATCTCATGAGATATAAAATCTTTACCCAATGAATTGGAGGGAGATATAGGTCCCACCCATCTTAAAATGATACCATTCTTATGTGTGCCACAAAATCATAAACCATACATCATAGCATAACCCATGTAATAAAAATGGGAATCTTAAACATCGTCACATCATAAAACAATTCATATCAGATAAATTAATTCATAAAAATAATTCCATCACAACATAATTAAATAAATATAATAATAGGGATAAAAACAGAACCCTTTATTATCTTAGATGGAAAATAATTTTGATAAAACACTTGAACTCCATTCTTGAGAAAAATATCCTTTCTACTTCAAAAACATTTTTCCTTTCTTAACATGTCATATAATTTTAAACTAAAATAAGTTGATTAAAAATAAACTTGAAAACTTTTAAAGGAAGATTCTTGTAAATAATGTTTTAAAAATCCATTCATACCGTATAAGTAAAAAAACATTCTTCGTACTTTTGTCGGAAAAGTCAAAAAGTACCTCGTTTGAAAAACGACAAAAGATTCCTTTCATATCTTTTACTAAAAACTCACCAAAAGGCAAAATTTGATTTAAAATATTGAAGAGGGATATAAATATTACATATTGAGGAAACATGGATGTGGATGATAAAATACACCCCAGTAAATACCAAAGTATAAACAATCTCCGATAAAAATGAGATTGTGAAATTTCCCTTACCTTAGGTCCGATATGCTTTGTACGTGTCCGAACCTACTCTATAATGATTTAAATAATGTTTTTGACTTATTACAGAATTATACTTATTTTTATGATATCATATATTGTCATATTCTTAGCTTTTATTAGTAATATTTCATTACTACTTGTTATTCGGGTGTTTATTACTTTTTGTTCTTATGCATGTCTTGTCAAATAAATTCTTATTTTTCTTTTTAGCTTATAGATACCACATTTCCAGAATAGTATTAGTGAAATATATATCATATTTATTCACTCAATTAATTTATGTAATCATTATACAATGAAAATCATGTAGAACGTGTCGAATCACATCATGGAGACGGTATTCCGTACGTACGCACGAACGATGATATCGTTCCCATGATTGTGGAATTGTATTTGAGTGTATGTATACTATTTCAGAATCAATATAACATTACAATAGTCATATATAGTCATTATTTACACCATTATACCCATCCATGTAAGGTGGTGGTGGAAAATAGATTACACCACATCATGGAGATGGTATTCTGTACGTACGCACGCGCGGTGATTTCGTTTTCTGTAAGATGGATAGATGCTGAAATAGGGTTGTTTCATACTTATAATAACATATCAGTATATGAGTTATACTGATGTTATTACTTCATAATGAAACAACTAAAGAATAATAAGTGGAAGAAGAAATAAAGATGAATGAATCGGTAACGGACATTACCTCCTCTTTGAAGTGCTTCTTTGAGACCTCCTTTTAGGGCACTAAAATAGGTATTTGAAGAAGACCAGAACCTCTAGGATGTCTCTAGGGAAGTGGAAAGGAGAAATTGGCAGGGGTTGGCCGAGCTTGAAGGCTCAAAGTGGTGTGAGGAAGAGGGGGATGAGGTGCCCTTTTATAAGGGAGGAGAGGGGCACCTTTGGAATAATTAAAAATATTATTTTATTATAAAGTCAAGTTCGGTTTTAAATATCTCCAAATTGGTTTATTTCTAGGCTAAGGTGCGGATGGGTCTAAATCCTCTCATCCAATAGAAATTAGACAAGTTTAGGTTCATATTTTAACCTTATCATGTAGATTTAACATTAAGTTAAATAATTTTACTTTTACCGTGTCTTCTTGTGTTCTTATACTATTAGTTTAATAAACATTCTATAAGCATCCAAACGAACCCAAAGTTGTTTATTATTAATATATATAACCTTATCTAAGTCATTTGGCCGAACCATAGATTTTTAGGAATAAAATAATATTTACTAATATAATATTTGTTTTAAAAACTATTTTATGTCAATTTTGACACTATTTAGTAATTGATTTTTTGTGAAAATCATAACAGAATGATTAGTTCGAAAAAAGTTAATTAAATCAATACTAACATGTCATATTAACCTATAAAATTAGTGTAATTCATTAAAAGTCTCAAATAATTTTTAATTTGGTGTTTATAACATCAATTATGTTAATATTTCATTAATAAGATAATTACAGCATCATCT
Organism: Viscum album; assembly: GCA_963277665.1. Lineage (NCBI taxonomy): Eukaryota > Viridiplantae > Streptophyta > Magnoliopsida > Santalales > Viscaceae > Viscum > Viscum album. The sequence continues at coordinate 189,534,277 of OY728133.1, read as the reverse complement.
TTGTGTCATAAATAAATTAAATAATTTAATGTCTAAAAATTACAAATAAAATACCATTATGTAGTAAATATTTTTATCTTTCTAATTAATATTCATAGTCGAATTTATCTAATGTATAACCCCATATTAAAAATGATTTACTTATTTAACTTTGATTTTAACTATTTTAACCCTTCTTTAAATAAATTAATAATAAATGTCCTAATCTAATCCAAGTGGGCCTAAATGGTCATATTTTATTCCTAAGGATGTTTTTGGTCGAATTACACTTGTCCAATAGAATTAGGACATGTGTTAGGGTAATAATATTATCATTTTTACCCTTAATTACCCTATTTACTTTTAACCATGGTAAAAAAAGTAAAAAGTTACTATTCACTAAAAAATTATTTTCATCTAATTGAACCACATTTTACTTACTGACATCAACCGTGTCTCTCGTATTTTCGAAATTCCACTCACAGAAGCGGTAAAATTAAGTTTTATGAAAAATTCAATTTTTTAACTACCACTTAGTGGTTTCACTATTCATCAAAAATTGAAAGTTTTCAGAAAAATACCAAAATTTCACCCTAGGATAATTTAGATATTCCAAATCCAAAAATGAAGTCCATTTTGAAAAATAAAAATTATAAAATTTCAAAAAGTGGTTATTACTATTCATAACGGCTAGTTTAAATAATATTTTAATAGTATATCGTTGTTTAGTGAAACTCGGTATTGCGTACGACGCAAGCTATCGAGGAAGCTCACGATTTCATGTAAAGTAAGGCAAGCAAGTGTTGTGTGTAGAAAAAGATTCCTTGGATGATTTATATAACATAAAAGTCTCGGTTGTTACATTCTACCCCCCTTAAAATGAATTTTGCCCTCGAAATTCGTCACTTTGTAATAAACAGATGAGGATACCTCTCCCTCATCATATCCTCAAACTCCCATGTAGCTTCTTCTAATTGGTGGTTCCTCCATACAACTATCACCAATAGAGTGGTCTTGTTTCTTAGGACTTTTTTGCTACGATCCATAATCTTTATCGGTTGTTCTTCATAAGAAAGATTTTTCTCCAACGGTACAACTTCTGAGCTGAGTACATGTGAAGGATCAGGTATGTACTTTTCAAGAGAGATACATGGAACACATCATGAACATGAGAGAGATTTGGTGGAAGCACCAATCGGTAAGCTACCTTCCCAACACGATCCAGTATTTCGAAAGGAATGATATATCTAGGGCTCAACTTCCCCTTCTTTCCAAATCTCATAACCCTCTTCCAGGGAGATATTCGTAAGAACACTTTATCACCCACTTCAAACTCTAGGTCTTTTCTTCGGTTGTCGGCATAACTTTTCTTTCAACTCTGAGCTACTCTTATGTGTTGTTGAATAGATCTGACCTTCTTTGCCATTTCATCAACGAGATCGTGTCCTAATAGCTTTCTTTCCCCAACTTCATCCCAGCAAGTTGGAGTCCTGCATTTCTTTCCATAGAGAGTTTCATAAGGAGCCATCTGAATACTAGAGTGAAAGCTATTATTATAAGAAAATTCCACCAAAGGTAGGCGTTGATCCCAACCACATTTGAAATCCATAGAGCAAGATCTCAACATATCTTCTAGAGTTTGAATTGTTCTCTCAGACTGACCGTCAGTCTGAGGATGATAAGCAGTGCTGAAACATAACTCTGTATCCAGAGTATACTAAAGACTTTGCCAGAACTTTGAGGTAAACCTCGGATACTGATCAGATAGAACAGAAAGAGGTACTCCATGCAATCTTACCACTTCCTTTACATATATCCTGGCAAGCTAATCCAGAGAGAAATCCTCTCTAATAGCAATGAAGTGTACAGACTTTGTAAGACGATCAACTATGAACCAGATAGCATTATTGCCTTTGGATGTTTTAGGAAGTCCTGTGACAAAGTCCATAGTAATGTTTTCCCATTTCCATTCGGGTATGGGTAATGGTTGTGACATCCCCTTAGACTTCTGTCTCTCAGCTTTAACTTGTTGACAAACCAAGCATCGAGAGACATATTTAGCAACATCTCTTTTCATACCATCCCACCAGAAGTATTCCTTCAGGTCCCTATACATCTTCGTGATTCTAGGATGAATGGAGAATGAAGAACTATGAGCCTCTTCCAGCAGCTCCTTCTTTAATTCGGGGATGGGAGGAACAAAAACCCAATTCCTGAACTTTATTATCCCATCACAATCAAGGTTGAATTCAGGAATATTTCTCACCTTCTTTTGTAACTCGACATCTTCTTTCTGTGCCTCTTTAATCTTCACATGTATAAATGGTTGAACATTCATTTGAGAAAGATAAGATTTTTCCCCTTTCATTATAATTCCAAGATCCATCCTTTGTAAATCCATAAATATTGGATCTTTTGTGATCCTCATCATGGATAAACTTGCATGGTCTTGTCGACTTAATGCATCTTCCACCTTGTTTGCTTTCCCAGGGTGGTAATGGATTGAGCAGTCGTAATCCTTAATCAGCTCCAACCATCTTCTTTGGCGCATATTCAGATCCTTTTGTGTGAAAATATACTTTAAACTTTTATGATCAGTATAAATGTCACACCTTTCTCCATAATGATAATGCCTCCAAATCTTTAATGCAAAGATTACCACAGCTAACTCCAAATCATGAGTTGGGTAATTTTGCTCATGTACTTTCAACTGTTGTGAGGCATAATCTATCACAATATCATTTTGCATAAGAACACACCCCAATCCCTTCTTGGATGCATCACTATAGATCACAAACCTTTCTCCACTACAAGGCAGTGTGACCATAGGTGCACTGGATAACCTTCTTTTCAACTCCTTGAAATTCTCTTCACATTCCTCCGTCCAAACAAACTTAACTCCTTTCCGAGTCAACTTGGTGAGTGGATTAGATAATCGTGAAAAATCATTCACAAAACGTAGATAATATCCAGCCAAACCAAGAAAACTTTAGATCTCAGTCACTATTATTGGTCTCGACCATCTTTCGATAACATCTGTTTTTGCTGGATCCACAGATATCCCCTCCTTTGAGATTATGTGACCCCAAAATGAAACTTTTTGAAGCCAAAATTCACAGTTGGTAAATTTGGAATAACACTTCTTCTTTCTCAGGGTCTTTAATAAAATTCTCAAGTGATCTTCATGTTCTTCCTTTATCTTTGAATAGACAAGAATATCGTCTATAAAGACTACCACAAACTGATCAAGATAGTCTCTAAAGACTCTATTCATTAGATCCATGAAGATAGCAGGGGCATTAGTTAGACCAAATGGCATCACTATAAATTCATAGTGTCCATACCTTGTATGGAAAGCCGTCTTTGGTATATCCTCCCTTTTGACCCTTAATTGATGATACCCTGAACGAAGATCAATCTTGGAAAAGTATTGAGCTCCACGTAGTTGGTTAAATAGGTCATCAATGCACGGGAGAGGATATTTGTTCTTGATATTAATCTTGTTAAGTTCTCGATAATCAATTCAGAGTCTCATTGATCCATCTTTCCTCTTAACAAACAGAACAGGTGCTCCCCAAGGTGACGCACTAGGGCATATGAAACCCTTATCAAGATTCTCTTGGATTAGCTTCTTCAATTCCTGCAACTCAATTGGGGCCATTCTATAAGGTGTCTTTGAAATAGGCAAAGCACCCGGTACGAGTTCTATTGAAAAATCAACTTCACGATTCGGTGGAAGACCTGGTAATTCCTCTGGAAAGACATCATCAAACTCCCGTACAATGGGCATATTCTTAATCGTGAGTTTCTCACCAACCATTTGAGATAAATAAACTTCATTTAGTAGAATCAAGACCCATAATATGGAAGGAATTTCCACTGGAAGGTTATGTTCATCCCTTCATCGAAAGATGATCATAGATTGATATGGAATATGAAATGTGACTTCCCTTCTTTGGAAATTGATATGAGCTCCATGTAGAGAAAGCCAATCCATGCCAAGAATCACATCAAATTCCACTATAGGAAGGATCACAAGATTTGCAGGAGGCACTTTCCCACAAACTTCAATCGGAGAAGAATTATAATCTTATGATGTGACTGTTCTGCCATTAGGGGTTGTCACAGCTAACTCAACATCTAATTGTTGAGGTAATACGGCGATACCCTTAGAAAATTCATCAGAAATAAAAGAGTGGGTGGATCCAGAATCAAATAAAACATTTTCTACTTTAGATTGGATGGTAAGTGTACCTTTCACCACATCGTTATCGTACTCCACATCGCCGATAGAAATTGCATGTGACTTTCCTTTTTCTTTAGCCTTAAGGGTTTGTTGACGTCGACCATCATCATCAACCCTTGGATTTGGGCATTGATTGGCATAATGCCCCATCTCCTTGTACTTGAAACATTGAAGTGTAGTAGGTTCATTCTGTGTATCTCTTCCTTTGATTGAATCATTAGACATCTTCATCCCATCATCACGGCATTCAAATGCCCGATGACCTTCCTTTTCCACATTTGAAACATTTACTTGTCCCTTTAAGACAACTCCCTCCCTGTTTCTTTCCACACTTTGAGCATAAGGGAAATCTCATCTTCTTTTCAGTGTGCTCTTTAGATTTTCCTTTGAATTCCATTTTCATCTTCTTATCAAACCCATATGACTGATGGGTTACTCCAATCTCCATCTCAACATTGAGAGCACATCGAATGATTTCCTCGTAGCTATTGAAGTCCCTTATGGCAAAGGCCCTTCGAAGACTTGGTTTTAAGCCACTAAAGAATCGATCGATCTTACTCTCAGGTTGGATAATAATACCAGAAGCGTACCTTGCATGTCTTGTAAAATTTTCTTCATAGGTACCAACAGATTCATCATCCTTTTGCTTCAGTTCAAGAAACTCTTTCTCCATCTTTGTTCAGAGAATACAATGGAATAACTTATTGAAAAATAAGTTCTTGAACTCATCCCATTCCATGGACTCAATTTCATCCCTTTGCCTCGTATTCTTAATAAGATTCCACCATTGATCAGCATCACCTTCGAAACGATACACTGATAAGATGAATTTATCATGCTCAGAACATTGAAGAACTAAAAATATCTTTTCAGTAGTACTAATCCATTGTTCAGCAACTAACGGATCAGTAGACCCGCTGAATGAAGGTGTGCGCTCTTTCATGATGGATACAACAGAATGTTTCTTCTTCCTTTGCTCGTTTGGAAGTCCTGCATGATTCATAGCTTGAGAAAGTTGTGTGAGCATGGCTACAAGATTTTTCATTCTAGCTCCAATAACGTTTGGTTGCTCAGGGGGACAATCATTGCATTGCCCGTCACATTCCGCATTAACACGATTCCTTCGGGTTCCAGCCATTGACTAAAACCAAGAAGAATAGTGTGATCAACACTAATTATAATAGGAAAACCAAATAATCAAGAATAAAATTTCACACTTAAGGTCTTATCCTAGGTTATTCATGGCCATTTCTAAAACACTAAGATTTTGTTCTATGATTAGTCTTATCCTTAGGGTTCTTACTAAGGCTTTCACATCCTAGTTTCCGAAGGTTGACTATACCTTTCCTCTGATACCAACTATAACGAACCATACTTTACATACATTGTTATTACTTCAGAATTAAGTCACACTTATTACAACATATAACAAAACCAAGAAATGACCATATAGGTATAGTGTCTTTAGAAACTGGGAAACAGAAACAAATGGTTCATAAAGCATCTACTTTGCCTCCCATTTATTTCATCATATCTAGAGTCCCTTTTTGGCATATTCTACTTAATAACCTTCTTCCTGACCTAGGGAAATAAAAAAACAAAAGGGTGATATCAAATTCTCAGTAAGGATAATCAAAAGAAATATCAATCACATCATATTCATAAGAACATAACATTTTGTAAATCTTAACCTTTAAAAGGGAGCATAATTTCATAACATGGGATAAATCATAGTAGTGAAATGAAATCCCAATAATCATAACATAAAACATGAAACATTGTGGCATACCCACATAATCATAGAGAATCATTACCTATTAGTCAAGACTCATTTCCAAGACTATCTTAGTGGACAATGTCCATTTCTGAACCGAGTCGCCCTCGTTACAATCCTGTTTCACTGAACCGGTATAACCTACTGTTCCAGCCATGTCTATCTCATGAGATATAAAATCTTTACCCAATGCATTGGAGGGAGATATAAGTCCCACCCATCTCATAATGATACCATTCTTATGTGTGCCATAAAATCATACACCATACATCATAGCATAACCCATGTAATAAAAATGGGAATATTAAACATCGTGACATCATAAAACAATTCATATCAGATAAAGTAATTAATAAAAATAATTCCATCACAAAATTATCAAATAAATGTAATAATAGGGATAAAAATAGAACCCTTTATTATCTTAGATGGAAAATAATTTTGATAAAACACTTGAACTCCATTCTTGAGGAAAATATCCTTTCCACTTAAAAAACATTATTCCTTTCTTAACATGTCATATAATTTTAAACTAAAAGAAGTTGATTAAAAATAAACTTGAAAAGTTGTAAAGAATGATTCTTGGAAATAATGTTTTAAAAATACATTCATACCGTATAAGTAAAAAAAACATTCTTCGTACTTTTGTCGGAAAAGTCAACAAGTACCTCGTATGAAAAACGAAAAAAGATTCATTTCATATCTTTTACTAAAAACTAACCAAAGGGTAAAATTTGATTTAAACTATTGTAGAGGGATATAAATATTACATATTGAGGAAACATGGATGTGGATGATAAAATACACCCCAGTAAATACCAAAGTATAAACAATCTTGGATAAAAATGAGATTGTGAAATTTCCCTTACCTTAGGTCCGATATGCTTTGTACGTGTCTGAACCTCATGTATAGTGATTTAAATAATGTTATTGACCTATTAAAGAATCATAATTAATTTTATGGTCTCATATATGGTCATATTCTTAGCTTCTTATTAGTAATATTTCATTACTACTTGTTATTCGGGTGTTTATTACTTTTTGTTCTTATGCATGTCTTGTCGAATAAATTCTTATTTTTCTTTTTAGTTTATAGAGACCTTATTTCCAGAATGGTATTAGTGTAATATATATCATTTTTATTCACTCAATTAATTTATGTAATCATTATGCAATGAAAATCATGTAGAACGAGTCGCATCACATCGTGGAGACGATATTCCGTACGTATGCACGAGCGATGATATCATTCCAATGATCGTGGAATTGTATTGGAGTGTATGTGTACTATTTCTGAATAAATATCATTTTACAATAGTCATATATAGTCATTATTTACACCATTATACCCATCCAAGTAAGGTGGTGGTGGAAAATAGATTACACCACAGCGTGGAGATGGTATTCCGTACGTACGCACGCACGGTGATTTCTTTTTCTGTAGGATGGATAGATGGTGAAATAGGGTTGTTTCATACTTATAATAACATATCAGTATATTTGTTATACTGATGTTATTACTTAATAATGAAACAAATAAATAAGAATAAGTGGAAGATGAAATAAAGATGAAAGAATCGGTAACGGACATTACCTCCTCTTTGAAGTGCTTCTTTGAGAACTCCTTTTAGGGCACTAAAATAGGTCTTTGAAGAAGACCAGAACCTCTAGGATGTCTCTAGGGAAGTTGAGAGGAGAAAGTGTTAGGGGTTGTCCGAGCTTGAAGGCTCAAAGTTGTGTGAGTAAGAGGACGAGGAGGTGCCCGTTTATAAGGGAGGAGAGGGGCACCTTTGGAATAATTAAAAATATTATTTTATTATAAAGTCAAGTTCGGTTTTAAATAGCTCAAAATTTATTTATTTCTAGGATAAGGTGGGTATGGGTCTAAATCCTCTCATCCAATATAATTTAGACAATTTTAGGTTCCTATTTTAATCTTATCATGTAGATTTAACATTAAGTTAAATAATATTACTTTTTCCGTGTCTTCTTGTGTTCTTATACTACAAGTTTAATAAACTTACTATAAGAATCCAAAAGAACCCCAAGTTGTTTATTATTAATATATATAACCTTATCTAAGTAATATGGCCGATCCTTATATTTTTAGGAATAAAATAATAATAACTAATATAATATTTGTTTTAAAAACTATTTTATGTCAATTTTGACACTATTTAGTAATTGATTTTTGTGAAAATCATAACAGAATGATTAGTTAGACCAAAGTTAATTAAATCAATTCTAAGATGTCATATTAACCTATAAAATTAGTTGAATTCATAAAAAGTCTCAAATTACATTTATTTGGGTGTTTATAACATCAATTATGTCAATATTTCATTAATAAGATAATTACTGCATAATCTTTGTGTCATAAATAAATTAAATTATTTAATTTCTAAAAATTACAAATAAAATACCATTATGTATGAAATCTTTTTAGATTTATAATGAATATTTATAGTCGAATTTATCTTATGTATAACCCCATATTAAAAATGATTTACTTATTAAACATTGATTTTAACTATTTTAACCCTTCTTTAAATAAATTAATAATAAATGTCCTAATCTAATCCAAGTGGGCCAAAATGGTCATATTTTTTTCCTAAAGTTGTTTTTGGTCGAATTACACTTGTCCAATAGAATTAGGACATGTTTTAGGGTAATAATATTATCATTTTTACCCTTAATTACCCTATTTACTTTTAACTGTGGTAAAAAAAGTAAAAAGGTACTATTCACCAAAAAAATTATTTTCATCTCATTGAACCACATTTTACTTACTGACAATATCCGTGTCTCTCGGATTTTCGAAATTCCACTCACAGAAGCGGTAAAATTAAGTTTTATGAAAAATTCAGTTTTTTAACTACCACTTAGTGGTTTCACTATTCATCAAAAATTGAAAGTTTTCAGAAAAATACCAAAATTTCACCCTAGGATAATTTCGATATTCCGAATTCAAAAATGAAGTCCATTTTGAAAAATAAAATTTATAAAATTTCAAAAAGTGGTTATTTCTATTCATAACGGCTAGTTTTAATAATATTTTAATTGTATATCGTTGTTTAGTGAAACTCGGTATTGCGTACGACTCAAGCTATCGAGGAAGCTCGCGATTTCGTATAAAGTAAGACAAGCAGGTGTTGTGTGTAGAAAGAGATTCCTTTGATGATTTATATAACATAAAAGTCTCAGGTGTTACATACAAGCTCTATCACAAATCCCATCTCAACCATCTAAAATAGGATTTTTTCCCTTAGCCTGTTCTATAAGCTTGAAGTCTATTCGAGTACCGATCAGGCATCCTGAGTATGGTGTGAATACATCTTAGTAGGTCACCACCAATGAAGATTAAGGAAAAATAATGTCTATAAAAGTGTAATAAGTTTTATAAGGAATAAAATAATTACAATGCTGTAAATTTTTCAAAATTTAAATTATTCTTTATTTAACCACATAATCCTTGGGTACACGGTGACACCTGAACCATCAATGCCTACATTGGCCCATTCCGGAGTCTAAAAGATCCACAATAAGATATCATGTTTTATTCTATTATGAATTTTCATAAATCTTTAAACATATAATTTCACAATAATACAATGGGATCTTAGATCAGTAGTCTAGAAAAACATGGATATTTAGATTATATTCCCATATACCATAATTTAGTGATCACATACAATACATATATACCATATATCTTGGATCCTAGATTTGTCCTCTATCGCCCAATGGGTTTTTTGGGTAGCATTACCTACCCCAAAACTCATTTATCACATTTAATACATATATATCATATATCATGGGGTCCTAATGAGAAAGAATGGAAATCTATTTGTATTTGAAGAAGTAGTCTCTACCCCACAACTTAGTGATAATTATCACATATAATGACTCCACATTAAGAACCAATTTATCAAAAACTTCCATATTTCAACATTCAACCCATTTCTTAAATTCATTTATCAAGCACGCATAATTTATAAATTAAAATTTCAATCATCTCAAAAAACTCAATGGGTTTTCATAAATTTCATAATCCCAATAAACAATAAATTTCATAATCTCATCATTACATAAATTTATTAATCCCAATAATCAACCTATCAATCAATTAAATAATTAAACTCAAAATATTATTTCCCATTTTGGAAATTTCAATTCCATAATTAATTACACCTAAATAATATAAATACCATCTTAATTGAAAATTATACTACATACCTCAATGTTTTTGATGGACGTTCTCCAAACTGAAATTTCCAAATTGAAGAATAATGATATAAATCACAACAATGTAGAAGAACTAGAACCAATTACTATATTTAATATTAAAATGAACTATATCCATTAAAAATTATATATATACCATCAACAACATATTAAAAATCTTCCCAATTCATCTAAAAATAGAGATGAGAGAGATAAACAACCCAATAGAGAAGAAATTTCATACTATAGAGGTGATGATTCCTTAATAAAATCTATAAATCAACAATAAATAAATTTTTGGAACATTAGAATCCTCTTGAGACCTTGAAAAATAAAAGGAAAAACTTTTATGTACAATAATTGATAATGTGGATAAACATTGTCGGATTCAAGAATTTTTTTAAAATTTCTGAGGGAATTAAAACCTACACACTTGGTCTGCTAAGAGGAGGAACATGGTTTTCCAAAAAATTTGACTTATACATACTCCTCTACAAAATGATTGAATTATTTATCCAATGTGGTACATGGTATTACAAATTTTTCACCAATTGTGAATCCCCCAGTACCTTAGGGTGCACAGATTTGAAGGGGTGGCCACACGGTTTTGAAAAACCATGTGCCAATCGTGTGCCACCCCCTGTGTCTCCAAATTGAGCACAATATTTCCTAGGGAAAACCAAACCATCTTCCTAAATAATGCACAAATATTTCACATCTCCTAGGACTTCAATGTTTCTAAAACATCACCTAAAACAACCCGTATGTGAAACCAAAACAATATATTATAAAACAAGGGAAAATAAAACAAGAGAACATGCATAATTAATCTCTAGAATGGTTAGGATTTTACAATCTTTCCACATTTTAAAATGTTCATCCTCAAGTTTTACTCCCAATCATCAGAAAAACTCTATGGTAAGAAGATCAGTCCATTGAGAATGAATATCTTCTTACATATCCCATGAATACTTTAGAACATGTTCATACAACCACAATACTCAGACTATCTAAATAGCCCTTCTCTACAACACATTATCACTCTTATCCAAAAGACAAATTAGATTCTCCTCAAAGGAAGCATCATCATCAATCCCATTATTATCAATATAGATCACCTGATAATGGTTATGGTGATACTGGAGAAGCTATGACACAAGATAAATATTCTTTATAGAACTAAACCTCTCTGGATAATTTAATCGGTACACCACCGGCTGATTCCCTCTACAATCTCAAATAGTCCAAGAAACCTAGGCATAGAAATTTTCTACATGTGAATCATATTTTGACCCAATATAGGAGGAACTATAAAGAATACATGGTCACGCACTATAGATTCAAGGTTACTACAATCTCAATCATCAAACGACATATGCCTACTCTGAGCCATATCAATATGTTTTTTAATCAATTAGACCTACTATGATGACTCCTGTAAGAGACTCAGTCCCATCCGACTCACACTCACCAACCTCTATCTAGCATATAAATCATCTTCATATCCTAACATAATGTGCCTCATATGGATCTAGCGGAATTGTCTCATAATAATTGTTATTGTAGGAGAACTAAATGTACACTAAGTGCATCTCTAAAGACCAAAAATAATCTATAATGCATTCCCATAGCATATCCTCCAATACATGAATAGTATGTTCCAACGACCCATCTGTCTTCAGGTGGAAATCAATAATCAGAATTTCATGGGAACCCAGCACCTTCTATAAGCCCTTCCATAAGTGTGAAGTAATATTTGAATCATGATTTTCAAAAATAAACCATAATATCTCATGTAAATAAACTATCTTCCACACATACATATAACCCATATTTTCAACTATGAAAGTATACCATATTGGAAAGAAATCTTCTACTTTTGTTAATCAGTTCACAATCACCCAAACAAATTCAATCTTTTGACGTATCCATAAAATACCTATAACTAATTCCATGGTAACATCATCCCACTTCCATTATAGAGTTGGAAACATCTATAGTAAACTATCAAGTCATTAATTTTCATCTTTCACCTACTGACATGTGTATCACCATTTTACAAAACATGTAATCTCTCTTCTAATTCCTCACCAACAAATATTGTTGATATAGGTCAGGGTACATTTTCATCAAACTAGGATGAAACACCACATTCATGGAATAAAAATCATCCATCATCTCTTCATGCATACAAGTATCCAATAAACATATTTATGGACATAGATGATCTCATAGTCATATAGAGTCAAATAGAAATGTGACTCCCCACCTTCAATGAATTACCTTAGGGATAAAACAATGAATCCTCATCATACTCTCTCTAAGCAAGTCCATAACTATTGACTTAATGGATAATGATGCATGGATCATGTACTCCTTGACCACCTGATCCTCAACATGAATTTGAGCAAGAAAATTCATCATATTACATGAATATATATACTCATATGCATCTTGATTGGGTGTCTTCCTGCTTAAATCAATAGAATCAATTTTACCCTTCCTGGTGAATATTCTCATTAATAATAATTATCATTAATACACTCAACCAATAGGAACTTCTAAAGAATAAAATCATGATTTGAAAAGATATACATTACAATATTATGATCAGTATACAATGTTATATTTTAACCCAATAGATAAGTCTTCCATCAATTTTCAATATAAACCACTACATCTAACTTGAGATAATGGATAGTGTAATTATGTTCATTTTCATCAACTTTCATGACCCGTACACCAGAACATGAAAAATCTACATCAACAGTACTCCAATTATGATCCAAGAATCATCACAAAACACTCTATACTCCTCACTGAGGTCAGGTATGATCCAAATATTTATTTTTCTCAATCTCTTCTTCATTTACAAGAAATTATTCTCAATAGCTCCAAACCATTAAAATTTATATTCCCTTGTTCTTTAATCCGATAGGGGGTCTTGTAATTGTGTAGTAGTACTGAATGAATGACAAAAAATAACTCTCCAAATCCCAAAATCTACAGATATAAAAAATATTCATGGTTTCCCCCAAGAAACAATACTTAAACCATATCCTCTAATATGGACACACCTTACATTGATATTATCTTTTTTAATAAACATTCCCTAACAATACATAATCAACAATTATATAGAATTGTGTTTTGTTTATGATCTCTCAATGTACTCAAGACGATGTCAATATGTTGGGCATGATCATTATGAGTCTTGGAGTACTCTACGATTTCATCCACAAGGAATACAGTAATTAATCAAGATATAAGTGGATAATTTGGTTCATCTTGTCCATAACCACACTATTACGTTCGTTATCCAAAATAACATCATATTGAAATCATATAGGCCACACATGCTTCTGTATGATGTCCATGGCATATCATAAGGTCTAACTCTAAGATTATCATACCGCAAAATGAAGAAAATATTGTATAAAACAATATATCCATAGATATGGAAGAATTGTTCACTGATACATGGAAGAGGACACCAGTTCTTCATAGTCTTCTAGTTCAACATCCATTAATCCATAGATAAGGAAATATCCCATCATTTTTCTTATAAAATTGCACAGCGGAACCCCAAGGTGACTTACTCGGATGGATAAATCACTTATCCATAAACTCTTCTAGCTAATTCATGAGCTCTTAAATATCTATTTGTTATATTTTATAAGGATGGGTAGAAACTTTCTTAACCATTAACATGATATTAGTTGTAAACTCAGCCTTATTATCTTGTTTAATCCATGATAATTATTCAAGAAACACATCTTGGGACATGTTCACTACGGTTTCAAAGAAATAATTTTTCACACCTTAATTTTCCATAAAAATACTTTCATACTGGGTAGTGAGATCTCCTAGTTTCTGAAGAACAATCCCTGTGTGTCCTGCCTGGGTATCCCACTCTCCACGACGATCATAACTGTTACCATTAGGATATGAAAATGTAACCCTCCTTGGGTAACAAATCAATGTGGGATTGGTATGATACCAACTAATCTATACCCAAAAACAATAAAATTACTAAAATTTAAATATTTAATGATCAAAACAGATATGATACTCAACAACATTGAGAGAACAACCATTCTATGAATAGGTGTCCCTTGACTATACTCCCAATGGTGTGTCAATCTTCACAACTCCACTCAAAATCTCCACCCTCATAATTAGACTATTCAAAATTTTATTAAATAAAAATTATTGAGTGGCTCCAATAACAAATAAGTCACTAGAAATCATATAAGCTATAGTAATAGAGCCTATAACTTTGGATGGAATAACCATGCTATCCCTATGTTCTATCTTATCAGTATGAATCTATGTTCCCCTCTTCCTTTTCCTATAGTACGAGTCCCTGGATATGAACCACTCTAATGATATGGGTTCTCTTTCCTTGATGTACCATGTCTCCTACCTTGATCTTTAGGGCCATAAGAACTCCAAATTTTAGACTAATATAGGGTGGAAGACACCCTTCTAGTACTATGGATCTTCCAAGATCTGTTTTCATTATTAATCAGCCATGGGTATACCTCTATGAGTGACTCATCCTGAAAAATGATCAGCATTCCATTGTTGGGAAGGGACAATTTCTATGAATGTGGCCCAACTTATACCATTGATGGAATTATATTTGGTTACTGCTCTCAGTAACCAATCCATATCATTGGCTACTCTACCTTACATTTCCCCAGATTATGTTTTCCTTGTGATGCCTTTAACTATCCAAATATATACCTCTTATTCATCCATGAGAGACCACATTCACCACACTATAATCTTCCTTTTAGTTCCCCTAAGATTTTAGGTCATTATTTACCACCTCAGAAAACCTCTTTCGCAAAAATATGCTAACCTCGGATATAATCTATCATTTTAGTCGATTCTGAAAATGTTTCAATGCAGTAGCCTTGTTTCTTCCAAACGTTGGGATAAATCATTACAAATCAGGAAGATACCAAATAAGTTTATCATGAACATAATAACATGGAACCACCAAAAAACTTCATCATTACTCTCCTACCTGAGCATCTCATGGAAAAATCATTCTAGGAACTTATTTTGAAAGTCCATAAAGGACGTTTTCTACAAATTTTTATCTCTAGTCTCAATATCCCCCCAATTATTTTCATTATTTCATAACCTATAAGAACCAAATTGCACTCTATTATAAGATGGATTCTCTAAATGTTCAACGATCTTATGGATATACATAATCCAAAAAATCACTTCCTAGGTCCACCCTCTTTGATGAATATCAAAGGGTTATGTAACTGGAACTCTAATGTTATATAAAACCTAATATATAAAACCCATCCTTGGTATCTATCCATTAAATGAAAAAAGTGATCAATGGTATCAGAGAACTTCTCTCTTGCACCTTCAAGAGGAACTATCAGAACCTTTGATTCCATTATTGGAGTCATATTTCAACCCATTAATTTCAATCATCCTATTAATAAGTTTCATAATGGAGTCATATATCTACAATTCCAAACACGTGTATAATGACTCATAACACATCATTTTCACATTTTCATAAGAATGGTTCACATAAATCAATAATAACTCATCCCCATACTTCACCATATGGTCAAAATTGAGGCATGATCACTACCCTTAACAATCCATCATATGGGTCAAGGGTGACATAGGGTAAAACAGATTCATATTTCAAGGATTATCATTACATACCCATTTTATCCATTTTCAAATTAGTACATTTTTCATCATTTTAACCATTTAAATTCATCACTTGACACTCTTTCTTTTTTAATTTACACAAAAAAATAAAAGTTTTTTCATTTCAACAACCCGCAAAAAACCTGTTTTTCGTGTGTACCTAAAATGATTCATTTCGAAAAAAGCCTGAGTTCCTAGAACGATTAATTCATAATAAAAATTCATGTTATACTAGTCCATGATGAAAATTCTCATAAAATAATAACATCATAAAAAAATGAGTCACCCATGGTGAAATATCATTTAACTATAACAACAAACATCAATAACAATAATCCCACCATAGGTACATGTATTTCCCCAATATGTGGGTTAGCTACTCTTATGCCTGAGATCAGGACCAAGGCCCAACTAATCCTAGTATTCTATCTACCTTTCCTGAATGTTATGAAAACTGAAATAAATGAAATCTCGTTTGATACCACTTTATAATATCTCGACCTACGTGCGAAAAATTTGTGGCCCATCCTGATTGGTTACTAGGCTATAGACATGCCTCCTCATATTACAGATGCTAGAGACTAGTAGTGCAGGTCCACCCTTAAATTTGTGTAGACTAATTCTTCTTCATCAAAGTAACAATGTAATGGAAATAAATAAAAAAAAATAGAAAAATGATAACAAAAAAAAATTATAATAATAAAATCAATATTTCTAACATCACATAAGAATCCGAAAACATGTATAAACTACAATAAACAAAATCAGTATATATGTAATGCATATATGTGTCAAGTGTCAAATAAAAACCCAAAATGCATACACTCTAAAATCTCCCCAAGAAGGACTTGTAATCAGGTCTTGTTCCCTCATCCATCCTCTATCCTGAATCACAACTCAACCATATAACATAAGTATATTATTCTTATCCTATCATGTAAGAATCAATTACCCTCGGGTACTGATTAAGAATCTCGAGTAGGGTGTGATTACAACATAGTAGGCCACGACCAATAACATAAAGAGAAATATTCAGTCTATACTTGTATATAAAATTGTATAAAGAATAAAATACAAATAATTATGTAAACAGTTCAATATTAAAATATTATTTAATTGAGCACATAATCCCTTAGTTCACTATGACAATTGAACCATCAATACCTACTTTGGCTCGTGTTAGAATATGAACCATCCACAAAAGGATATCACCTTTGTATTTTATCATTTTTTATTATCAATCATTTAATATTAAATTTCACAATCATAAAATATTTTTATAGAGTAGTATTCTTTCACCCTGTGGGTATTTGAAGAAACAATTTAGATCCCAAAACATAATGATCACAATAAATAGAAATATATCATATATCTTTGGTGACTACAGTAGTAGTTTGGCACCTTGTGGTTATTTGTAGTAGTATTCCCCATCCCACAATTAAGTTATCACTTGAATTTAATATATATAATAAATCTCAGGGGCCTAGAGTAGCAGTCTCTCACCTTTTGGGTATTTGAAGCAGCAATCCCTATCCAAAAACTCATTCATAAATATCACATATTATTATTTTTTATTCAAAACCCATTTAAAAACAACTTTTATAATTAATTAATCAACCCATTTCATAAATTCATTTATCATCCATTAATAATTTATAAATCAACATTTCAATCATGTTAGCACACCGATTGGTTTTATCGATTTCACCATCCCATTAATCAATAGGTTTCATAATATCATCATTCTATCAGTTTTTTAATCCCATTTAATCAACCAATCACTTATCTAAATTCAAAAATTGATTTATAATCATGGTATTTTAACTTCCAAAATTATATACACATAAAAAATAAAAACTATGGTAATTGACAATTAGACTACCTACCTCAAGGTCATTAATATAAATTTTATAAACTTAAATCCTTGAATTGATACGGAACAAACAAAATCACAATGAAATGGGTTATATATGAACAATTTCTATGATCATGATTCAAAGGAATGAGAACTAATAAAATATTGATCTAAACCATCTCCAATGGAGAAAAACTCAATATCATTATCTGGAAAGAGAGATGAGAGACAGATAAAAAACCAAATGACGAAGAAATTACATAATATAGAGTATTCTATTCTTCAATCAGATATTTGGGGTATTAATAAATAAGTTTTTCAGGTCATGGAATCCTCACAATATCTTCAAAAACTTATGTAAAACTTTTTGGTCGAGTAGTGGAATATGGGGATAAATATCACAGGCTTTCGGGATATTTTTTAAAAATAGAATAATTATAACTTACATGTAGTGTTTTCTAGAATGATGACCACAGTTTTTCAAAACCATGTACCTTAACCAGGATCCATGATATGGGGGGGGGGTGCACGGTATCTCCTAAGTTGTGCCTGGTTTGAAAAATCGTGAACCAAACATAAAAATCATAACTACCTCAGGGTGTATAGTTTGGGGATTGTGATCGTGTGGTTTCTTTAATCCCTATGCCAATCATTTTTCATATTCTATGTCTCTGAAATAGTGTGAACAGTATCCAACTATAAAACCACCCGATTTTACCTAACCATGAACCAAATGTTCATATCCTCTTGGCCTTTAAAATTTCTCCAAATTCAGATAAAACAACTCCAAAGTAAAACAAAACTAAAATATTAAAAAATAAGAATAACAGAAAACCTAAAAACATGCACGATGGATCTCCAGAATGTCTTTATATTATATTAGGGATATTATTAAAATCAATAAAATGACTCCCACAATGATTATTATCAAATATAATAATTTGTATCAAGGAAAATAGTCATGGTAGTTTTAAAACAAGGAATACATAATATATTATACTAGGAATTAATATTAAATCATATATAAATTTTATAACTCTTTAAAATGATCATTAAACATCCATGGATTAGTTCCATGTAACAGTTTTATAAACCCATTCATGTAGTTTTCCAAGATAAACCAAATTACCACTTTACTAATATATTTGATCTAACAGAGCCTGTTTAACTTATTAATGTTTCTCTATATATTTGCAAACCCAGTATATAAGATTCCTGACAAATTTTCACCTTCAAGAAAAAGATTCCTAAATATATCATTAAATATTAAAATGTTTGTACATTTTGTCTATTAAAAAATATTTCAACCCCATATAACATAAGAAATATATAAAAATCCCCCTAAAAATCATGTCCACATGATTAGTATAACTTTTTATGAAACCTATGTTTTGATAGTATATTCAAACAATATTTTTCAACTGAAAAAATTCTTTATTCAATACATAAATGTATCACAACATCCAATAACCATAAAATTCTTATTTTGAACTTTGAAATCATCATGATATCTCATATTAATGATTAAAAATTATGTCCCATTATGGGTTTTTAATCAAATTTATTTATATCATTCAAAATGAGATGAAAAAAGGATGTTTCCCAATTAACATCATCATCTTAATTGGAGAATAAAATTCTTCATTTTCAAGACCATAAATTATTATATATCCTTCTGATCCATATTAATATTTACTGGTTTAAACTCTTCCATTAATGTTAAATTTCAACTATAAAACAAACTTACACAATAGAGGTCTCACCCAATCTAGTGAATCTACCATGTTATAATCATGGTCGGTGTATATGGAGTCTACAAATGATTTCATGGATTCTAAAAATTTCATAGAATCATTACTCTTATTGTAATCACAGTAGGTAGTAATGGTTTCATATTTTAACATTACTTCATTATCATTTGTATTAATAATTATATATCTGTATATCCCTTGAGGAATACCAATATAACATCAATTATCCTATATATCTTGAGTTGTTTTTTATATAGCCCTTTTTGGAACTAAATCACTTTACCACATATTTTCATGTTTTATTTTTAGGCCTTAAACAACTCTAATGTAAATATTTCTCCTAGGAGCTTATCTAATAATGTTGTCTTTATCATGGAAAAAAAATTCTATGAAATAATTATCATTTTTACTATAATTTAAAACTAATATGACATAATGTACATGGGTTATCAAAATTGAAATTATTTTATTTATTACCATGTTATTTAAAATAATCAATCCATAATTATTTTTGAAACCACAAAAAATTAAATAAAAAATGGGTACACTTGTAGTCTTTATTTTATATGGTTTCTTTATGAATTCCATAGATGTAATTTAGTTTGATATGGAAATTATTTCATAAAGTTCATATCCTTAAGAATATATTACAAGTTCATGATGACTCAACATGTACTAAATCATGTCTAAAAAGGTATGAATCGCCCTCTCAATCTCACAATTTCATCCTGAATTTATATGAGTATTATTTTATGATATAATTTGATAATCTCTTAGATTTTTTTAAAATTCATTACTCAATTATTAACCACCCTAATATAACCCTATAATCATATTTAAGTTCCCTAAATGATCATTAAAATCTTTTTTAACATCATAAACATGTAAGTATATTCAAATATGTGTCTTAAAAGCAAAACATAATCCAACACACTATATAGTATGAAATTTTGTTAAACATATCAAATATGACTATTGTATTATTTTATTGAATACTCCTTTTTCAATTTTTTATATTAATTATCTAAACATCATTATTATGGTAACCAAATGTTTATGATTACAATGCTAAATGTAACTCAATAATTATATATATATATATGATCTTAATGATAAGTGTCATGTATAATACTATTTATTTGAACTAGATGATTCATGGGAACCTAATATTTATGTTCATACATATTTATTTAATAAGATCCGATTTATTTCTATAGAATAACGAATATATTATTTAATGGGTTTTCTTATTCCCACAATTTCCATATGTTTCATATTCATGTCACACATAACGATTGAATACAGTTACATATTTTCATCTTGTGTAATCTATATATATATATATAAATTATTATAGAGATATATTTTTTGAATATGTATTCCTTCAACCAATTTTATATTTTTAAATAATATTAAATTACAACTCATTAAAGGACTCATAACTTGTCTTAGTAACAAAATAATATAAGACTAATATATTTTCACATATAGAAATTCATCTATTGAATATGATACAAAAATTCAATTATAAATAGAATTACATTCATATGAAAATAATAATCCCCAAAAGAGTAAGCATTAAGAGATATATGGCCAACCCCAACTTTTCTTGATAATACATAAGACTATAATAAAATGAGAAATCTAACCCAAGTCCCTCTATCTATATTTCAATACTCAAGAATGTCTTTACACACATCACAATTCTAAAAAATAATATATATATATATATATATAGACACAAAATAGAAACTGCCTCTATTCAGGAATGAAACCACACCATAAACATATGTTGTGGTAAATTAAAATTAACTTGTATTTTTTTCGAGTAGTAATGTAAATCTTATATGCATCATCTGATAATTTTTATAATGATGTATAAATTATTTAAACTAAATTATATTACATATTCATAATATAAATGTTTCATATAAATAAATATATAAATATATATTTCAAGAATAAATAAAAAAATCAGTAATTTAAAATGAGATATAGAACTTCATATAACCGTAATAACATAAACCATGAACCTGAATTAGTGAGGTTTTTGGATAATTTTTTAAATATTTTTAATGTCTACTCCATGACACCATGGCATTTTCACATATTTCAAGAAATGTTTTCCATGACATAATGTAATAATAGATTATATTTTAGTTCATTTTTCACTCTATTAAATACAATGAATCAATATTCACCTTGACATAATTGGTAATTTTTGTGGCGTTGACATTGACTAATTTAAATAAAAAAAGATTGGTCATCATGGTGGTTTTGACCACCTCATAGTGGTTTACAAACCAAATCCCAATGACATTGAAAAAAAATCTCTAAATTATGTTAATATTATCCACTGATTATTCCTTATAAATTTTGTAAAATGAAGATATGGTGATTTACTATGAAACCCATTTTGAGGAAAAAGTAAAATACCACATCATGGTAATATAACCATAGTCACAATTCCTATAAAAATATAATACGTGTTTTAATATTTCATATTTATCAATTTTATTTACTATTGTCCTATTTTATTATATCATTAATTTTTTATGTTGTATATAATTATTCCAATACTCATTTAGAAAACACAAAACCCATTCCATGACCATTTTGGAGTAAAATCAACTTAAAAACATGAAAATGAGAATATAAGAAAAACCATATATCCATGTTTTGGAACATTGATGAATATATTTTGGTCATGTTCCCTTATAAAAAACTGCTGGTTTCTTGAAATTATTTTATACCCTAGTCACTAGAGTCACTAAACAATCCAGAATGAATTATTCTCTCCATAATTTTATCATGAACCTTTACCTTGAATGAAAAATGTGAAATGATATTTAAATATATCGTAATATGATAAATAATTATCTCATATGAATAAAATTATTTCCTTGAATCTATATTTTATAAGGAACTATTAATGAAAAGAGTAACCTCCTAGAGTTGACATATTGAAAACTTCTTAAAAGTAAATAAAATTTGGATTTCAATTGAAGAAAACATTAAAAAAGATTAACTCATTTAATGTTTCATTGTTGAAATTATTTTATAATCATTATCCTAACAACAAATAATTACTTAATGTTTCAATGGCAAAATAAATATGATAATCACATTTGTATAGTCGATATAATTATATCACATATCATTCAATAATGAAATCAATGGATGGTATATAAGAACATGTGAGCACATTTGAAAATGTATGGGTTTCATTAAACTCATACTTCTCTGATATTTGTTGAAATATATTCAATCAAAATAACCAGAATGCATAAAAAATGTTTTTCAAGAATTTCATTTATATTTGGTATTTTTTAGTGCACACTTTCAAGTGGTTTCATGAAACTATCAAAGTGACTATATCAACTCCCCTTATTTTACATAGCTTCCACTAACCATGACACATTTATGAAATAGTTTCATAATACCAGTCTATTGATCTCAACCACCGACTACCTCCATCTATGATAGAACCAGCTATAAATATGACTGTAAAATCATATCTACCACACTTTCTAATGATATGGGTGTAGTAAAAACTTATAATGTCTCCTCAATGTGAACCCTGACCACATTCAAATATTCTTCAATATCTCTAACCACTATTTTAGTCACTATAATAGCTTCCCATATCATAAAATCTAAGGCACATAAATTTTAATAGAAAATGACACCATTATGACCCCATTATCAACCCATCACCATGTACATTTTACATCAATAAACACAATGTTTCTCCATATAACCTACAATAATTAATCTAATTTACACCACCATGTATAATGATATTTTCTAAAGAGAGGAAAATATTTTTTCACACAATAATGATGTCATGGTAGAGATATGTATGTGTCAAAGTAAATAACCATTAGTTAGGTGGAATTATTGAATGATATCCCCTATGGTTATCTATTGAAATTGAGAGAAAATGAGTGGTGGGAAGATGTCAAACAACTGGTCTTCTACATAATGAAAATTAAACATTGGAAAAATATTTTAATAATTAAATTATAATTTTTTACTATAAACTATATATATTATAATTCATAATGATTAATATAAATATTATTCACATAATGAAGAGGGTATTGAAAATCCAATATCTTGGGAAAAAAATTATATCTTTATAAATATTTTGATCTATCATATAAAAGTGAATCAAAAAATGAGAAATATAGTTGAGGAAAACAATAATTTAAATACTAAAATAAAATACTGGTTCATAATGAGTTTAGAGACTATTGAAAATTTACATCTCCACTATATGAAAACATTTTTCCCTAATAATACTTCATGATGGTTTTTAATCTAATGTCCCATTTATTATATTTCATTATTTTTATTAAACATATTTTTTATTAATTTTATCCACTTGTACCCTACCTATGTTATATATGAATATCGATGTGACCCCTAAAGGCATCCACTTATAGGCCACGGGTTGGACTCCGCCACTAGGGGTATAAAATGCACACAAACGGGTTGAATTACTCCCAAAATTAATATGATGAGATAATAAATCCAAAAGTAAATCAATAATAATAATAATTAACTATTCCTAATACATGAAATGTTTTACAAACAAATATCAAAATGGAAAATAACATGTAAAAATCATATAATAGGGACCCATGAACACAATCAAACCTCAAACCACCTCTAGGAGATAATATATCCTACATTGATCAATAACTATCTCTCATGGACATAAAATATAAACATATATACTTATGGGTGAGAATACATGTATACTCTGTAGGTTTCATACCAATATTTCTCATATATTTCTGAAGAAAACAACTAAATCCTTTTTGATGAAAAAGTGAAATAAAATCATTAACTAAATTAGTCTATCAAAATTAAAAACCACACAAAGTCTCTATTACCTTGAACCTCACTAAATTTAGTAATATAATATTATAAGCATATTTGTAAACAAATTTACAAAACATATAATTTGTCATTGAACTATTTAAAATATACCCCATTGTTACATGACAATGATCTCAAACCCCCTCTATAAGATGCATAGAAAACCTAGGTATGCACACCATTGAAACCATCACAAAATCTGATCCATAACCATACATCATATCCATATCACTGTTACATATCCTAAATAAAATTTTATACCTGGATCTTTTATATACTATGTAATTAACTCAATATATTTTAAATAATTATAATATGCCTATAGATAAACACAAAATATATGTGAGAAATTACAGTCGGGATATATTTTTTTTTGAAAGTTCAAACTATCTCAACACACACACACACACACACACACACATATTTATATATATATATATCATAACGATGAATCAATAGGGAACCTAGATTTTTATACATTCATATTACATAACAGTATTAGAATACATAAAATGTTATACAAACATACACACAAAGAACATACTAGTCTAGTTTCATGGGAAATAGAGAAACACAAACACTCATACACAAATGAGATACATTATCTGCAACTAGGTTCTTATAGACTGTCTACCTTCTTAGACACATTAATCGTAATATATATCTTCATAACCTAGGTAAGTAAACATAAAAAGGGGTGATCCGAAATTCTTATTAGGGTTAAATAAGGGATATATGTAAGCAAAACCATGAGCACAAGGGTAGGGGAATATGATCTAGAAAATATAATATCGTGCCCTTCATATAAAATATCATATATACAAATCATGGAATAAACCATGGTAGTTCCTAATACATGAATCATAAATAAATAAAGAAAATATTCCATGAAAACACATCATTGGAATAAAAGATTGAATTATAGAAGTCACATGATCCTATAATATGATTTCCACAGTAGCCATGGAATCCCTTACAAGACCATATTAGTAGTATATTTTCTCTCCTCATATCAAAATAGTTGTCATGGTTCACTCCAATGTCCAAATTAGTAGCATGAGTTCACTCCTCAAACAATATTGGTAGACATGGTTCACTCTAATAACCATATTAGTGTTTAACGCTCATTACCACTACAATCTCAGTTTATCTCAGATGATATAAATGTTTACCCAAAGCATTGGACGGATATACAGGTCTTACTCATCACATAATAAAATAATAAATTCATGTTACACAAGATTATAAATAATAATATCATAATCCATGAAATTAAATGAGTATTATAAAATATATCATAGAATAATTATTGAAAGATAGATAATTAATAATTATTTAATTATAAACATAACCCATGAAAAGATGCAGGTTTCAAAAGTATATAAACTGTGAAAGAGAAATGGGTTTAATCAATATCATTCCATCAAAACATAATCCATCTAGTGAAGTAATATAAATGGAAACATTGAATAATTTCCCCATAAAGGCATGAGTAACACAAACAGATGTTTTCTTATATGGGAAATAATTTTGAATGTTCTTTTAAAAACATTTCTGGAGGAAAATGTCATTTTTACATTAAAATACTTTTTATAAAATAAAACGTTTTTTAAACCATTCTCTTGGAATATAGATTTTAAAATTTATAAGGGATGAATTTAAAACAATAAAAAGTTTTTGAAATGATTATTCCTTAAAAATTGGATTCAAATACATTTTGAAATCATTTTTTAAAACATTTTGTAAACATTATTTTTGAATACAATTAATTTTCAACCAGAGAGAGAGACTATCATATTTTACATAAAAATATTATTAAAATTTCCAAAATGTGGGAAAATAATACAAATAAATTTATATATCATGAATAATAAAATTATATTGAAACTCATGAGTTTTCGTGAGATATGGATCATAATTTTTCATCAAGAGAATCATAAACAAAAACTATCTCAAAAAAAGAAAAGAGATTGTCTCGATAAACTATTATAACTTGGTAACATAGGATGAAACTCTAAATATAATAAAATGAAATTAAATGAAGCATAAAATATCATAGAAATAAGTATTTTTATTAAATATATTGTAATATGGATTTATATAAACCTCAATAACTAATTTAGGTACATAACAAATCATGAGTCTTAATTAATGAAAATTGAGAGAAAACCATTTTAATGATTCGATAAAATTTGAAACATAAACCCCATGAAATAATGTTGATAAAATGGATATGTGAATAGCCATAAATTTATGTTCAATATACATATAATAAAATAACCGTAATTATATACACTACTCAAAATTAATGAATGGAGAAAATAGAATGTATCTAATGGAAATAAAAAGTTAGATGAAATACCCTTACCTCATATCTTGAATCTCATTGTACTCATTAAAACCACCTATATAATATATATAAATTTATTATAAATAATCAAAATAACCATATTATTTCATAAAATAACATATATTTTTTACAACCTTATATCACCCGCTTGCTAACAATCCTATGTTAAGGCTTCATTTCAGGTAAAATTATCTTTGGTCTTCACATGTATCTTAATTTGTTATATCTTTGGTTCATAAACATATATTATGATCCCATAATTTAAACCATGATATAAATATAGACTATATTCATTATATTTTTTATGGACTTTATTATATATAATTATAAAGTAGAATACACCATTTATGAAGATGGTACGTCGTATGGATGCATGAATGCTATTTCTGTTTAATTGTCATGGTGAAGGAAAGAATGTAAAATACATATATGTGTATATATATTTATATCTGTATTTATATCATTTTTAAAATATAATTATTATATTATATATATCATATATATTCATTAAACCCATCCTTAATATACTCTGTGATGTTTTTGAATGAATCACATCGCTTTGAGGGGTGGTAGTCGACACTTCTTCAAACGAAATTATCGTATTTACACCAATTGAAAAGTAAAAATATATGTGTAATAAAAGTAATAAGGAATCATAAAGACATAATAAATATATTATATGAAATATATAAACATATTTTCTATTATAATTTCCACCATGAGACATGGTAATAGAGAAAATGAACAATCATTGTTTAGTGATGTGGTAGTTCACCGTATATATAAACAGTATGTTCGTTACACATGCAATGGAGTTTTTTATAACTGTAGATAAAACTATTATCCTAAAAACATAATAGTGTATTTAGGAAACTATTTTTGTTTCAAAATCATGTAATAAATAGATTTTATGGGGTAGGGAAGTAAAATAAATTGACGGATCTTGATAGAAGATGTTACCTCTTAATCGGGTAACTCCTTTTGGTTTATTCCAACATACTTCCTTGTATTTCATTCTTTCCAAGGGAATTATTATAGGAAGAATTTTTGAATTTTTGGAAGTGTATTGGGAATATATTTATTTACCCTACATGGTTTGAGATGTATGGGAGAGGTGGTATCCTTTTATAAGGAATGGAAAGGACACATACAACATTTTTTAAAACAAGTTAGGTGTACCGATGTATGTACCTAAAAAAGGCATAAAAAATAAAAAAATCTCAAAAATTGAAGTTATATTTCCTAATAATGTCCATAAAATGGGTTTTTTGAAAGTATCTATGTTAGTTTTTGTCATAAATTAATGTTTAGTCTTTCACTATGATTAATTATACATTTGGCAATGTAATTAATTTTAATTATATTCAGTAATATTTTTTGTACAAAACAATGTTGGCCTTATTATATATTATAAATTATTATAATTCCTAATACTGAATCCATTTATCAAAATTTCAGTCAAATAAGTGAGATAAATTAATTTAAATTTAATCCCACTAATGGGAGGTCACTACGAGTTTTTAAAGCAAAAACATTCCAATGTTTTCAATGTTTTTATATCCAATTTAAATGTTAAATTGATCTAAATGAAAAAAAATATTATTAATATAAAAAATATTATCAAATTAAACATTGAAATCATTTTTATATATAATATAACCTAATAAATAAATTAGATTTAAAATATTATTTCAACTGAAATCCACAATATTTATCTATTCATTAAAAAATGAAACCTTACAAAAAAGGACCAATAAATTCTCCTAACATAATATCTGTGTTTATATTAAAAATAAAACGTATATTTTGATATATTATGTATATAAAAGGTCAAAATTGGATTTTAATTGGGTTCTCCATTAAAAAGAGGTAAAAATCCCTTTATAAAATATAGTTTTTTTCATATAAAATTGGGTTTTATTTTTATTATGTCTATCGAATCTATAGGATGATTACCAAAAATAATTTATTGAATATATAAGATATAAATTACATTAATATAACTAACTAATTTCATTTCACTCAAGTTATTAGGGAAAAAATATTTTTGACCATAAAAATACTTATATTGTACTTTATATTCAATCACTTATAATATTCATTTCTAATTGATTTGTAGCCTTATAATTCATAGTATATTTTTGAATACCATATAGTCTAATAAATTAATTAATAATAACCAATAATTTAAATTCTATGTTATATCTTATTGTATTAAATAATATATTTTAAAAAATATGTTATATTTCTATAATCCTCAGTCTTATATGTCACGCCAGACATCCAAGAAAGTCGTTGTTGCGTATAATACAATATAACAATGGATTTATATGTAGATAAATATCATGTTTATGTTTTGTGTCATGCACAAATAAATTTGTGTTTCATATAATGTAACAAAAACACAGTGTGTTACTATTTAAATATAATATCTTCAATGTTGCATAAAATAAAAAAATATAATAAAGGGTAAATTAATTAGAAAAAAAATTCCAAAAATAATAGGATGTTTCATTATACCCCCTTAAAATTAATTTATATGTAAAAATTATTCAATTTTATCTAAGGATTAATTCTTTAATGTTTCATTCATAGAAACCCACATCATAAAAATGAATAACAAAACTTCCCATAAAAATGATTTATGGAATAATAAATATTTCCCAATGTAATATATAATTAGGTTTCCAGATAAGATAAAATAGGTTGGGATTAATGATTAGAAATGGAAAAAAATTTAAAATGTTTATAGGGAGTGATTGAGGTCATCAATGTCAAACAAGTGAGTGATCAAAGGAAATTTTGGGGCCTCAAATTCATAATTCCCTAATGATTTAAAAGGCCATAATTTAAACAGAATTATGGTATTAAGAAAACATAGTTTATTTTAAAAATTATCTTAAAATTTATTTTGTATTTTATTTACCAATAATATAAGGAAATAAACTTACGTTATATATTTTTATATAAAAAATATCATTCTTTGGTTCTTCTTCGATTAATTTTAAAGTCATCCAGTACATCGTGTAATGTACATCAAGACAATATCAATGATTCTTGATCTGCGAAAATAAAATTTTAGAAGATTTAAAGGACCATAAAAGGATAAAAAGTTTAACTACTTTTTTATAACTATTCGGAAAAATTAATATGGTTTATACTTTAATCTCTATTATTTCTTTATAAACAGTTTTTTTATCAATAATAGTTATGCATTGACAAACACATCATGTAGGCCAGTGGTAGTCATGGAGCGTTTATCATCTTTTTTTCATGGGTTCAAGACGCATGGCCATGTCAGACATGATTGGTTGTTACTTGTCATACATGATGTCCTTTTCTATAACCATTCTTCTATAATTTCTAAAATAAATAAGATGGCCATACTTTAAAAAGTCATAATCACTAAAAATCCTTTTAGCAAATGTTTTCCACACAAACATGGTGCATAAATACATAATCCAAAGTCTAACTTAATATTTTCATGAATGGTTAACCTTGTAACATATATAAAATATTAAAATCCAAAACTTTTAAAATAGAGTTACAAAATCAGCTAAACATTAATTCCCACATATATCAAACTGTAACACTTGGTTCTCACATTCAAATATGTGAATATGGTCATAATATATTCTCGTGAATAAATGTAATAACCTAAATTACCATAAATAATTCAAGAGAAAATTTGTGCTTATTTATTCCATATATTACTTGATATATTCCATGAATCCCAAAAGTTTCAAAATTCATCCATGATAGCGTAAACCACTTTTCAAAATGTCCTTAATTAGTTCCTGGGTAATCTGTACCTTCAAAATTATTTATTCATATCGAATGATTCTTTTTCTAAACAACATTATCAAAAAATAAAGAACATATTTAGGGTTATCATTCCCCTAATAATTTTTTTTCTTTGGAAATCATCATTCCATTATATCAGTCTTTTATTTCATCAGAACAATTCAAAATGTTCTTGTAAATCTGTAGCCAAAATTATACATTGAAATCCTTTTATATTTCACATTTCATACTTTTTGAATCCAAATACATAAAATAATTTATTATTACACTTCATCCTTATTCCATTATCGATAATACCACATCATTTTACAAAATAGCCCTTTCCATTAATAATTAATTTGAAGCCTCTCATTGATCAGTATTATAACCATTAGTCATACCATTTTTTTATCCTCTTCAAGGGTCATTCCACATGGGGAATTGAGATAAATAATGAGCATTAATTTCACACATAAAACATTTAACCATCAATGATTCCTTAGGGAGGAACATATTCTTATCCATTTTCTATCATGAACTCTTTATTTTTTCCCAACACTCACTTTCTTTTTTTCCTTTCATTCCAAAGTGAAAACATATTATTTTCCCTATAATAAATTAAATTAGGGGATTATTTCAACATTCTTGAAACAAATGAAATTTAATTTTATTTCCAAAATATTCTACATTACACAAAATCTCAGTGAACTCCTTTTTTATTGTATTTGATGAATCTGAGAGTTTGTTAAGGTACACGTTTTTAATCATGTTCTATGAAAAATGATTAGGCATCATCACAACATCTCTTTCTATAGTGATCATTATAGTCTATTTCCCATCATAAAATCATCCATCACATTCAATGTTAATCCAGTATATTCTAGTTCCCACCATTGACTAAAACTAGAATAATAGAGTTAGAATTACTAATCGTAACAGAAAACTAAATAGTGAGGGAATGAATTAACTATATGATGTCTACGTCAAGAATCCTTCCTTAATCAATGAAACCATAGGATCATCCTTGGTTATTAATAGACAACTTATATTAAATCCATTATTATGTTTCACGAAATTCTTGTGAATTCCCAAAGTATATCCCACATGATTGTCAAACAATGTGTACATCAGGGTCTATTTTCATGTACCAAATTACCTAGAATTAGGCACAGAATAACTTGTTGGAGTTCTTACCCCTAGGTACATCAATTATAGAGCTAAATCAACATGTAGTATCTATATAGGGATATATTTCTAGGAAACTACCCACTTAATACATTACAAAACTTCTATGTAATTTTACAAAATGTTGACTCATACTTAATCTTATCATTAGAGACATCCCTAGACATTTGTTTACAAATATACCTAGGGATGTAACTGAATTTTTCTCATCCTGGATTTCAATGTATTACTAACACTTTTCTATGATACTTGATATAGTTTCCCATTATATTCATACATTAACATTACATAATGTTTTCACTATACATAAATCATTATATAAAAAGATTACCAAAGATTGCACTATTATAGTTCCTTTAGAAACATTGATACATATGTGAGATACATTATATCGCATTTGTTTTTTCATAACTATCAACCTTCTTAGAGACATCAAACAAAATTCATATTTTTATAACATGGTGTTGGAGAGATAAAATTGTTGATCTCAAATTCTAAATAAGGGTACAAAGTGGAGATATGTAAGCATAATCATCAGCACTATGGTATTAGATCTGGATCATGGAAATATATGATTATAAATTGGATATCGAAGATCATATACATGAATCATGTATTAAATCATGGAAGTTCATAATACAAGAATCAAAAGGATATAAAAAACATAAGCAATAAAATTATAATAAAGCAATAATACATAGAATTTAGGAGGACACGTATATATATAATAATATTTCCATAATAGAAAGGGCATTGATTCCAAGACCATATTTGTAGTATTACTTCACTCCACATAATATCTTGGTATTCATGGTTAGCTCCCATAACCATCTTAGTAGAATGAGTTCTCTAATCATACTATCCTGGTAGTCATGGTTCACTCTCATTTTGATATTATTAGTTATGGTTCATTCTAAAGACCATATTAGACAATATCATAAGATATAATTCTTTACCCAATACATTCGAGGGTGATTTAGGTCACACCCATCTCTTAACGAAATAATGCATACTTGTTCCACAAGATCATAAATAATCATATCATAACCCATGAAATAAAACATGTATTATAAACATGTAATCCCATTATAACATATTTAAATATAATGGTTTCATAATCATTTCATTATAAACATCATCCTTGTAAAAATGGGTATCAAAAGCATATAACTCATGAAAGAGAAACAGGTTTCATTACCATCATACTATAAAATCATACTTAATTCATAGAAATAATATACAGGGAAAAATTGAATTATTATTTACTAAATCCATTAGTAACACAAATTAATGTTATCATAGATGGGAAATATTTTTATAATTAATTTTAATATCATTTCATGAGGAAAATATCATTTCTACATTGAAAAATTCATTTTAAAACATAAACCCTTTTGAAAACATTTCTCTTTGAAAATATATTTTAAAAAATATAATGGATGCTTTAAAAACAATGAAAAAAATTTAAAATTATATTTCTATAAAAATGGGCTTCAATGATCATTTGAAACCATTTTTGAAAACATGATTTTTTAAAACAATAGATTTCTGACCGGAGGGAGATATAGTCAGATTTACCTAAAAATTTTATTTTGAGTTACAAAGAGTGGGAAATGATTTTATTACATTGATATATCTTTAAATAACTTATTATATTTAAACTAATTAGCGTTATCGATATATGTATTATAATATTTCATCCAAAGAAACATAGACATAGACAAACTTGAATAGTGATGAGATTGTCTCAATAATCACTTATTACATGGTAAATTGGGATCATAATATCCATGTAAGTAAAATAAATTATATGAATATTAAAAAATCATGAAAATATTGAAGTTTATGGAATAACATAGAAAATGTAATTACATACAACTCCAAATAGAATTTCGCTTCATAAAAAACACTAGTCTCAATGGAGGAAAATTGAGACAAAACTATTTTACAGATTTGTTAACTTTTGAAATTAAAAGCCTTAATTGTATGTTCATAAATTTAATATTTTAATAAACATATAATTAGTTATAATATAATTATAGTTCAATCATGGTCATTAAATTTTCCAAAAAAATTAAACAGTGGGGAACATGGCATGTATCTCACTGAAATAAAAAGTGAGATCAAATCCCCTTACCTTGGGTCTTGACTAAATTCATACTCATTTAACACAAATGTATACTAAAAATAAATTTATAAAATATTTTAAAGAACAATATTTTTATATATAATATTTCATATGGTATTATTATGACTTTATATTACCCTCTTATTAACAATCATATGTTAATGTTTCACTTTGGGTAATATTCGCTTTCTTCTTCATATGTGTATTGATTTTTTATATCCTTGGTCCATATAATTATATAATGATAATAGAATTTTAATCATGACAAAAATATCATATTTTTTCAGTATATTGTTATTATAAAAATCTATATAATATATAATTATGAAACATAATACATTGTTCATCAAGATAGTATGTCGTATATACGCATTAACGTTATTTATGCTTAATTATCGTGTTGAAAGAAAGTAATTCAAAGACATATATGTTTGAATATAAATTTATATATATCATTGTCAAATTATCTAAATTATATCATATATATCATATATATTCACTAAACCCATCCTTAAAAAATTCAATGTATTGTATTAACAAATCATATCACTTTGGGGAGGCGCTAGTCCACGAATCCTCAAACAAAATTATCATATTTATAAAAAATGGGATGTAAAAAAAGAAATGTATTTTAGAAGGAATAAAAATGTTAAATAAATTATATATATAATATATTTTCTATATTATCATATTATCTATCCTAATTTACAACATGAGAGGTGGTAAAAGTAAAATGAACAATCTTCATTTAGTGAGGCAGTAGTTCACCGTACCCCTAAATAGTTTTTTTCATACCCATTAAATGGAGGAGTGTCTAAGTGTAGATAAAATATATTTAATAAAAAAATAATATTATTTTTAGGAAATTATTATTATTATAAATTTATTGAATAAATATATTGTTGGGGGAGAATGAAAATAAAATAGGGGAGTATGAGATAAGTTGTTACCTCTTAAACGGGTAACTCCTTTTGGTTTGTGGGGAGAGGATTTCTTCGACTAAAATCTACTCAATTTAAGTATTATATGAGAAATTTATTTAATTTGGAACGTTTATTGGTCAGATCGTAGCCAATCCTATGTTCATTGAGAGGTTTGGGGAGGTGGTGGCCTTTAATAGGGAAGGGAAAGGACACACTTGGCATTTTTGAAAACAAGTTAGGTGTACTAATATTTTTACCCAAAAAGGCCATAAAACAATCAAAACTAAATAATAAAAGTTTATTGGATGAATAATTGCAAAAAGGGGTATTTTAAAAGTGTGTATGTTGTTTTGGGTTTTAAATTTAATGTTTAGTCTTTTGTTAAAATTAATTTTATGTTAACAAGTGTAATTAATTTTAATTACATTCACTAATATTTTTGGCCAAAAACTATGTTAACATTATTAGACATTATAAATTATTTTTCTTCCAAATATGGAATCCATTTTTTCAATTTAGATAACATTATGGATAGAAATTAATTTAAATTTAATCTTGCTGATGGGATGACAAAATTGGTTATTAAAGTAAAAACATTCAAATGTTTGTTTTGTTTTTATATCCAATTTTAATTCTGAAATTGATCTAAATAGTCAGAATTTTATTAATTTATAAAAATATTATCTAATGAAACATTGAAACCACATTAAAATATAATTTATCTCTCTAAATAAATTATATGAAAAAGCTATTTTTAACTAAATTCCAATATTTCTACTATTCATTAAAAAAAGTAAACTTACAGAAAAATAAAAAAAATTATCCTAACCTAATTTTTATGGTTTTCTTAAAAATATAATCTTTTTTGACATATTAAATATTTAAAAGTTAAAATCAAATTATTTAAATTTTTTTATCCATTACAAGGTGGAAAAAATACACTTAAAAAATATAGGTTTTAAGGATAAAATTGGATTTATTTTTATCTTATGTTTATCCAATATATTTGATGAATACCAAAATTATTTTTTTGAAGAAAAAACATTTATATAACATTAATATCACTAACTAATTTTAATTAATTTAATTTATTAATTTAAAATGACTATGTGACCATAAAATTATTTATATTTTTGAATATTCAATACGTTTTGATATTCATTTTTTATTAATTGGCAACTATGAATTCATATTATATTTGTGTAAACCATATATTTTCAAAAATAA
The DNA here is from genome assembly GCA_963277665.1 of Viscum album. Taxonomy (NCBI): domain Eukaryota; kingdom Viridiplantae; phylum Streptophyta; class Magnoliopsida; order Santalales; family Viscaceae; genus Viscum; species Viscum album. Next base: position 189,498,271 of record OY728133.1, on the reverse strand, counting down.
GATAACAATAACCACTAATATAACTTCTAGTTCATATCTTATTATATTAAATAATAATATAATAAAAAATATATTATTGATCAGTAAACCTCTGTCTTTCATGATATGCAAGACATCAATGAAATTAACTATTGTGTATAATTCAAGATAACCATGGTGTCCTTTGTAGATAAATATAAATATTTTGTTATGTGTAGTGAATTATTATCTTATGTTTCATATAAAAAAAATCCAAAAATTGGGATTTAATAAAAAATATTATTTTCATTGTTTGGTGAAATGAAAAATATAAAAAAGGTTAAATTAATTAGAAAAAAATAATTCACAAAATCTATGTGTGTTATTGAATCATCACATCCCAAATGAGCACCCTTCCAATAACCAGAAGCTAATATATCCCAAATACACACACATGAAAACACATACACACAATATACCACTAGACATGAGAGATGGGTAGGCGAGTAGTTATTCATCTGTATTTTCAACACACTAGATATTATAAGGACAGATGAATCCCATGACTAGGTATGGGTGTTGGTTGAAATATCTAACATCATTTATAGGGATTAATTATAAAAATATAAAATAGAAATATAATTACACAAAACCATTCTATGGTAAAAAAAACTAACCTACCACTCAGACTATAACTATCATCAGGCAAGATATCCTATATATTAACTAAAACCACTATAAATATAATTTTATGCCAAGAAAAAATATAATAATGTTTAATTTGCATTACTAGTTATTTATAATTACCCAAATACTAAAACAATTGTAGCTCCCCATCATCAATCTCAATTAATGTTAAATTTAAAAATCAAATGCAATAATCTTTTAACTGATTTCATAATATTCTATTTCCATAACCCAAGATCACTTGTTTCGTCAATATATAATTATTCTATATAACTATTTTATATGTATTAATAATGTATCCATAACCCATTATGGTTAATTCATTCATTAATTATTTCATTATTCCACCAATCAGTTCAATCTTAAACTCAAAAAAACTGTTGTAAATAAGGTAGTAATTATTGGTCTCCAAAAAAATGACCTCAAAAAATGATGAAACAAGGGATTGTTTTAACTTATAGATTAGTCCAACCTACACAACATCATTATCATCACCCTTCTACACCATCAAGAACCTCTACATCAATAAATACATCAACCTCTACAACTAGATCATCATAAAATTCTAACCCCTTCCAAAACAACACACTATAAATTATTTTCATTTGAAATCAAATAAGAAAATATATATTAAAAAACTATGATAAAAAAATTAATGAAAAACTAATAAATAATAAATAATAAAGCAACATTTCATTAACGTGTACATAAAAACATTATGAAATCATTTACCAAACACAATCATTCACCAACATCTATTTTAGTAAAAAACCATTCTATTACCACATTTAGATTATTTTAATGTTACAATATTTTTTTGAAAATCACTAATTATTTATTCAAAACTACTATAGAATTAAAGAATCAATGTAATTGTCACAAACAAAAAAGAATATGTATTTATTAATACTCTATTCAATTGGATTAATCATCTAACTACCTATGTAATATCTATAAATAAATTATTTATTTGAATACCCACTTCTCATTTCCAAACTTGTTTTATTTAGAGAATTTTATGTATGATAAGAAAAGTAATAAAATTAAATAATTGATTCAACTACAATAAAGACTATATAATATCCTGTAAATAACATCAACAAAAAAAGAATAAATGCTTACACTACATAACATTTCCCCTCTTGGTTGCATAATTCTAGATTATTATATTATTTATAAAATACCAATAAGTCACAATATTTAAATAAGATAGTTTTTATACCACACTTACACTTTATAAATATAGTTTAAATCTCAAATCTAGTTCCTTAATTGAGGAATCATGGAATTCTCCAAAACAGTGTGAGAAATCCAAGGATTGAACATCACCAATATCAAAGGATCCACCACATAACATACCAAAGTAAAACATTTATAAAAAACCACCAAATTTTTTTTAAATCAGTTCTATATCCTCTAAATAATGAATGATTTAATAGAAAATGTGTAAATATATAAGAGAATTGATGGGGTACCTTGGATCAAGAGAAATCAATCCTCAGGAATTAACATGATCAAATAAACCTAAGGTATGTCTGAGACACATCATGGAAGTCCTACGGTTTGAAAGTGTTTGAAATAATGTGATATAATAAGACAAAGTGAAATCCCAATCCATATTTATATATAAATTATTATATTCCATAACTACAATCGGGTGACTTTTAATATGGTCACGATAACATTAGTGATAACTTAGTCATAAATATGAATGGTTCTAAATTTACATATCTTATAAAATATTTTGGTTTTTGGTTGATATAATATATATTTGATCAACAAAATACCTCAGTAGTACCCCAAACCACTGTACTGACCTTGGCCCCAACACCATAAGGGTTCTTTTTCCCTTTTTATTTTTCAATAGGGATTCTGAAAAAGTCTCAATGCACTATTCTTCCTAAAACATCCATCAGTAGGACATGGTGAGATATTAAAGTAGAATATAATTTAATATTGACCATTATATTGGATTATATAGTTAAAGAAATAAAATTAAACCAGAACACAATGTATCTTATCTCATTGTTAATTGATACCTCAACACCCAAAAACATGGTAATTACAACTATCAACATATTACATAGATAATTCTTTAAAATCATTCCATGTAATAGAAAAATCTAAACATCTCATTCTAAATCAAAACATGAGTTATAATTCTAATCACATCCATAACATTAAAATTTGAACAAGAAGGATTTTTTAAACCATTGATTCACCATGAACTAATGTTATACAATGATTTAGGATTAAATCCCATTTATCATCCCCACAATAGCTTCCAAAATGGGTATTTTAGACATCAGAGAGCCAAATTTAAAACTACTTACTACTAAACTCCTTCTAAATTCATATCAATTGTTTAAAATATTATAAATCAAAATATAATGTCCTAGAAACATTTCAGACATTTTCATTTTTACCTCTCCAAATATTCTAATTATAAATAACCAAAACCAAACTATGTTGAATGAAAATAAAAAGTTATTTAAAAAAATACCTTGAAATAATCCTCTCAACCAAGCATCTCACTATAGTGAAATCATGAAAAATAAATAAATATAATTAAAGGACATAAAATGCCAAAACATCACCATGATAAATTATCCCATGGTAAAATATCATGGGAAAAATAAATTATCAACATAATTGTGAAATTTAGAATATATATGTGACTCATTTTTAGAAATATTATCTTCAACTTCACCATGTTAGTAAAACATATGAACCAAATGATTAATGTGACCAAGAAATGATTTCCCTGTATGATTATCAATATTATCTTAAAACTCTATGAGTTTTTCGAAACATCTATATCAAAATCCCCCATATCGATGAAATGGGACTCATCTTGAATATATTGACTATGGTATGAATCATGGAAAACATCTGCATTATTATCTATATATAGTGGTAGAATTAACAAATACCCCACCTTATCGAAGAAAACATATAACTTTAATGTACTGATAAATATGGTAGAATATTTTCACACTATATAGAAAATTATAATCCCGTGATGAGGGAAAAACCTAATCAATATATTAACTTCAACTTCTATATCCATTGGACTCTTCCTGCTATCAACATAGAAATTTTTATTGTCCTCAGATATATTTTTCATCTCATGAATCACCTACACCTTGTTCATCATTAGACATTAATTTTGTCCAAGAATTTTAGACTCTGCAGCGTCATTGAAACACAATGGATAATTTAATGGCTGGACATACATCCCGTTGATTTAAATGATAAAAATTAGTTTATAGAAATTAGTATGTGAAACCCCTATAAATTGAGGTTGATTCACCAATGAACCTAATAAAATGGAACATATGGACATTGTATTTCATCTATGGTTAGGTGATTCTTTTTTTAATACCTTAATATATAATAAAATAACTATACTGAGACATAACTTGGATTAAAAATAAAAATAGTCATCCTTACATACACATGAGTAAATATAATCATTATGATTAGAGATAATTATCCATTGAACCAAATGAATCCTAAAAATATACATCATATAAATCCAAGATATGGACTCCATTGTTCTTTAAAAAATAATTTTTTATGTGTGATGCTATTGTAAAATAGTTTATAAATACCTAGATAATATCATATGAACCCTTAGTTCATGGTACAATTGTCTTGTAATCTATCATGATCTCTAGCCACATCCACATACATACTTAAAGTGGTTATTTTATCCCACCAGGAACATGATGTATAACCTTCAAATTCTATTTTAACAAGATCTGGTATAAAAAAACTATGACTTCCCACTTCATCCATAGACACTAAATCTAAATCCTCAAGGCTTGATACATCTTATCCAAACTAATATTCATTACAATATGAGATATAAGAAACTCACTAAGAACTAAATCCCACACCATTGAGGGACTAAAGAACATCCACTATAAGAAACCCTGATGTTGACCATCCTTAGAAAATCCATTTGGTAGATATATAGAAACAAACCAATCGAACCAAAATAACTCCCTCATAATCCTCCAACTAATGTTTCACTACTTATTTAACAATGGGGGATTCCACTTCCGACACATACAAAAAATATCTATCATAAAATTCTTTTATCTTAATGAGTAAAACTGTAACCTCCTATATCACAAAACATGTGTCCTTATATTCAAAAATAAATTACATATTTGATATATTAAATTGTGTACCTGAAAAATAATTCCTTTTTCTAGGTTGATAGAAACTTTTAATGTCATAATCCTAAAATAATTATATTTTTTACTTCTATTTAAAATTCAAATCGTTGTGAGAAAAAATACATCTCAATAACTTCTAATCTATTATGATAAAAAAATATCTCACAAATGATATATATAAACCATCCCATCTAGGAAAACAAAATTATATAAAGAAATAAATAATGGTTTTCATAGTTACATTCTTGGTTTTGTAACTATTTATACCCATTGTACATGAATTAACTCTATATAATTATAATATAGCCCAAAATAGTGAATGAAACATCATAGTAGTACTCAGGAATGACACCTTCTTCTAGAAAATGATGAAAATTAATAGTAACAAATTCACCATTAAAAACTCAAAAAAATGTGAGGATAGTCATCACATAAGAAATACTAATCAATTTTGATAAAGGCTTCTAGATAATTTAATATATAGAACATTAATCAGAATCCAATTGTAAAAGCTTACAATTCCAAGGAATCTCTAAACCATTACAATATTCATTGGGTTTACTAATTAATAACTACCTAGACATTATAAGTATCCCTATATAAAATTTTATGAGAACTTAATATCCACATAAAATACACATTGAGTGTCAAAAATGCACATAGATAGCTTCGAAATATAAAATAATGTTGAAGAGCCTCAAAAATATATCATAGGTACCTCTAATGATCTTCCACGAAAATGGATTACACAAGGATTTTACTCATTAAAGACAACTAAAAATAGGGAAATGAACTCCTAAAACATATATATCATCAGTCCTATGAACACAATGTATATATTTTTCAAACAAATAACTTTTACTATAAACTCAATTTTCCAATAATGAAACATGAATCAAAATTTTAAACATAATTTTAATTTGACCATCTTATAATGATACACTAACCATAATTCAATCATTAAGAACTGTCTCTATCTAATTAGATGATTGAATACACCATCAATATATTCAATGATATCAACATTCCTTACTATCACTAATTTCAGGTGATGATAATTATTAAAAATTCCTATACATTCTTCTGAATTCAACCCAAAAAATATTGGATCACCCCAAGGTAACACACTTGGTCAAAAGAAACACATATATATAATATTATTAATGTGATTCTTTAACTCCCACATCCCAGAAGAAATTATTATGGGAATTGAAATCAAATAGACACCCATCATTAATTCTACCCCAATGTCTGTTTATTGTTGAGGAGGTAGAATTACAACCTATTTAATGAAATCAATTTTCTTATTGTTATATATCACTCAGAAAACCCCCAAATGAACCTTTACTGGACCCAACATTAGATAATTCATTTTATATGAACATTTTTCAACATGTCTCTAACTCATCTTATGGTCTGACTTAACAATTAGTAAGGTATTCCACACAACAACATTAATGTATTAAATTCTCTCTATATATAAAACAATGATAGTCATCTTTGAATAAATCTATTTAACACTAAAAATGAAATCATATGGTTCTTTCCAAAAGACATATGAATTATTCCAAGGATTTATTATTCTATTTTAGTATGTAAAATGTCTATATATATAATAAGAAACTTCTTGAAATATAAGTAGGGTAGTAAAAATAAGGCCACATGATGCATATCATCCTCGTTTCATAGAGATTGGAGTATGTTGAGTGTAATAAAGTAGTGTTTACCTCCAAAATAAAATAAATAACAAACATAGTTACTAATTTAGATATATGTCACCTCATATGTTGATTAGATCACATGGATTTACAAACACCATCATGTTCATTTGAACATAACCTAATCCAACACCTCTTGAGACATTATGTCCCCCCAATGAATGTGATTTACCCTATGTCCTATTGGAAGAGGGGTATCAAATACAATTCCTATACTCAACCCATCTCTTCTCAACTAGGGAAATACTAGAGAAACCTACAATAGTTCCTCCATAGAGGATACTACTACAGTAATTGAACCTGAAGTGGACACTATCTCTATAGTGACTTATAAATAAGTTAATGAAATAAAGACTAACATGGGAATAACCCTAAAAAAGAAATAAAATAATTTTAAATCTTCTAGTAGAGTTCTATGAACTACCAAATCTATTGAAATTGAATTAAGGAAGCTAAATCAAAATACCTATAGAATGAAACGTTGACTAACTAGGAAACTAAGGGCATTAGATCACATAACTACTCATCCATATGTTCTAAAGTCTCTAATCTCATAATTATTAGGTTTGATCCTTTAAATTCTTGAAAACAAATGCATTCACCAATGACTCAACCATTGATAGATAGATGAATGGGGTGACCTGGTGTAAAATCCCAAACATAATTAACATATTATTACATGATTGATAAGAATGAGTTTATTCTCTTATATTCCTCTAAAAAATTTTGCTTTTATTTTTACGTAATTAATACATAAATTACCTAAAAAAAGAGAAAACATATGGGTATATATATCAAGAATATTGACCTCACAATATTTCATAAACATTCAAAAATCATTTAAAATTATATTGAAACATGTTATAAGAAAATAAATATTAATAGATGACATAAAATAAAATGAAAGCCATCTGTCCATTCAGTTACATGATAATTGATGAAATTTTTTTCTTATATATTAACCATTATGCATAAATAATTACTTATTATCAAACAAAATCATCTTAATTCCCTAATTATTTTATCAAAAAAACTTATAAGAAATCATAATTCCAAAACCATAATCATGAACGTTATATTAGAAATCATATTCAGATCACTCTTATAATCACAGTTATATTGAAATAACTTCACCATTTAATTCCATATTAATTTTTTTGGAAAATAAAAAATTACCCAATACATTGATGGGATGTATCCGACCAAAAAATTATAATATATATTTTATAAAATAAAAAATTAATAAAAAAATAGTCTTGATGTTTAAGAGAAAATAATTAAAATTTTATTTTAAACAAAGAACCATTGACATCTATAATTAATACATATAAACCGAAAGAAATATTATTTTCTGTGATAACTCATAATAATGAAAAATTAAAACAACATTGAGAATTTAATTTAATTTTCATAACCATTAATACTTTAAAAAGATAATTCATAATGAAAAAATAAAATAAAAATAAAAAAAGGTGATCAATCTTTCAACAGAAAATTATTATTTTCATATATTTATAAATATGGTTAGAAATGAAGCATTTGAAACCATTAAAATATTATGTTTTAATTTTTTTTTTTAAATATCACTTATAATTGAAATTGAATTTATTATATCATTAAAGTATAAAAAATGAAATTGTTTCAAATATTATTTACCTAGTGGAAAACAAGTTAATTTGAAGACATTAAAACATTTAATATAATTATTAAAAGAAAAATCACTTACAACATGTCTCGATTCATTCTATATGTCCTCTACCATATAAAATGATACAATTGTATTAATTATTCATATTCATAAGAATAATTTAAACCACCACATCACTATTATTAATCCTTTTATTTCAATTAGTAATATATTTTATTTATTTTATAAATTTTTTATAGTTATTGTTTTGGATGTTCGATCAATTCCTCTTAAACTATTTCAATACATCCACCCTGGATAAAGGGGTTATAAAATATTTTTATCTTTTTTAGAATTTTAGATATATATATTCCTTATCATTATTTTATTATATAATTTATAATGTTTGGTAGGTTTAGTAATTGATATTTAAATAAAGAATCATGTCTCGATATGATCGTTTTGTGAAGATCAATATCATGATTAACATTTATTAGTAGTATTATTAATAAAATTTCCAAATTATATTTTCAGAAAAATTATCAAGATAAAGATATAATATTATACATTAGATTCATTTTTATAACTATTCATTTAAGTAATTATTGAAAAAATTAGTACATTGTTCATGGAAACAGTAGTCCAAACATAACACCAATGACGTGTTTATTTTCCAATTATTGAGTGGGGGAAGATAAATTTTATTCCACTCAACTAATAAAATTTATTTATAATAATTATATTGATATCATTAAATTATTTTTATTGAGGAAAATTTTGAGTAGGTGAATATGTAATATATATGAAAGTACTCGGTAAACAAAATTTTTTCTCTCATGGATATAATCCTTCATGACATTCCATAACACTTATTATATTTTTATTTCGTTGAGAATATAATCTCATGGACATGTAAAAGATAGTTGGGGGTAAATATTTTCAATTATTGGTCAATATAAAGTGATCAGGATATGTAGATAAATGGGGTGGTGACGGGGTCCTTTTATAGAAGAGAGGGGTGATATTTTTTAAAAATTAATTTCATAGTATAAATGGGCGATATATTTCTCCAGGAAATGGTAATAATATTGATTTAAATTTATAATCGAAAATTTGGGATTTGATAAATCATATATTTATCAATTTAATTAGAATTTTTGTGATATTTTGTAACCAATCTCTCAATTTTTTCAATATTAATTATTTAACCCTTACTAGGGTGAATAACATTAATGATGGTATCTTATTTTCATGTTGAAAAAGAAATTGTTACTTATTAAATAGTTCAGAAATTATGATTTAATATTTCAAAATCATTTCGAAAAAATCAATTTCTTTGGGTGGAAAAAATATTTTAATAAAAGAATGCATAATGAATCAAAAACCTTTTCTAGAAAAATTCATTTCATGCATAAAAAGGAATATGCATAGAAAAAATTTAAATTATAGATTACCATGAAATTTATTTACTTTGGGATAAACAATTTAATGTCATGTGACATTTAAGGAAATAAAAATTGGAATGCATCATTATGAATACTTAATTAATAGAAAAAGACCAAAATAGTTTTTTATTATAATTAAATATTACTTTGGATCCAAAAACTAATGCATAGATTTATAAATTTAATATAATAATGTTAAATGAATATATCATACCTTACATTAATTTTTTCAAAAATAAATTTTCTTATATTTCTATGTTAGCTGTTTGTTGTAGTGATGTCTTAAATATTAAAATATTTATAAAAACTATTTTTTCACCATTATTCTGAAAATATTCCTTTTTAGAAAAATATTAAAAATAATCCATACTAATATTTAATTGTAGAATAAAAAATTATAATATTTTAAGAATCTCATTTTTTAAAATTTTAAAATTTAATTTTGAAACAAAACCCTAGAAAAAATGTGAAAAATTATAGTTAGAACAAATATAAATTCCTTGGGAAATGAAAATAATATTATAACTAAATAAAAAAATTAACTATTTAAACCATTATAAGAATTATTATTGATATGGATATGTAGAATAAATATGAATAAAAAATTACATTTTTTATTTATAAAAATATTGGTCTTGTGACATTATATCTCCTATTACGAAATTGTTCCTTACAAATTTTATTCTCTTTTAAATATGTGGGAATATTTTTCCGTCCTAGAATTTTAATGTCCCTATACTCATTCTTCAATACTATAATTATTAATAAAAAAATACCATTGTGTTTAAAATTATTTTTCAATATCTTCTATCGAAAATAATTAATCTGATATTGTTATTCCTTATATGAAATATTCTTATTCAAATTTACCAGTTTATATAATACTAAAAAATATTCATGATGTAAAAAAATCCTTAACAATCAACTATAATATAAATCATGTATTGGGGATAAACTAATAGGTAAGTTTACATGGTTATAAATTGATATCAGTTTATCTAAAATTTTATATGGAAAAATATACCTGACCTGAAAATTAATTTTATTTTTCCGAAGATATTTTAAGGAAATATTGGAAACTGCACAAGTTCAACATCCATAATCAATGAGCATAGTAGGAAATTAGAAACTCTTTGAATATGAGGCTAAGATTATTGGATTCACTTATGTCATATAGCTCCCATTGATGTTTCTTAACCTTCATAAGTGGATCCTCCTTTATTAAATCATAAAATTGGTCAATTAGTTTATCCCAAGTCTTATTTTACTCATCACTATCTATCCTACCATCATTGAAGACTCATGCCAAAATTTGATCTTATTGGTCAACCTAGAACTGTTGTTCTTTATTGACATTATTTTGTACCTATCTATCTAAAATTATTAATGAATTATCCTCTAAATCATTGATCTAAAAACTCTCTTACACCACCTCTATCGAAAAATGAAAATTAATATCAAGGAATTTGAATTTAACCCCCACATCCTTTCCCACCACGTCACTCATCACATGTTCCTCAGTGGGTCCACACCTTTCCTTACCCTTGCATATGTTTATGACTAATTCCTTATTTTTATTTTGGTTTTGAACTATAGATACACTTTCCATCTCCTTGCCCCTTTTCTAGATCTTGTTTCCATCAACTTAGGAAGTTGGGAATAGTCCTCCCAACCTTTGGCATCCATCCATTTAATCATAATTCATCCCCCTGCGCCATAGATCTTATTTCATCCTTTCTTCTTCATTTGATTGTGATGTATTCTAAATCACATTCCCTCTACACTGTCAATAGATAATTAATATGAAATATTATCATCAACCTCTTGTAATGGTGTATTCTTTCCCAGTTAATCAGGATCCAGAGCCATGGATGATGTCTCAAAGTCTCTAATGTGGTTGGAACATGTAATGGGCAGTGAATAAATAATTTGAGACACCTTCATCCATCCCAAATGAAAACCATTGGCCCTTTCTAGAAAAGAACTTCCCTCCACTTGAGGATCCCAATTAATATCTTCTCAATTAACCATAAGAATTTCCCCTTCACATCTCTTATGTTTGGATTGAACCTCCGAAATCTAGCTCTCCATCTTCTCCTTTTACTGTTTGTCACCGCATTGTTCAACCACATGCTCCACTTGTGAAATGGAGAGAGGTTGGACAGTTAGAGCTTGTGGTCTTCACCCCCCCCCCATCCATAAGAATTTGAGAGTATATGGGAGTATTACAAGACAGCCCACCCTTGCCACTGATTTTTAGTCCCCAAGCACACCAAAACAAGGGGAAACTCATCCCTCAAAGAAGCTAGATACGATCTGGCCTCCAACCGAGGAAGATCACCACATATAGTTTTAACTGGAAGAACCTGAAAACAACTCTCATACGGGATTGAGCTATTAGACATGCCAAAAAACATAGGTATTTGTTGAATACAATGAAAAGACAAACAAAAATGAAACTGGTTCTCAAAAGTCACAGATTGAAGGTAACCCAGTTCATTATTAGTCTCAATCTAGATAGCTTCAACTGGAGGCTTTAAGATGTCCACTTCCACGCATATATGAGGATGAATATGATTTCATAATGATCTCAAATGAACATAAAATAATAGAAATATCCTGAAGATATTACCTAACATCTAAGGAATATCATGGTTTTGGAATAGAAGGGGAAATCCCGGGAAACATACCTAAATCACCGCAACTAGAAGTTCATGTTTCCATTGAGACTCATAATTCCATATTAGAGGGAAAAACATGAATCATCGTATGATCGACTCCCTTTGGACCATGTTGTGGAATGATCATCATCACAAGCAATGTGAAAGAGAAATTCGCACTGATCTAGAAGACCAATGATGACTCATTACTGCAGGGGCCAGATGTCATTAACAAAACTATTAAAATTATAAGTAGAAGGTCTTCAACAACCAATACGAGAAAACTGAGATTATAATACTCTCCCAATGAAAAAATATTATTATAACAATTAATCTAATATATTGAACAATCCTTTATCATATAACCGATATTTTGAATTTTCCACAATTATTTTAAATTTGATATTGCAAAAAATTGTGTTAAAATATAAATCAATACACGATGATTTATAATGTCCCTCTACAAAATATTATGTATTCTATGATCATGATATGATATAATAGAGATAGGAACTCAATGAAACTATAATATCAATTCAAGATAAATACAAGAAAGATAATCTAATAAAAATCATCTAGAATGTGAATAAATTTAGAAGATTCAGAAAAATGGTCACTAATAACTCATATTTAATTATTACCATAATATTTATTAAGTAATGACATCATTAAGTCCTTTTATGTATGATCATTTTTAATTCATGTAATTTTAAATGGATGCATAATTCACTTCTGTTTTTATTATTAAGTTTTGTACTTTTGAAAAATAAAAAATTATAGGGGTAATTCGAGATATCTTCCTTTAGTTCTCCTCACTATTACTTTTTATTTATATAACTATAAATAATAGTTATACCTTGGTGAGTATAATACAAATTCATATGAGCTTTTCTAAATATTACCTTCTTTTAATTAAGAGTAAATTAATACACATAATCTCTTTCTAAAATGTAATAACACATTATATGTCAATATTAGACTAAGGAAACATTCCTTCATTAATACTTCATATTATTCTTTACTAACCACAATCATCCATGTTAGAATGTTTAATTAATTCAATCAATGGTGAATTTAATTATATCTGATCCAAAATTGAAGATGTTTTCAAATGAACAACTTCCAATTCCATGTTAATTAAAACATTAACTGTTAATTCATTTTCAAATCTTAACAAGTTTAATGTGGTAGTATCATTTCAAGTGAAAGAAATTTATAAATATTTCTCATCATGAAAGATATTGAATCATACTATCATAATCATTTATCTGTTTCAAATATATTCATTACCTTGTGTTCAGTTTATTTTGATTGAAAATGTACTATATACATTTATGATGAATTAAAATATATATCAATTATCATCATATAAAAAATTACACCAACTTTTTAAGGTTAAAAATAATCATTTTAACATCTTGACAATTTGTTGGATAAGATTCAAATGTCGATTCTATTGTTGTGATGCATACATACTTACTGAATAATACTACATATAAAGATGACCAACCCCTTGAATAAACAATCACTATAAATACAAAATCATTATTTCAATATGCAAAGGAAAATTCTATAGAATCACCAGATATTCTTATTAATTTACAAAAAAAATCATCATATTACATTTATAAATGAATCATAATCTATTTCGAGTTTCCAAAGTTTTGAGTTTATCTAATTTGGGCATGTTTTCACCAAAAACCATAACTTACAACCAACTAATTCAATAAATCATTGAGTATTAGTGACAATAGTAGGCTATGGATATTACTTCACCAAATTAGTTTTAGAGGGATCAGTTACTATTTCATATTTAGTAACATTATTCAAAAAAATGAAATATTTTATAACAAAAATTCATATTTACTAATTGTTTTCATAAAATAATTTCTGAGTATGGTTCAGTAGCACAATCCTTATATCATTCTTAGGATCTAAAAAAAAGTTTGAATATACCATACTTTTTTTATTAATACTATAATAAATTTATCCAAATAATCATAAAATAATCTATTCATTTTATCAAAAAATATAACAAATCTATTTTTTAACCAAAAGTGAATATCTATAGACACATAATGGCCATACCTAGTTCAAAATGGTTTTTTTACCTTCAATTGATGATATACAGACCCGAGCATACTCTTTAAAAAAATAAGCACCTCATAAGTGATAAGACAAGTCATCAATGTGATGAAAAGGTTACTTTTTCTTAATATTAATATTATTGAGTGCTCTAAAATTAATTAAAGGACTCTTAATACTGTCATTATTCAAAAATATAAAAAATATGAGTACCCAAATGTGAAATATAGGTTGGAGGAAACTTTTATCATGTAATTTTTATTATTTATTATTTTAATTCTAACGGATCTACAATTGGAATTTAATATGGATGTTTTGAAATTGGCTTAGAATAATGAGTTATTTTAGTGGTTAATTGGACCACTTGGTTGGGAATATTATATTGAATATCCTCAAGAAGTACCTGAATGTATTCATTCACCATTGACACATCATTCAGTTGAATAGTTTACTTTTTTCAATCATATGTTCAAGAAAGAACTCACCTAAATCATTATTCAATTTCATAGATTCTAGAAATGTTATGATAGGTCTAAACCCATTTTAAAAAAAATAAATCTCATTATATAAATTAGATATAACAAATTTTTCTCAAAAAAATATATTTTTCAATATATTCTAATATCCAATCAACTCCCCATATAAAATCTTACTCAAGTACATGCATGGAAAAGGATTTCATTAAAAAACACTAATAATTTGAGGATGATTCATGTAAATCTGTACCTCATTAAATCATAACAATACATCTTTACCAAAAGTTATATATTCATTTCTTGAGGTGATATTTACATTTTAATGCATGTTTCTCATAAATAAATGATTTTTTAGATCTTTGATCAGCCAAGAAAATGGAAATATTCGAGTAATCATGTAATGTACCTTTCAAGAATTAATTTCCTAGAATGAAATCTTCCATAATAGTAGAAAAAAATGTTTCCACACATTTTTGGTCAAGTTAATAATGATTTCCACCCTTCCTACTCATCTCCATACAAATTTTTTTATAATATTTTATCTCATATTAATTAATACAATTATTTTTCATTTTAAAATTAATATCAATCAATTGATCATTTCATTATAGTAATGATCCATGTATCCAATTTTACCATAGCGATAACACTTTCTCTGTCTCATGAGGCACTCCCCAAATAATTCATAAAAAATTTAGGATAATAAAGATATTATTTCAAATTAGATTTTTATTTCTATTTTTGTTGTTTCTCCATTACATTCTACCTTATCTGCAGAATATTAATTTTTATTTGATATATAAAATTCCAAAAAAATATAACTTAACCTTATTTGAACATTGAAATATTTCTTTATCACATTTAAATTAATTATTAATCATTGTTATTCAAAAATATATTTTCATTCCTATGAAAATCTTTGAAAAAAAATTCCATGGTCTAGAATAAAATTCATGGAATATGTTGACAATCATGTAGCAAAATTTCATAAACAACAATAGATTCTTCCCCATACATTAATTCCAAAAATAATCATTCTATTAAAATTCAAAAAAGGAAAATATTTTTCATGAAAAGGATCATTGAATATAATACATTATATGATGTCAATTTTATTCTTCCACTTGGTATTCATAATAAAATACCACCACTAATAGAATTGACCTTCACGATGATAAATAAAAATATTTTCCTTCTAATGTCCTAAAAAACAAAAAAATTCAAATGCCTTGTCCAATTCTATAATACATCCTTCTAATGACACTCGGCATGAGGATCCCTCAATAAATTGACAATGTTATCACCTAAAATAATACACTATTTACATATTACTCTGAGGGGAATTTAGAATCTACTAATAACAGGAACCAATATTTATATCATGTCTCAACTGATTTAACATATACCAAAACTACATAACTCTATTTCAAACAATTTTAATTTATATATTATGATGGATAATATCAACTTGTTTCCTCCCTAAATTATTCATCATATTTTTTATTTGTTAAACTAATAAAAACACAAAATGTTTAAATGAAGAAACATGAAACCCCTTTGAGTAGAAAAGAACTCTTTCATGATGATATAACCAACAATTAAAATCCTTTTATTATCATTCCTTTTTAATATCATCCAATGTATTATAAACCAAATGTTGATACCAATAGTGATTTAGAAAAAAAATCAACCCATAATTAAAATATTTTTATGAAGGGTTTAAATAACAAATATTCATATGACTGTTCTTATTTAGTGTTTTTGATAAATTATAAAAACCATTACCTAAATAAAGAGAATATATACAAATAATTATTATTTACTCTACCAAAATATCGTCTTCAATTCGAAATTATATTTCATTTATGAGACACATTCTACTTGAAATATGAGTCTCCATATATGAAAATATTGACCTTCATATAGTTCTTAATCATACAAAAATATTATAAATTCATTTTAAAAAACATGGTGTATTAAAACAAATCATTGAAAGATATGTAAAAATAATGTAAACTTCTGAATCCATTAAAAATAATTAAAACAAATGATGATTTTATCCTAAGACATAACAATCCTTTAACTCCTATAATCACGTACACATGATGTAACATACCTAACATAGATTAACAGTATGTAACAAAATTGATTCACTACATGACCCCAAGTGTACCTCCTCGTACACTAGAGGAAGTTGAAAAGAGACAAGGGTCTAAGAGGATATAATTTGAAGACTACAAAATTTTACCAGAGTTAAAATAAAAAATCCAATGAAGAGAATACCATCCGAAAAATATGATCATTATTACATAGAAAAACAAGGAATTAAAAATATGAAATGTATAATAATAAAAAAATAACGGAAATAACATACCAACTAGAAACATCCCAAAAGTATCCCAATATATATATTGGACCCACTTGTTATGGGGTATTGTATAGTCCCAACATCCATGATCTATTCCTCACAAACATGGTCAACCATTGAACTCAAGTTCATTTCCCTTATCCAAACCCACAACCATGAATTCTTATTGGTAACATATGGTGGCCCAATTAGGGAGTGAGTAAAACTCCATAGAACACCACTAATAGTGTCTTAATAATATCCAGTTTATGTAATATATATCAATATATCGATGTAAAAGTAAAGAAATAAATTTTAATAAAATTATTTATAGATACAATATATTGTCAATCATTATGCATGGGATGCCACCAAAAAATAAACCATACCATTTTCGATCAGTGGAATATGTCTATATATAATTTAAAAATATAATATATATAATAATATGGGCACACCATGTCCTTATAATTACATAAATGTATCCTAAAAATTATAATAATCATAAAGGGTACACTATATCCTTGGAATAAAATTATTGTCCCAAAAAAACAACAACAAAAAAACAACAATAATAATAACAATAATTTGAATATTATTTCCTTGGATTCAAATTATAGTCCCCCAAAAAGAACAATATGAATGAGAAGAATAATAAAACACCAACAAAAAATATTGTTAATAGGAACAACAGATCCATGCAATTACATTACGGCCTCCACCAAAAATACTATCAACAACAACAAAAACAACACCAAGAATGATAATAATAATAATAATAATAATAATAGGAAAACCACATCAATAGAATCACAAATAGTTCCCCCAATAAAAACAATTATTATTATTTTTATTATTATTATTATTATTAGAAGAAGAGCAGATCCCTGGAATCATATCCTGATCCCCCAACAAAAACAATAGTACTAATAATCATGACTACTATGTAACCAATTCCATAAAAATGACTTATTAATTTCATTATCCAAAAATAACTAGATACTAAAATTCAGGTTCATGAATTTATTATATCATATGAAATTAATATTATAGTTTCATTAATTAAGAATTGAGTTGGTAAACACTAAAAAGTGGTTATCAATCATTCAAATAATTTTATTCGATTGTATCTTGTGTACGCCCTAAGAGTAATTAAAATACTAAAAATCCCTCGACAAAGCCACACATCTCTTAGAATCATCACCGAATTTTACTTTTGGTTTTTAGTGGTTGGCATAGCATAGGTAGTATCCTATGTCCCTCACTCTACATTCCAATGAACAACATAGGCTTCATGGGAAGTGTTACACAAATAGATAAGTTTTAAAGATAAATTATAAATTTTGTAATTCCAATAATGCATTATTTCAATTCCACCACACATTATATAGATATAAAAAACCATCATGACTAAAAGGGATAGATTTAGACCACCACCAACAAGAATATCAAGCCGAAACTATCTTGGACCACCATATAAATCGATTAAATATAACCAAAGTCCCCATATCATTCTGCATATTTATAATTTCATTGATATGGAATAATAAATCATGAAGAAACATGTATCTAACTCATACAAAAGGATTTTTCTTAATAATAGGTAATAAAAACAACCATCAATGCTTCATGACCAATGATTTAATAAGGATGTTATATAATCTAGTTGTTCAAATAAGTTTAGGACATCCATAACTCCCCTTGAAATCATTTGGATCAATAATATCACTCATGTGAGAAATGTTTATGTTCTTTGTAGGGATAATTCAAGTAAATGATACAAAAACAAAAAACCATAGAGATCACACACGCCAACACTAGTGTGTGTAACCCCCTAAGTGTGATCATGTGGATGATTCAACCATTTAATATTCTAAATCTACAAATACTATGTTATTGTGGGTATTCCCCACACCCCTGGTGATATTGATAATACCACACCTAAGAGTCCTTTGCACTAACTAACAATGACACGGTGTAAGAACATTGTCCATTTTGGACTCTACATTACCTAAATTGTAATTTACTAGAGGCGAACATGTTTTTGTGTATAGGGGGATTGTCCAAGCCCCATAACTTATACCAAGGAATTCACATTGATCACATATGATTCTCAACCTTGACATGGCTTGGATCGTTTCATACACTTTCTCATGTTGTGATTCAAAATTTCACAAACCACCTTATATGTTAGTAGAAACCTTCTATGGAATCCCAAACCTAAATAAAATCATTTCTCGGCTCAAAAATAAATTCCTCAAACTAAGGATGTAAATATATCCCCACCATACAACATCATTTATTTAATCCATTCTTCGATGAATCTATGTTCATCATCCGAAAATAACTCATTCCACTAGTCATGCATATATGATTCCCATTCACACATTTCTTCTTAGATGCACACATACTTCTTTTGAATTGATGCCAAAGGAATCACCTTTACACATAGTACTTTTTCATCAATACATGTCATTAATGAGACACTCCTCAATATTTGAATCACTCCCTAACTATATATAATTGATTTTAGTTTCCTTTGATGGATCATGGTGGTAACGTCAAAGTCATGAAACATGGAAAATATTTTTTTTTCCACCAAATTTTTTTGGAAATGTATACTTGTTTGTCACAATATTTATCTCCCCATAATCTCAAATGTACTAATATAACAAGGTTCAAACAAGCAATTTTTATGATTATAGAGATTTCTTAACCATAGTGAAAGTTGTAAAAATACTTTGTCTCTAATGTGAAAATAAAAAGGTTGTCATCAATTATATGATCATGTATTATTCTAACTATGATGTATCTATTACATATTTTAAATAAAATATAAATTATCTCATGTCTACTATATGAGATTCATCCCAAAATGGGAATTAATTAACTAGATTTGAATTAATAATAGTGAATAAAACAAAAAACTGTACATGACCTCAAACAAATCCATCATAACGAACACATGGATTCTATTATTGTAATTATACAATGATAAATTATTTTTCTCCTCCCCCGAACAACTAATATTCATGATGTATTTTCCTGTAATTTTCCCCAAAGTTGGAATAGTATAATTAGACTATCTTTTAGACTATAGATAATAAGAAATAATTATCTATAATTATATATTGTGTGCCTTCTATAATACCTTACACAAGAATGTGGTAAATAAATTACCTTGATATGTTCCTATAATCAAAGGTACTCCTTAAAGACATGTTATCTCTTAAACATAAATATTTCCATTCTCATCTATAGAGAACATCTCCCAAAAGGGTAATAAATGGTGTACCATAATCAATAGATAAAACATTAAACATATAAAATAATTACTCTATCATTTCCATGGTAAAATAGTTACGACGTACATAATGGAATCATATCATTTGCACTCAGGTATTGGAAAATCATAAATAGGGGAAATGATTCACTGATTCTAAACCTTCTTCTACAGATAAGTGGATCAACATATCAATCTTTCTATTATCCACTTATTTATCCCAGTATATTTGTACTAATAAATTTCACAATAAATTTAATTCAAACCTTACTATGCCACCCACTTCATGTCATGAAACATTATCATCATCTCCACATGAATAACCATGGGGAAAAATATATAAACATGGACATGAAGATTCACATCATTATCAATGGTCCAATATATTCGTTAATCCCATCCCATATATGTTTTCCATTACAGATAAGAACTCTATATAATAAAAAATTATCACTTATTTTTCTTGTGTAGAATTAAATAAGTAATAGATAAATTTTTAAGTGTTAATTGACCATGATAGTCTAGTGGGAAAAAATGTTTATTTGAATAATGATTCTTCATATGACACTCTATAGATGAATACTGCATAGAAAAGGCTACGATTTACCTCTCATGTAATCATAAATGTTATTTCCTTTCCCTATAACATATTCTAGATCAAAATTAAAAGACTAATGGTATTTAAACCATATCCACTACCAAGTATTTAAATAAATCTATGAGGAAATGAACTTTTGGAACTTATGGTGTATATATAAAACATATATTTAACTCAGAAATTAATTCTATCAAAAATGTTTAGTTTCAAACATAACTACTAGTTCCAAATCATGTTTCATATAGTTATCTAATGTGGAATTGGATCTTTTGATCCATAAGAATCCATGTTATGTATTACATCAAGAACACTCCGTTAATGAATCTAGATACATCATAATACAAAATGTTCTCTTTAACCTGATCTAGAATAAATAGAATCGGTGTTTAGGATTTCCTTTTCCTTTGATATTGTTAGGTGTTCTCACAAGCATCAGACCTTAAGAACATCTATAATTTCTTGGTCAAATGTTTTGTCTCTATTATCACTCATGATCAGTCTCTTAATTTAAGAACATGCAAGACATCATGGGACATGTGATGCCATCTATACACTCATTGGATTCATTATGACATATTTGGACATGTGGTTCCATCAATATACCCATTAGCCCTAGTAATTACATATCCCATATTAGCTTGGACAAGATCCTTGGACTCAGTTACAAACATATTACAATGGAATTCCTTGGGAAATATACCTTAGATTATAGGCAGAGCCCCTTATGGTTAGGATACATTTTATTAATGAGTTTTAAAGACCCCTAATTCCATGTATTCTATGGTTACTACCTTGGATCCACTTTATTTTTATCATCGTAAAGGATTCCCTTGTTATTAAATTGGATCCTCTTTTATTATAATCATCATGGATGCCTTGGTTATTACCTTTGATACTCTATAACTATTATTATTGTTATTACAACATTTCATGGTCATTCTATGGATCCTCTAATATCTCATATTATAAACTGCAACATAATTAATAAATTATTTTGTATTCAAAAACCATCTGACGATGATGTAGGTTATGGTGTATTTACATTACATTACTATTTTACAATTAAATATACCTTCACAGTATCTGTTTATATTTCTTAGATTGGATATAATATATGTTGTTGGTGGAATTATACTATGATTTTCCTCACACATTATCTGGGATTACATTCAAACCTAGGTTATTATATGTATGCATGTGATGATAATGGGAAGAATCCCTTTTTAGACACTTTATCATTCTTTGTTTCTTATAATGGATCTTGGTTGAAGATTACTGATCCAACACTAAGGATGATGGATTGATTTTTTCCTTATTTTTTATTCTTTTATATATCATGTATTTATGGTGTTAATGTATATATATTTCCATCATTCTGGACACATGACATATTATCATCATTTTTTATATGATATTGTTTTTCATTTCAGTGTTATTATCAATTTCATTAGTTGTTTACTATTTATGTCTTCTTCCACTACAGTTGGTTACTAGTTAGGTGTTTATATTGTCTATTTATGTAGTAATGTTGATTATTATTCTTATTACTCTATTAATATATTATTCTATATTAGTTTTTCTCAATTTTTGTAATAGGGGTATAGTATCCTTCTGGATACACCATATTCTCTCACTATTAGTTTGTAGAATATGTTGTATGGGGAGGTCCTCTTGAGGCCATTTGACTCACAAGCTTTAGGGAACATTTTAGTGGATCTCAGATCAGTATGTAAAAATTTGGATTCAATGTAATATTTTCATTCCTTAATATTATGATACAATATACAGTATAATAAGATCACATTTCAATTTGGTCATATGTTGTTCTTGGGCATAGAAAACACAATTTTGGGGTAAATACTGAGTTTCCTAATATGATAATTTTTGTTACGAATTTTCCTTATTAAAATTGAAATCATTTCACCATTGGGAGATACAAATTTAAGTGACAGTTGTTATTATTATTATTTTTAAGTATTTAATTTTATAGTTGTCCAGATGAGATGATGGAATATGTAATTTTTCACTTGCATCATTATAGGCACATTTAATTCATATTCCATTCGTATTACATGCAATATATTAAATTATAGTACTTACATTTCTTGTGTTTTGTGTGATTTTTTAGTGAGTTATTGTAGTTATATTTTTCTTGTGATGCTAAAATATTACATATGGTTGCATGAGCTTCTTTTTGTATGTGATTGAGATATTTCTAGTTGTAATTCATGATGTGTATGTGCCCTCATGTCTTGGAATGGGTAGTTTACTAAATAAATCAGTCATATATAACATGTTACATTCTGAGAATAAATGTGGATGTTGTTTAACAGAGATTAAATTGGTGTATCATTAATTGATATGTTGTATTGATCCAAATTCGAAAGGTATGGTTGTCTATTTTAATATAACCTTGATATATATATCTACGAAAATGAAAACATAAAATAAAAAAAATTTCTTATAAAAAATATAATTGTTTCTAGGAAATTAATAGGAAAGGTAAAGTTAACCATTGTCCTACTGAATTCTATGTAAATTAAACTTGATCAATTACCAAAACATGGCCTCCAAAGTAGGTATTGGGGTTATTATCATTTGTAGTGACAATTTTTCTTATTATTTTATTCAACTGTGGAATCTAGATGTTATCATATATTGTTCTTAAGAATGTTCGTAGAATTTGTAGATCTATTCCGCCCAAACATCCATGTGTTATGCACAAGGAGGGTGGTGAAAACCACGCTCTAAATATGGTTGGTCCAGAGGCGCCAATCTTATTTTTATTAGTTCCACTAAAGGAACATATTGTTATTCCTGATATGGTAAATGGAACTGTACCTTGTGATAATTTCCTTTTTTTTGAAGCAGCCCATGTAGGGTGCTCCATGACCTACACCTACCATGGCCAATCAGACACATGAGTTCTGACATCATCATCCTCCCACATTTTGGGGGGATAGATATGCACAAGCTACTGAGTTTTGGAAAGATTCCACTCTATCTATCTTTTAGAATATATATATTAATCTAGAGTAGAGTTTTAATATTGATACATTTCTAGAGCGTGATTCATCCAAGCACTATTGGGATTTGATTACCTATTTTTTTCATCATCAGGTCATGGTTGAGGATGATTTATAAATTGACATTATTGATAACATCTATCCATAGACATTAACTTCTAACTGAGATAGAGAGTTCATGAATCTAAAATTGGGTGGCATTTCAATTATGGATTATTCATCATGTTTCACTAATTCATAGTGATTTTCACTACATCTAGCCTGTGATGAGCTATCAGATTCTAGACATTTCATTGATTGGATATAGTATTCCATCCATACATAGTTGAATCTCTCATTCCTACCTACTTTTCCAATGATTGTTAAAATGGACCTCATCATGGAGCACAACCTAATGGTAGGAGATAGTACCGAGTGAAATGTTTTACTATTATGGAATGTGAGTAGTTCATCCTGCAGCACAAAGCACTCCCTTGAGGACTCATGTCAAAGCAGTGGAGGTCAAACTAACCACACTGGATTCTCTATCATATTCCATCAGTTTTAATGAAAAGAAAATATGAAGAATCAGTGTGATAGAGACATGGTGGAGTATCATTCGTAAAGACATAGGCTTAATTATTTGAGATTATGTTAGACAATTCCATACATTTTTAGTGGAAGAGGCTCCAAGTCATATAAAACTTTAGAGGTAGGATTATTTAAACTATAAGGTAGGGAGTTTGATTTGCACCATTAGGACTGGCCATGGAGGAGGTCATGGTCGTGGTATCTAAAATTTTGATAATTATTTCCAGTAGAGTGTTCATACTTAGGGTAGTCCAGTTGTATCATAGGGACATGGATTATGAAATTTTTATGATTTATAGAAGATACCTGAGTATTTGAGTGATGGAACATCTATAGTACATGAAACTACTAAACTATCCCCCACTATTGTATCTTTATAATTCTAAACAGGTTCTCCTCATTCATTTATCTCTTTATTGACCATTGAATTTATCATGTTTGAAATTGTGTATAACATTGGACTGATAACATAGGATATTTTTGTAGGTGTATAGTATGAGGGAATATTAATAAAAAGGATGATCTGTTTGAGGTAGGACGTTATAACTTAATATGGTACCTCTTCTTCCTCAAGATGATGGGATTTGATGTTATTATCTGGATAGATTGGTTGGTTCGATATAACAAATTCATGTATTTCTATCATTACAAGGTGTAATTTTTCTCACCAGAGGGCATCAGTTATCTCCACAAGGGTGAGTGGGATGTTAATTCTAGTAGAGATGGACTAGTGAATCATTCGATAAGAGGTTTTACAACCCAAATTTCTAGTATTTTCATGGAGGTAATTACCCTACATAAATCCTTGAGAAAATAGTTTTTGTCTAAGGATTTCATTTTTGGAGACACTATCTGATGGGTGAGTGTTTTGTGGTGTATATAAGCCATAAGATCCAAAAATATATCATTACACATTGTGAATTGTATCTCAAACAGTGAGAATGGGTTGATTGTCTCTATTCTTTTGGCTTTGAGCTTGTCTGTATGCCTGGAAAGGGAAAAGCGGTAGTGGAAGTTCTGAGTTAGAAAAATCATGAACAATGAATGGAGGAAGCCAATGATGAATGAAAATTGAGAAACCAATTCTCTAATATGTATCTTGAGTTTAATTAGATTCACAATCAGACTTCACTTATGCCATGGTAGTTACATCTTCTCTTCTTAAGAGGGTGAATAGTTGGTTATTTTTAGATCCTACTAGGTTAGTCTTGTGAGAATATATTTTGGGTGAGGATCCACCTCTAGATTTTTATGTGGATAGAGATATGATTATAAATTTAAATTGACGTGTTTGGTTTCCAATAGTTGTGATAGAGGAGATGATGTGCGGGTCCCACACTTCTCATGTAGAAGTTCATCTCGGAATATCTGAGATGTATTGAGATATGTGATGAAAGTATTAGTGGCTTGGGATGAGTATTTAGATACCAAGATCCTTCACCAGTTGTTCCACTTATCAACTAGTTAAGGTAGAGGACTAGTTACCTTCTAGCATTTCACATTCATTGTCGGTCCTGGAATAGAAATGGTAAAATGTTTCTATTGTTTTTGGAGTTGACTTATCGAGGTCACCTCAAGGTATGAATGTAGTTTTGGTAGTCATTGGCAGGATAATGATTTAATCTCATTTTACTCTTATCGTAGAGACATTATTAGTTGATGAGTAGGGAATACCATATGCCTATGAGATTATAATTCTAAACAGTTTCACTCTTACTATCATGTTTCATTGGGATGTATATTTCACATCAATGATATGATTGGTGTTATAGAAGTCAATGGGTACACAATTGCATCAGAGAATGACCATCCACCCTTAGACCGGTGTCCGATCAGAGTGGAGGAGAAAAGTGTTATTAGACATGATCTGAGCTTCTGTCTTTAATCTTGAAAGATCTTGGGAGAATCATATCCCTCTCTTTTTGTAATCCTATAGTCATATCTTTTAGGTGATGATTCAGAGGGCCCCTCGTTTGGCCTTTTATGGTAGGTTGTGTTGTTTACCACTATGATTGTTATAGGTATTAGTGGAAGCACTATTTCATCCTTATCTCATGAATTAGACTTAGGATAAAGATTATCTAATTAGGATGTGTATGTATACTACTTAGACTAAACAAAAATCTTATGTTGATACCTATCAAATACCATTGGAGTATGAGGTTGGAGATCATGTTTTCTAATTGGTATCACATAAACATTGGAATATATGGATATGGGGTAAAAGAAAGTTTTCTCCAGGTTGGGTAGGGTCATTTGAGATTCTGGAGAGATTTAGGCCGGTAGTATATCAGTTTCTATTTCCTCAAAGGTATAATTAAATACATGACATATTCCATGATTCAGAGCTTCTCTAGTATAATGTTGACCCATTCTTATTTTGATCATAAGGAGGTTGAGTTAGACTCAAATTATTCTTTTGAGATGTATCCAATAATCATCATTTACCAGAGAATAAAGAATCATTGCGGATAGTTTTTCCATTTTATATAGGTTCTATTGAAAAATGGTCATGTACAAGATGAGACTATGGAGTTGTATGCCAACATACATGCCCAATTTCTAGATTCCTTCTCATACAATGATTTTCCTCCCTTGGAGGGTGCACTCATGGATGGGTTCATTTAAGGGGAAGAATATAAGAATCAATTTTTTTATATCTTCTTACAGATCCATTTAGTTATCATATAAACCTTTGTTATAGTGAAAAGTAATAATTAAACCAATAACTGAGCTTGAGGGTGGGTCATTTAGTTTTTTGGAAGAAAGGAAGCAGGGGGTTGAAGGCGACATGCATGTCAATTACACAATGTGCAATTTGAATACACATTGGGTAACTATTATTCAGTGTTAAATTTCCTTGAATAGACCTATCACATTTTGTAAATGTTTTTTATAGGTGGATGAGCTCAAACTTTACACTCTACGTAAATAATTTAAACTCCATGTAAATAAAAGTCTAGTTTTATAAAAAAAATAGCAGGGCCATATTTTTTTCCAATATAATCCCTCACCACCTCTTCCCTCATGAAATTGCATCCAAGGAATCCTCAAGCTAGGTTTATTTAATGTTCATTAGTCTGATGTCCAATTTCATATCAGTCTATCCTATTGGAATTATACTAGTATGTTCTTCAATCCTTTGTTTATGTTTTCCATTTTCCATCGCATCTTTTGTAGCTATTTCTGTGCTATCTCTCATGCCCTCTTTATAGGTAATGAATACATTCATCATATTTCTTATAATCTAGGTCAAACTAAAGGCAGATACTAGATTATGTGAGTTTTGAGAGCTGAAGGTAGGTGGTCTGTGACTCATCACCGAAGTCTCTCTAGTTTATAAACAGTCTTCATTGTGCACATTCCTATTTCATTATGTGTTTCCAATTTAATTAATATGTCATGATTATAATAATTGTGATCATATTTTGGAGATTCTTACAGAGATGTTTTCCATTTTTAGAGGTTATGAACTCAATATTGACCACCCCAAAAAAATTTCATTCTAATTTATTCCATTCGTGGATTTTTATTAGTATTTCTGCCATTATATGGGTGAGATTCCACTTTACCCACTACGTTATGTGTTATAAGTTAAATAATGAATTATTATGAAGTAATTGTACATTATATATCATATATCCTTTACTTATATAAGTGGAAATGGTTTCATGTCATTGTTATACCATGTCATACTAATTAACTGTATGAAACAAACCAACGTGACATACTAAATTGAATGAGTATTACATGGAATAATTTATTAAATGAATAAAGTATAATTTTCCAATAGTATATTGACCAATCCACTTTTATAGGAGTGGTTAGAATTGAGTTAACCATGGATTCTAAGTTAATTCCTTAGGCACTTATGGATATCATTAAGTCTCTAGGATGCCAGTTTCCTAGGGAAATACCAACCATAGTACCCAGCCCTTATCTACTCATGGATTCCAAAAATGGAAATGTAGGCTCCATCTATTATCATTTAGATATTAGGATACTATATATACACTCCTTGGATCCATGATGGAATCTATGTACATGTAGTTCCATGGATACAACCATTGGTCCCAATCCTTGATTATCTCATCATACCTAGGATTATATCCTTGTACTCAGGTCCAAACATATTACAGTAGAATGCCTTGGGTGATGCCCCTTTGATTAAACAAAGACCCTATATTGGAAGGCTATAGGTCATTACATAGTTTCCTTGAACCCAGAGGTCATAGATGACTTGGTTACTACCATAGATCTTCTTTATTATTATCATCATAAAGGAAACCCTAGTTATTACATTGAAGCATATGTTATCACAATCCTCAATGATTTCTTGGTCATTACCATGGATCCTATGGTACTATTATTATTATTATTTCCTAATTTCAAGGTCATACATTGGACTATCTTATATATCTTATTACAAACATGAAAATAATTAATTAAATGACTAACTGTTATCACCCAATCTGAGGTTGAAATAGGTTAAGGGGTATTTTCATTACTATACCACATTTCATTTACATATACATGAACTCTGTTAGTTTATATTTCTCATATTTGATAGCGTATAATTCATTGGTGAATGACTACTAATATATATCTCACACCCAACCTTACCCCCAATGGTATATGGTAAGATGATATTTATCCATGTGCTGATAAGGGGATGTATACATATTTGGACACATGATCTTGCTTGCTTTTGTTGGATGGATCACGGTAGTATATTATATATATAACACTCATGGTGATAGATAGTTTTTATCTTCTTGTTAATTCTTTTTATATAATGTAATATTTTCTTCCATGTGTACATTGTTTCTATATTTCTAGAAACATGATATATTTTAATAATTTTATATAACATATTGTTCAACTTTTGAGTATTTTTACTAGTCGGTTGATTTTTTTTATAGATGTATACTTCCACTATGGTTTGTTTTTGGTCCAGTGTGTATATTGTCTATTTTCCTGTGTTGTTGGTTAATATTATGCTTTATATAATTATCTATTATTCAATATAAAAAATTGTACACTATCGTAATTAAGTAATTGTATCTCCATGGGTACACTAAGGTCCCTCACTACAAATCCTTAGCCTCTTGTGCATGGGAAGGAATGCTTGAGTCCATGTGTCCAACCAGCCTTGGGACACCATTGAGTTGAACACAGGTCAATAAATCACACATAAAAACCAAATTTATTTTCTATAAAAACTCAAAAATCTATGAATATAAAATAATTTCATGGGCTAATCCTAATAATATAATAGAATACCAATAATAGTGTACATGAACACCGCAACATTAGATATCACATTCCATATAAAGAGTACATGGTATTTCAAGAAGTTGAAATCTGACAACATGTTATATAATTGATGCTCCCTTATGGTTTGAAAAATAGCTTCTAGAGTCATTAAAGATCCTCCATTTTTGGATTTCACAAGGACATTATAAAAAAAACTATGATAATTTTATCTAGGAGAATAAGGAAAACATGATTCCTTACGTCCATAAACACTATTGGTTCATTAATTTTTCAAAATACATGAATAGAGATTCATATAAAATATACCTTATATAAAACATAGTATAGTATATATCTTAATTCATTTCCCACAAATGATGATGAAATTATCATAATAATATCTTTTAAAACATAATGGATCCTTTGATTTGACCAAACTGATCATCTATACATGGACATAGTTTACAATATTTGATCATCATATGGTTTATCCATTTGATAATCCATGAATATTGTTAATTAACAATCATCCATATTAGTTAATAGGATTAGAGAACCCCATATAGACTTCCATGGATGAAAAATTCTTTTGGATTTCATGTCATTCACCTATAATTTTAACTATCAAAGTTCTACTAAAATTATCCAACAAAGATGAATATAAATTGTCTTTACACCTTGTATGAGATCTATTGTGAACTCTAACTCCTTTGTGGTTCTAATTTATGGTAAATAATCAAAGAAAAAATCTATAAATTAGCAAAATAAAACAAGATGTTACACATCCTTCTACACCTTATCCTCACCAGATATGAGCCATAACACCTAAGACATAATTCTAAAAAAAACCTAATTGCTAGGACATAAATATATAACATGTATGTCTGAATATATATCATGAACATGGTTTCTAACATTATTATATTTGAAGGATATCTGATAGTTTTAATAGTAGATACATACTCGATGTAACACTAATTAGTGCATTCTATGAGACATATATTTAGAATTTATTTTTTCATAATAAATCCTAAGGAAAATAATAAACAAAAAATTCTTGTGTAAATTTAATATAGAAATTAATTCCCTCATATCACTTCCCCAATGGAATATCTATGGTCATCCCGCAAAAAAGGTCCTCTAAAATGATTCATAGTCTCCCAATGAACCAAACATCATTGAAAGAGTTGGAGAATACTATATAAAATAAAGAAGTTTCTAATTTAGATTCCACCAAAATTGTACCTATATTAGATTAAGGTCTAATATCCAATTTAGATTTTGTGGAATAAATGAAATGATGTTAGCTTTTCCCATGTCCCAATATCCTTTAATTTTTCCCATTAATTATTATACAATGATATATCTTTAACCCAAGTCATAGGAATCCCCTTACCCTATATCCATTCATGATAACATTACTCCAAGTGGCACATTACAGTGATGAAAAACTAGAATCAAAACTAACACAAGGGGTTGATCCTCTCTTAAAAGAAATTTAAATTAATTATATTGAAATTGAACTAATAATAAACATCCCCAATTTTTAATTTTTATATTCATATGACACATGGAATACCTTTGAGGATAAATAAGATTATGATGACACAATTGATGAGTAACTCTTGATGTTAATTTATTTTATTGATTAAATATTTTAGAGGGGAATGAGGAATTCCCAATGGATGTTCATGAAAAAACCATCATTGATGTTGATTTACGTAGATTAGGAGATTTCTATATTGATTCATTTTTTAATTAATTCATGTTGAAATTAAATTCTTATAGACATTACCATATATAAAATTATCAATTGATTATCTTCAAATTAGGTGGCCCTAGATGATGTTAATGTTAAAGATAATAGAGAAGTTAAGACCAAAGAAGATAAGGATCCATTATTTTCCTTCCCCCACTATAAGAGTTTTATAACAATGTAGTTGTGGTGGAACTAATATACTCTATCAATGGGACCAATAGAAGGATGTGATTCACATTATAAAGAAAAAAAGTATGGTGGTTCATGAGAATAAAACCACACCCATATTCATATTGGTTATGGCCATCTGTAACTGTATGAACCGGATGAATAAAAACAAAAAACTCTTTTTGGGGGTCAAAACTAATATAATTCACTATTCATTACCTTTATCCTTCATTTTATTTATATTAATTAATATAAATATTTGTATTATTTTATTTTATTATAGGTCAAAAAAGTGTAATTATATAAGATCTTTACTCAAGGCTTCCCAAAAATAATAATCTTAGGTTCTGTCTCTCCTTCTCTTTGATTTTTCTACCCATTATATTTTAATTTTTATGAGCTTAAATGAAGGGTAGTAAAACATTATGTTTGGGGGATTCTTTTCGATTTCTCATAATTTTTTTTGTAAATTTTTCTTGTGTATTTTGATAAAATGTTCATGTTTTTCTTTCAAATTATTATTTGTTGTTTTTTGAATTATTGTGTTTAATTGAATAATTTTGGAAGTTCAAACAATATTGGAAATTTTAGGACATTTCATTATTTAATATCTATGTATTTAAATCATTTTTAAATAGATTTTGTTTCTTAATTTCAAATAATTTAATTTGAGGAAGTTTGATTAATTGTGAAACTAATATACACTAGTATAATCTAGATTGAAAATCATACCCAATCACAGGGGTTTATAAATATTATTTATAAATTCATCATATTTATGATTTTATTCATAGTTTTTTGGAATGTTATTTGACCCAACATGTACTATTTTACACCTCTTCAATCCTGTTATAGTTCATAGAATGAGTCCTGTATGACTGAGGATCCATTCTAATTGCTCATTTTTACATTCAGTTATTTTTCTTGTATGTCTTTACAATGGACCTTTATTAATCTTATAGTGTCCCTGAAATTAATTTTTGGGTAGCCACATTAAATAAATTTATCCCTGTAAAAAATTTTGTAGTTATTAAAGGTATGATTATTGTTGAACTCATTGGTGGAAAAATAATTTTTCTGTTGTGATAATATGAAGAATATTTTTGAACTAAAATTACAAGTGGTTTCATATTTTATAAAACATTGGTATGAAATAATTCATTCTTATAATATATAAGATATCCCAAAAGTTAATTTTAAATATTTTCTAGGATTCCATCAATAATTTGAAGATAAAGTTCCCATCTTCCCATCAAAAAAAATCGAGCTGGAATTTCTAATCAAATAAAAGAAAAAAAGATGAAAATGAGTAAAAGAGGGAAGTAATATATGATTATTACCGAAAATATCAACTTTGAACCGAATATGGAATAAAAATAGTGTTTTCTTGGAGTTGGTTCGATTTCATTATGATTAAGTATACCACCATTTTTTATGAAAAAAATCTCTTTAATTTTCTTGATTTTTGAGATCATATCTTCTCATTCATCCTTCAGTGTTTTTCTATTTCAAACATAAAAACCATATATCTTAGAAAACCCTATGTAAAATATCTCATGATTTACACATTTATGGATCTTGGAAATGGAGACACAAGAAGGATTGAAATCATATTGAGATCGCTTGTGTTCTTGAAAATGTGAAATACTCCACATTATAAATTATGATATAGAGATAAATACATTTCTAGGGGGTAAGGTATGAAATTCTCATTGGTATTAGCAAGATATTGGGAGGAATTTTATGATTAAAGATGAGTTATAGTTTTAAATATATTTATGAGGCATTATATTTTCTAGTGA
Source organism: Viscum album (assembly GCA_963277665.1). Taxonomy (NCBI): domain Eukaryota; kingdom Viridiplantae; phylum Streptophyta; class Magnoliopsida; order Santalales; family Viscaceae; genus Viscum; species Viscum album. Next base: position 189,464,619 of record OY728133.1, on the reverse strand, counting down.
TATGATAATTATGTATTGTTGTAAATTATGAATTTGGATGTTTGGTTTGACCTTAATTGAGATGATTTATCAAAAGTGAAACGTTTACATGTGGGTAAATTAAAAAATAAAATATTTTCAAAATAAATTACATTAAATTTCATTGTTGTAATCCCACCAATATTTTTCATTAAGGGTAAATATTATATCTTTGGGACTCAATTAAAACTCTACTGTAATTGATAAAATGGAAAAAAAATTTACATTTTAGGTATTTAAAATTAATTTGGTAATTCAATTATTTATTTTTATAACCCGATCAAATTGATTAATTTATTTTTTATAATAAAATATTCGCCCGGATAAATTTCAAAAAACTGGATCCCCAGTAATTTCATCAAATTAATTCCAAATTGAATCTCATAATTTTGGTCTTTGAATATTTTTCCATAATGGATTAATATTAAAGATGCACACATATCTATAATTTTTTTAGGCTAATTGACATTAAAATCACATGGTTATTTGTAATATTCCATGTATCATTTTTCATAATTATGGATATTTAAGATTATACCGCCTTCATGTTAATAATTTCATGGAAATTAAAATAATTTTAATACGAATATAATATAAGAGAAATATATATTTAATTTAAATTTTTCACATATTCAGTTAAACATGTCCAGTAGAGGTTAAATATTGTTGATTCATGATAAATACAATGGGTAAAATTTTCCATGAAGAAACAATTTCCCAATTCAGCCATTTAATGTGTCTACCATTTGTCTAAATTATAATATCAATATTTGTTGTAAAAATTTATCCTATTTTATCTATAAATTTTTACTTCCACATACTTCAAAGGAGTTAGGGGCATTAATTTTATATGTAGGGTTTTATACTAAAATTGTCTCTCATGATTTAAATATATTTCAGTTTTATTCTTCCTCTGTTACTTTTTCTTTTATTTTCATTTTCTTCCACCATTTTTCTTCACAATTACATGAAAATTAATAACTAATCCTCCCTGTTGTTCAAGTGGGGAAGCGATGATGTTTCCATTTTTGTAATTCCAATTCTGTTCTAATAAATTTATTCTAGGATTTAAATTATGGTTAATATAATTAAGGTGTTATATTTACCCACTTTCTCATCCACTAACATACACTTATGATTTATATATATTCCACTGTTTTATCCTTACAATGGTGCATATGATGGAGTAGTACTCTGGTGGTGTGATGTGGGAAAGATATATCGAAGAAATAATTTGAGTGAGTACTTCCCAATATGTGGATATCTTGGTGTGGGGAAGTAATATTTCAAATGAGAATATTCGATGGGATATGTTTTGATCAATTCATATACTAGTATAATAGGACAAGATTTAAATTTATAATGGTTTCTTCAACATGATAACCTAAGAACACTTGTTTTTTTTCATTTTTTACTTGAATGTTTATGTTCTCTATTATTATTTGTATTTTTCATTATTATATATATTTATATATTTATATTTATATATATTTATCATATTCATTTTGAAACCCCCTCCACAATATTAGTAATTATCAATTGTGGTATATTATATAGTTCATAAATAGTGACACTAGAAACTATTTTTCTTTTAGTGTCCTTCCAAAGATTTATCTAGGGATTATACAATACTAAATTATTATGTAATAATAATTTATTAGTTTGGTATTTAGGAAAAATAATTCTCATCATTGTGATATAGAGAAATCTCATTGATTTGAACTATATCATAGGATATGATATGTGATATCATAAATTATGATTAATCTCTATATTTTTATAAAATTTAGCTTTACAAAAATTATGACCTTAGTGATATAATAAAATATTGAAAAATTATTATATCATTAATTGTAAGAGGTTATATTTACCATATATTATTATTCTATATCATAAATATTTATTTATACATGTGGTTATCATTATTGTTCAATCAAATATTATAACTAATAACAATATTATCTGTCTGATAGGAGGAATCATTCCCTTTCTAGAGATGTTTCATTTAATGAATAATCATTGTGACTTTAATCTTTCATTATTTGGTTATCATTTGTAACACACTACATACTCACTAAACAGAATACCAGCTAATTAAATAACAAAGATACCATTTTAAATATGGTATAAGAATATTCTTAATGTTTATTTATTAAATAGTTGGGGTTTGGAAGCTATCATATAGTTATTTGTCTTTGGAAAACATGAACTTAATTTTTAAAAGTTATTATTATAGTTTATCTTGAAGAATAGAAGGGACACATTCTTAAATATTACTGAACAAAAATCACTTATGGATCAAACATGTATATTTTATGAGAAGGAATATCGAAGTTGAGGTCTTAATAGTTTAAAATTTGAACTTTTGGATGTTTAAATCCAAATAATATGATGTTTTCTTGATATGGACGTTGAGATGGATCCACAATGATTTATGAAAACAATTTAACTCAAGTCACAAAAGACCATAAAAGGTCTAGTCAGATTCCTCAGGGGGAAAAGTCATATGTATTTACTTTGGATAATTAGTTTTAGGAATGTTTTAAAGGATATAAAACTAATACATAACATGAAACCATTCAAACTATTGATTCTGAAAAATGGATAACAAATATAGTGTCTAAGATGGAATCCATGTACGCTAACCATCAATAGAACTTGGTGGATGCACATAAATTTGTGAGACCCATAAGGTTAATATGGGATTCCCAAGAGAAAAGAAACATTTATGGTAGAGTTTAGATCTATAAATAATTCCAGCTGGTAAAGGGTTACATGAAAATTCAAGGTAACGACTATGAAGAAACAGTTACACTATTACATTGATAAATTCTATTTAGATTTTGATGGGCACATAAACTCATTTTCAATATGTACTATACGAAATTGATTTCAAAACAACAATAAATAATTGTAATTGACTAAAGGAAATGTATATGTTATATACAAAATATTTTGAGGTTCTAAAAGAGTCTGATATGGTATATGGGTTGCAATAGTCCATTTATGAATTGATGAAAGACTCTCAATGTTAGAATATATTGTTTAATAATGTAATAAATGAGCTTGGTTTCAATAATAATGAAGATGATTCTTTTCTGTACAATTAATATAGTGGTATTGATATATTGTTTCAAATATTTTATTTGGATGGTGTACTAATTATATTAAATGATATCTCAATTATACATTCCATTATTATATATCTGGGTAATTGATTCTATATAAAAGTTATGGGTGAAGTAATGTAAATTATGGGTATGAATATCTATAGAGATAGATTTAATAGGATACTAAAACACTATCAAGGAACATGGGTATTGTTCAAAAAGTGGTTTTGTGTGGAGAACAATATAATTGGGTCTTTAACAGTGTTATATATCCTAAATCATTGAAATATTCATGATTATTTTAAATAGTTGGAATGGATGAATATATTTCCATATTTTTTTATAACAAAAAATATCATATTTGAATGTTGCTTACACAACATAGTATTATCTATTATTTTATATTATTTATTATATAAAAACAAAATCCTAGTGTGAGTCATATAATAACTATTTATAAAATTATAATGTACTTAAAAATAAAAAAGGACATTTTTTGGGATTTGGAGGTGAGTATTAACTTTTTGTATAGAGTTACATTAATTAATGTCTACAATATGATAAATAACACATGAGATCTCAATTTGGTTTCTTTTTTTCTTTAAAGGTAGATATATTAGTTGGATGATCTCCAAACAAGACATCACAGTAGACTCAAAAATAAATCTAGTGCACATTTAACCATCATATACTGGGGAGGAATCTTTTGGGTTTTTAAATTGAATTTCTAACATTGATTTTTTCTTATAATGAAGAGAGAAATTAAGATTCATCATGACTAAAATTGATCCACATATTATTCTAAGGATCTTTGGTCCCATGAAAGGACAAACAAAACCTTTTAAAAATACCATCTCATATGAAAGATCATTTAGGGTATGGGCTTTAGATTTTTTTCGTAGATACATTGGAAAATATAAATTCCTATTAATTAATGCATTATCGCAACAATAATAAATTGGTCATTTTAAATATCATTGTATATGATACATAAGATATAGATTATAATGTATATAAAAATCTCCCTATTTTATAAATAGAGTAAATATCCACTTCTGTTTCATTTATGTGTGCTATAATTTACATAATATAAACCATGTAATGATAATATTTTCTCAAAGTATGCCATTGTATTTTCCTTTATTGATGTTCATAATAGATTAATATGGGTTTTTATGATATTTTAATGTTAGCATAAATATATTATTATAATCATTACGAATTTTTCACTGAGAAATGAAAAATAGAATCATTTGGTAATAATTTTAGACATGTTAATTGTAATAGATAAAAAAAATTATCGAATGGAATTTCAAACAATTGTAAATATACAAAATAGTGTATTCTTATTTTTAATCCCCATAAGAAGAGGAATGAAATATACCTAGAATGGGATCAATCATAATTTAATTCCTTTCTTATGAAAGCCTTAATGATGGGCTAATTAAAGGGTGGTTGGGTATGTTACTAAACACATATTTTGTTAGAGATCTGCGATGATTTGATTTATCTACATGTTTGATGGTAATATATATTTAGGGTCTTGATGAAAATAAAATTATAAATTAATTACAATGATTAATTGAGATTCAGATGATTTCTATAACTATTTGGATGAGGGACATGTTATGTTCATGTCTAATAGACGAATGACATGAGATATATTTGTCATCCTGGTTAGTCTACATCATATAATAATTAAGTGATCTGTTTTTGAATAATATTTTAACATTATTTACGCCTAGTACTTTCTATATATCATGTACTTGACATGAAAATAAGATTTTTAATTTTTTAAACACATCTGAAAAAAAATTGAGAACCTGTGAAAGTGTAACCTACAAACCATAAAAACCCATATGAAATAGATGAACCATAAAATCTCATTTTGTCATTTTAGGAACATTATCCTTAAATAATATCTAGTGATGATTGTTTACCTCTCTAGTTGGGTCATTCTTGATGAGGTATTCAAACTAATAATCCATCATTTCCCACATTTTAATGTACTCTATTTTTAATTTCCTTAAATTGAAACCTCTTACCAGAATAAGGTCCTTCTTGTTGATCAACTCTATCTACTCATTATTAGATTCCACAAGAAATAGTTTCTAAATCATATTATATGCATCCTATTATGAAGCATTTATCAAAATTGTTTCCTCCATTAAATTTTCTTATTAGTGGACAATTAGATCTCAAAAGATGAAATTATTTGTACCCTCTCTACATGCCTCTCTCTACTGGTCATTAGGCACACCGTAAATTATTTGAACTTGGATAGAGGTGTTCACACCCACCACCACCTAGGATTCCTAAATCATACTTAGTTGTACCACCACATATCTAGAATCTTGATTAACATAATTTTTCAATTACATTGCACACTAAGCCATCAAACTCACCTTTGGATCCTATTACTTATGCTAAGGTTCAAGGTCTGTCTCTATAGGCCCTGATTTCAGAGAATTACATGTCTCCATTGATTTTGGTTGGAATGAGTATTCAATTCAACAATTAAGTTTCTTCTTTAAAAAAGAATGCAACATGATAAATTATTGTTTTCTTTATGCCCCTTATTCCTCATCTGATTGTGGATCCCCCCTCCATGATGAGCATGTTCACTATCATTTGAGAAACCACTAGAAATCCAATAACTTTTCTCAACCACAACGATTCAACGAACTTCAACAGAAGCATCATTCCTTCTTGGGTCTAGTTGATTCTAATCCAATGATTTATTAGCTAATCCTTAAAATTGTTTCCTATATAAATTGATGGCCTGATCTTCTTTCACCAAAATGTTTATCAACGGTATCAGTAACCCATGTGACCTTTATACCTAGAATCAGGAAATACATAGAAATATTTCAAAAACATTTCTTTATTACAACATCCAAAAGAGAGTTTGAGATGGGGCACACTGTCCATATCCCCTATAGTCCCCCTTCTTCTTAGAGCCACTACCATCTATCAAGGCCTCAACATAAGAGGATGCCTTGTCTAAGGTAATAGCATCAGAGGTATCCAATACCTCAAACCCCCTGACCCAGACATATTCTAAATTAATGAACTAGCAAGATTGTATTTCAACCTTCTAAACACATCTTCAAATTTTGGAAGAATCTCACCTGGAAAGACCTCCTTTTGAGCAGGAATCACTTTTTTGGAGTTAATCATAGCTCAATGGAAGGTTTTCTCCCAAGATGAGGAAGACTATGAATCTTGTTAGAACCAATCATAAATACCTAGACCCTCTTTCATCTTTGAAATAACATGGTCCATGGTCTCGCAGCTAAACAAATCCAATAGATGACCAAGACTCTTTGACAAGGATTAATAATCGACCCACTAATAAAAAGAGACTATTTTATTATATCATAAATCATCTCCAACTCATATTCACACATACTAAATTGGAAAATGTGCTACATCAACATCAATATAGATTATTAGAGAAATTGGGTGATTATCCGCATGAGTTCTACAATCAGAAGAGAAATACCAGCCACTAGATTAAAAATAATTAAATTATTTTAGGATTTCAAATGGAATATTCAGCATTAAAAAATTTAAACAAATCATTATTTTTTAGGAATCACAATTCATATAAAAATCATTGGTCAAACTGAACAAGAAGAATCTAAATCTGATGTAGATGTAGGGGGCACTACATCAAGATAAAATCTGATCCTCCACTAAATTCATCTGAATCATCATATTCTTATTATGAAGAAGAGAAATATTTTCTCAATCTTGAATACCCCTAGAATCATAGTTGAATTTGTAAAATGATATAACCAATAGATTATTTTTCATAAAACGAGCTATCATTGTCTGACTAAGAAAATAAGATGCATCAGTGAACTCTGATTCCGAGTGTGAAAGCTAAGGGAAGCCACTAAATAGATTGGGAACTTTAGGTAAAATAGAAATATTGGGGATGGACAGAAGAAAATTAGGGTTTTAAAATGGTGGGATGGATCAATTTCATACCCCCACAGAGGATGATGAATTTCATACCCCCTATTGCAGTACCTTGAGTAGCATTGATTGTATATTAGTGGATTCTATATTCATACATTTCTGATATCAGGATTTCATATTTTTTTCAACACTAAAAATTCCCATAGGGTCACACAGTTATGCCTATATATAAGGAATTTGTTTTGGGCATTGTGTTTGTTCAAAAATGAATATATTTTGATGAGTCGTATAAAAATGTGTTTTTGATACATGTTTAAAAAATTGTGTTTTTTATGAAATCCTTCAGTATTTTAGGGTTAGTGGTAGATTTTTAGGTTTATCATATTTTATAATATCCCCTAATGTCATATCCAATGATATGCATATAATATATTTCAGGATTGGGGATATGTTATAACTCAACATTTCCTTAAGCAAGTGATTATGTGTAGGTTTACATCCACATAATGTCAAATTCATGAGATATATATCTTTAAATTATATTGTACGAATATTCATTAGATATGTGGATTAGAGATCATAGAATTTACATATGTCTCCCTAATTGTTAAATTAATATTCTATCGATAATATCCACTAATTACATGGATGGAAATGTATAATTATATGAATGAGCTCAAACACTTGTGAATATTCAATGAAGTGTTCACTGAATGGAACATCCAACTGAATATAACACATAAGTTTCCATGAGATGATAGTCGATTCTCTAAAAATTGAGATTATTATCATTAATGAATAGATTATATATAATGGATAAAATCTCTCATGTATATATTATATATTTTTGTAAATCCTATTAAAACATATCCATACTAGCTTTCATGTGAATTTTTCTCTTGTTTTTAATAATAATTTTATTGGATCTCATTTCAAGTTATTTTTATTTACATTTGGAGTTTTTTTAGATTTTTAGGGCAATGGTTTGTTTGAACATGGTGATAGAAAACAATGAAGGTCAATGAAGAAGCTATAAACTCCTTTTGAGGTTTGGGACGGGGGAATGGTTAGTTAAAACTCAATAGCCTCTCCTTAATTAATGTAACCTGGGATAGTGGAAATAGAACGACTCAAAAAATGTTTTTATAACTATAAGGACAAAAAATAAACCCTTTATTTATAGACCATACAATAGTTCATTGTTTTTTAATAGATTTTCTAACTCTGAAACCAAACTGTGTAGCTTCATCTAGAATCACGGTAAGGGTGAATTGTATTTAGATCTAACCACGTGGCCTATCCAAAGAAACAATATGAGGGGATTGTTATTCCCCCAAAAATATTAATTAAATTTATAAATCCCCAAAAATAACTCTTAGTATTCTTTTAATCAAACCTAATTTGACCCTATCACATTTAGAGGCTCGATAGAGATAATGTTTTCCCCCTAACCCCAGTCTCTTCTCAAGTAAATGCACTTCTGAATATGAGAAATTGCACTCCAATATTTGAAAACTATTTGGATTATGAATCCCTGTTAACTAAATTTCTATTCCTCTACAATATTTTAAAAAATTTCATGATATTGACGAATTTTAACCTGGATTTGAGGGATCTCCATTGTTGGGGTTCTTCATTGATCTTTCTTTCCTTCACCTCTCAGTTAGAAGTTTTCATTTTTGGTTGTTTTATGGTTATTTTGACTAAATAGTATGTGGTTCCGTAAGGATATTCACTATAAATTAAAACTTATTTAATTAATTGATTTAAAAATCTTTTTCTAATCAATTATAATCCTTGAATTTAGAATATTTTTATGATTTATTTCAAAATTAATGTATTTGTGAATGAAACCTATTTTTAAAGGGTTTAAATATATTGGTTGGACTTTGATAAAATATATATATTAAAATAAATGGTTAATTTATGAGATCATTTGATTTTAATTCCTTAGAAAATTGGTTTACACTTAATTTTTATTTTAAAATTAATGAACAAAAAAATCAGTGAATTTTTTTTATTTTTAAATTGAATGTTAAACATGAAATTGGAAATTTAAACTCTGAATGCTTAATTAAATTTAAATGAAGGAATTTTCCACAATTTAATGTATTAATTATTGATGTATTGAAATAATTTGTGATCCTATTTATTTAGTGGGTGAACAGAACAAGAACACTAGGTCTTTAACCACCAAACATGGTATTGATGATAGAACTCTAACTTAACCAAATTCAATATGATTTTCCTCAATGTTTTGTTGATTGATTCTATCTTGTTGTCCTAATACATATCGATGTATTTTCACATTGAGTTTTTATTGATTCACTGAGTTTTGTGAGTATCCCAAGGACTGTAACTAATGATCCTCAGGGCATATAACCTTGTTAACTTGTTTTTAATTTATTATTACATGACAAATTTTATTTATTTGATTAGTTTATGTCACCTTATATTATAATTTTTTTTAATAAAGTGTCCTTATACTTTCAATATATTTTCTCTAGAAATATTTTTGTACTGAAAATATGAAAATTATTTTCTATGCCTTTACATTATTTAAATTTAAGAATAATTGGTTTATTTGTTATGGAATTTCCTGTCAAATATTTGTTGATATTTTACTGAGCTATTTTTCTGATATCTAACATTTTCGTTTAAAAATTTTTAGATATTATTTCCTAGGTCTATAAAAAGAAAAATTTCCACTCAAAGGTGGTTGGTGTTCTTAACAGGTGGGAACTTTGATGTTGGAGGTGACTGATGGATAACTTTTCCATTTGTTTAAAGTTTTTTCTAGGTTTCACACACAAACAAGATGACCCCGGTACATCGGTACCTGAAGTGAGTGATCAAAATATAATTATACTCTATTCATGATGTATTTATCATAATATGATTCCGGAAAATAATAATTATACTATTAGAATAAAGATAAAGGGTATCTTTATAAAAAGATCAATTCAGTTCCAACATCATGTACAAAATGATTATGCACTATGTTTCATAGTTATTTATGGAAAATGAATAATATTTTCATATCATTATAATCTTTTAATGTCTCATAGAGAAGCTTCATAGAGAAGGTGAACTTATAAAAGGATTTCCCCTTATCCATAAAAATTAGTGTTTGTTTACGGATGGGTATATCTCATAAACACTGCTTAAAATGATTGTATGGGGATATACACTTCTAAAAAGAGTTATTTGGGGATTTTATTTATAATTATTTTTTAATTATACATTAATGTATGTCACATACATATGTTTTTTTATTAGGGGCAATAGGTTCTATTTGTTAGGTTTCTTTATGATTGACATATATATAGTAATATATCATATACCCATCACATAGGTGATAATAAAAGGAAAGAGGAATGTTGAGGATCCAAAATATAAAATTATTATGACTTATTTATAAGGAATCATAATGAATTTTGACATATATTAGTGATTTTGGGTAAGACAATAGATAATTTGATTTGAGCTAGTGGAAATGGAATGAATAATAAAATAATTTTGGAAAACCACAACATTGAGAAGATCTGAATACAATATAATGAGATGATGTAAAGGTATCATTTATTCTTATATGGTAACCAGTCCACAATATTAATGTGTTTCAGTATAATGGATTATTGAGAAATAATATGGGTATTACATAATAAAGAGAAGGATTTCACCATGGTGGAATATTTTATGTCGTAAGGTTACAGGTCTTAAAGTGTTTATGTGATTCAAGATTATATGATCATTTCATAATCTACAGTTATATTCCTTAATGTTTTTTAAAATATTCTATGTAGAAATGAAGATCCATAATTTTATGTTGTGATGTAATTCATTACACTATGTTTTAGTTAAGATCAGTGTATATTTTGAAGGATCTAAGTGAAATATTTAGGAATTAAAATATAATATTTGGTTCGAGATTTTTAGATCTAGGTCTGACTAAAAAAATATATTGAAACACACCATATTACACAATGATTATATTGAATCAATAATTTCTAGTATTAAATGTATTATATTTTTTGAGTCTTTTATGGGACATTAAATGTGATATTTTTTTAGTTTACAGAATTACATTAACTCGGGATTTATTGGGCTTTACAATTGGTGTAGGATGAGTTAATATAGGATTTTGGAATCAATGGAAATCACTTATAAAGATATAGTTATATGAAATATCTCAATAAATATATCATCCAATTTATTTTTAATGGAGTTATGAGGCTTAAATGGTGGATGTGAAAAAATATATTGACCCTATGGAATTGTTGAAATACAAAGAAGGATATGTCCAAAAAATTGGTTTTTGGATTTAGATAAGATCAACAAACACAACATCAATTAACATATAGACACTTGAGGAAGGTTAATAGAGATTAAAAACACTAAAAAGAATTGTGTTATTAATCAATTTCCCTTGATTTGTTATTTATTATATGTATGGTCTTAGAAACATCAGATTAATCTATCCCTTAATTCATTCACCATTGATAATAAGATATCACAATGAATACAGGATAACCACCATTTGATGAAAATGACTAGAAAATTGATAACAACTATCTGTAAACCTTATAAAATATTTTTTAATGTTCTTAATTTTTTTTAATCTATCTATAAATCATCTCTATAGTCTCCATTTATTTTCACAACATATTATCATTTCACTAACATAAAATGTTTTTAAGTGTTTTTATGAGGGTGAAAAGGTTCATATTGGAATATAAACACTTATTCACCCCCAATGGTTTCCATCACTAAATTCTTAGTGAATTGGTTATTATAGAAAACTTCAAAGTGATTCTTCCATGTAGTCCCATGTGGATCCTATATTCATAATAGAAACTTATAGAATCTCTTTGTTTAGTATTTTTTCAATATATTACATTAAGTTTATTTGTTTTTTCTTTCTGCTATGCTTTTTATGTAAAAATATTTTTTTGGTGGGTAATCTCACCATTTTTTGTAGATATCACAGTTAGATTTTTTCTATATATTTTTTATTTAAATATTATTTATCAGAGATATATTATATATTATGGTTTTATATCTTTACTTCCATATGTTTTTTAATTCAATCTATTCAAAATGAATTACAATTTTAATCTAGTCTCTAACAAATTTTCATATAATGGTTTTATCAGAAATCTAGAGGCTGCATGTAGAAGGACAATATGTAATCAAAGGAAAATTGAGGGGAATAAATTGATGAAAATGATTGATAACACTAAAAATTATCATGTGGTAATTTTATAAATTTTTAAGTTTCTTGAATAAAAACCAAAATATAAAAATAAATATTTCAATTCATATGTAAAGGCATGGTTTTGGTCAAGGTGTTACGTATTTTATTAGTAAATTATCTACATTATTTAATGATGAATAGAATTTAAATAAGTAAAATTTCATTACTCATAACATTATTATTTTTGGATTATTAGTTGATATCATGGAGGAAGATATGAGATTAAACTACATTGGGAGATATTTTGTATGATTAAAGATCTCTAAATTCATAAATGTCAATGATTTAGATTTTAAATTCTTACATTTGGGATCTCATGAAATTACATCCTTTATATTTTGTAAATAGGTTAATAATATGTCATAATAAAAAAAGATAGTTTTTAATTGGTTGTTAAAACCAAAAGGATCTCCAAATTAAAGAATAATGTTACATATAATTAAGAAAGTTTCAAATAAAATTTAATACATACAATGTTATATAATATTATAAGATATTTCAGAGTGATTATAATTTTTAAATATCAATAAATATGGAAAAAAAAGTTTAATAGTTTAACAATGTGTATATAATATCTTAGAGAATACTTAGTAATCCTTATCAAGGGTAGAATGGGAACAATTTTATGAAAAACCCGACTAAAAATAATCGGTAAGTGTGTAGGGAGAGACTCTCTAATAATAAGGACTGATCATTAATGTAATTATTAAATAATAAGGATACTACTTTTATGAAGGAAAAAATAGATGAGTAAAATACTTAGAATTTGATGGGGAAACTTGGTTCATGAGAGAGTTTAATAAAAAATGGTGTTCTTATTTCTTGTGGTTTATTTATATACAAATTGATGATATATTGGTAAAAAATATTGTAGTGAAATATAACAAGAAAAATAAAATACAATATTCTAAATATGAGGGTAAATTTTCTATCAACCATGGTGTACTCAAAAATACTTGTGGATGGAATGAAAAATAGATATAGGATACTAGAACATATCTCACACATATGTTTGATAAATTAAGGTTCAAAGTTCATTCCAAATATCAAAAGATGTAGAGTCATGATGTTTTTCATTCAAGACTATATGTGGAAAATCATCATTCTCTCTCTGATCACTTGTTGGATCAAAATAATAAAAATTTATTCACTCATATATAAATTGAAACATTTTTTATTATTAAATGTTCTCAATCCAATTTATATAGACCAATGAACCATTTTAAAATAAGATGTTAATATAAAAAATTTAATTGTACTGAAACACTTCTATATCTATATATAAATCAATTGAAACCAATAAAAATTTAAAAAGGAATAAGGAGAAAATTAAAGTGATTGTACTGAAAAATAATAGTATCTAATATGTTATTTACTTTCCTTGGAAAATAGATAATAGGATTGATTATAGAAAAGAATAAAAAGTAGTGGACAAAAAACTCAAAGGTGAAACTACATATATTGTAATTCCATATTTATTCTAAATATCAAACCAAACACATTTAAAATATCGAGGAATGATACATAAAACCCTCTACCATTATGTATGAATGGATTTTTGGGATTATTTTTCATAAAGGGGGTGTTTGTTTAAAAAATCAAATAGTTTGTTTCAAAGGGAATGTATGTTTGAGGATCACTAATTTACTATATAGTTTTATTGATTTCTTACTCTTTTTCCAAAAAAAATATTTTTCTCTTATATTCATAGAGTTATTAGTTTATATATTTTTTATAAACTATCCATTGTTCGGATTTTAACCTATTTTTGAAGACTGAAATTAGAAGAGATTATTAAAATATGGGGTTTAGTTTAAATACTCTTTAAAATTATAAATACTCCTCTAAATTTTTCATGTTGTACTTATATATATATATCCATTTTTATAGAAGGGTGATAAAGGCACAAACGATTCTTTTTTCATATAGTTATTAATCAAAAGTATAATAAATTTAATTGATCCCCATGAAGGTACAGATTTTACTCCCATTCTAAGGGGAATACTATTCTCATACCCATCATGGGGAGATATAGAGGATAAATCCCATTCAAATAATATTTGTTAGATATTTTTATTATGTTTTGAAAATATGAAAATATAGAAAAAAATAGAATTCACGAAAATTAAAAATAGTGGTTTATGTTAAAAATAAGTATTTATTGGTGCATGTTACTAACAATGTTTCTAGTGACTTAGAAATGTTTCAAAAAGCAATATAGATATTTATGATAAAGTTTTATAATGATCATATTCCTAATAAATCCAAAGTGGGGATATTTTTCTACACAATCATGATATAATGATAATGTTCATGTATGACTTATTATATTTTTTTTCAATTTAAAGGCATTGGGGATTTTGAACATAATTAGTATATTGATGTTATCAAAGAATATTGATCTTCCCTATTTGATTTTATTTCTTTATATTTGATAATCATGGGGAAATTTAAAGTTACTTCTCATCAAATAAATATTATATTTATAGGAACTTCTGAGTTTAAGATAAATCATTAAGGATATCACTCTAAGATGATAAGGATTATTAATTACATATTTTGACGAAGTTGATTCATGAGATAACTTTTGGTGGAGATTCCAAGATATCTATAGTGATTGAAGAAGCCATTAAATATTATCATATAAATTTTATGACTCATATAAAAGTATCTTGAAAGAGAAAACCACATAAAAGGAGAATTTATTCTCCATAATAATTCATTCTCAGTTTGGTATGGAGATATCAGATAAAAACTATCCAAATTTATGATGAGGTGGCATGAACAGATAAAAAAGTGATTTTATGGGTTCTACATATGATGAGAAGTTCATGATAAACTGATGAATTTCATATATATATATATATACGTATATATATATATATAGTTTTTTTGTCTTCCAGTTCTCCTGATGAAACACCTCATAATTTTTAGAATAATTTTCCCATTCAATAAATACTATATTGAATAGCTTTTTTCACACACAACACAATACTAAAATGAAACCATGAAACAATAATAAAAAAATTATTTTATTTGAAAATTATAATATAGTAATTAAATTATAAGGTATAAATAAAATAAAATTCATTATAAAATCCATATAGAAAAGAGAAATAATTGGAATCAGGTTGTGGAAATAGTCCTTATAAAGCTCATTTTCTGATCATGGATGGCATGTGGATTCTATAGGGATTTTCCCAGACTAAGCACAAGATAAATTCCGATAATATTTGTTTTAGAAAATTAATTTTCTAGATAGGTTCAACCTCATTTATATTTCTATGATATCCATCCTCGATGATCACCCACCCATGACTCCCATGGAAGCTTATCTTATCCTTAGGTCATACTTGGTGATCTTGAGGGGCCATTAAGATGGGATAAATCTATTATTTTAATAAGTTATATATATACATGTTATTTTAAATATTTCACATTAAAAGTATTAAATAATCTTATTTTTCATTAATAACATTATTATATGGATCCAAATTCAATTATTTTTGATACATAACTAATAAAATCTTTTTTTGGTATAATAATTATTTTTTTTATAAAATTATATTTTAATGATGTATAAATTTTTATTTCAAGGAAATTAGTATATTATGGTAAAATTATAATACAATTTATTTTTAATATGAATAATATATTAATAATAATTTAATTCTATATATATATATAAAATAATAATTATTTTTTGAAAAATTCATTTTCCTATTAAAATATTAATGATTATATTTTTTGTTTAGATTTAAATGTTAATTTAAGAAATTTATTAAATGTAATTTCATAAAATGAAATTATTTTTAGATTTATCATAACAATATTATCCCTGTATTATTTTTTAGGATGTTTTTAAATAGTTTAATATTTTGGTGAATATTGAATAATCTTATTTTGAAGATACCATGACTTTTTTATATCATTATTATATAAGAATAATATAATTTTTTTAAAAAAATTTTATTTACCAATTTTAAACTTTATAAATTCATTATTGATTTTAAAATATTTTGTTTAATTAACAATTATTATTTGAAATTTTATAACGAATGTCATATTCTCCTCTAATTTTTTTTAAATGAATTAGACATTAATTATTTTAAAATTTAATTTTAATAGTTTAGAAAATTTTATATAATGAAATGGATTTCATATTTTCATTCAAAAGGTATAAAATATTAAATAATATCCATTTTATTTTTATGAATAAAGAGTAATTACATTAGTAAAAATGAGTTATCACATAAACTATTAAAATGGTAAATGGTCTAAATATAAGTGAAAAAACCTAAAATATCTAAAAATATGTATCAAATTGAGTTTTTTAGTGATTTATAGACATAAAATTATGCTTATATCTATTATTTTCTTGTTTATTCCTACTTTACCTGTTAAAAACAATTTCTTTTTATATTAAGAAAATGTATTTACAAAAAATCCTCTTTTTATTGTATAAAAATAGCCAATAACCACCCCTTAAAATCTACACCATAAATTAAAAACCCCAAATAATATTTCTCATTTCATTTAAAAAAATTTCTAATGCTTATTTTATTAGCTTATTGTCCCTAGATATTTCACAAATCCCTTCTAAATCAAATAGGTTTTAATGATGAAATAAAATTCTTCAACTTAAGTATTTTCTCCTGAATAATAAATCTTAAATTTCAACAATTTTCACCTCATAGTAGATATATTTTTCAAATTTTAATATAATTAAGTTGGTAATGTATGTTTATTGAAAAACATATATTGATGACATTACCATTATCTACAATTCCCCTTTCCAAAGAATTATTTAAATGTCATTCATGTTACATGAAGAATATTACCTCAATGGAAATTTTATTCTTTTCATCACAACCTTAAATGGATTGTCAAAATGATGTATTAATTGAATAAATTTTAAATATATAATATGATTAAGATTATTAAAAGATATATCAATTTATTTTAATATTCTGTTCTATGGAAAACAAAAATGACATAAGTTTGTACGTGTTGGAAACCTCATCTATTGAATGACATTTTCAATTTTTCATAATAAAAAAGTGGATGATTATGAAAATGTATATAATGAATTAAGAATAATTTTGTGACCAGATTATGCTTATGTAATATTTATATTAATATTTAACACACTGTTGATGTACCTAATTTTGTTCTTCAACAATTATTGAAACACGCATCTCATTGATTCCATATTCAAAAAAAAAAATATTAAAACTCTAATGTAATGAAATTAAAACATCCTAAAGGATAATAAAAAATATTTTCTTGTACCCTTGATAATAAAGAGGTGATCAAATTGGATTCAAAGTATGTGGATCCGCAAAAAAATTAAAGCAATCATGAAACATTGAAAATCCATAACATATGATGATGAAAATAAACAATAATTACCTTATAAATTTATAATACATAAATATAATCAAAGATTAAATAGTCTAATAGAATTGGATAATAAATGGAACTGGCCTAAAATTACATAAATAATTTATTAATCTCATGATTTAAATAATAAATATCATATACAATTATACAATCCAAATACTAAAAAGTTTAGTGTCTAGGAGATTATCTATATAAATAACACTCTTTACAACCATTTTAATCATTTTAGATAATAGTGATCATATTTTCATTTTCTAGAAATATCACGTGACACAATAATCTTCAAATCCTTGGGATTGTAAAAATAATAAAATATTTATCTGAAATTACAATTAATATAAATTTCATCTCGAAAAATATTAAATTATAAACATGAAATATAATATGAGGAATAAATAATTAACAAAAGAAAACATTAAAAATATAGGGATAATAATTATAATATATGATACTGAAAAATAATATCATAAAATTATCAGTATGACATTATTAAGGATTTGAACTAACTCTAAACACAAATCAATAATCATAAAACATGTGAGCATGTAAAAAGTGAGATATAATTTAAAATTTGGAAATAATCATGATAAAATTGTATTTAATAGAATTTAAAAACCTATAGAATATTTGGAATAACTTTATAAACAACTTCGAATTATGTTAAAACCATAATCATTGAAAATATTTTAAAAAAATAATTCTATTTTGCATTCCCACAAAAACTTGTAATCAATGATTCTCATATCTCATATATAGACAAAAATTAAACAAACCTTCATGCATATAATTCACACAAAAAAATTGGGAATACAGATTCCATATATCCCATTTATAAGAACCCAGATATCTATTTCAGGTATGGATCTTGTTTCTTGGTGTTTTTGAGGAAAAGTGGAGTGTTTTTAATATTTAGAAGTACACGTCATGTCTAGCCATGTAACGGCCGAGTACACTACTGTGTGAGGTGAACTAGAGACTGCCTAATGCAGAGGTTGATTATGGCATGTACACAGTGAGATCATTAAGTGAACAGACCATTTACTTCAAATTTTCTTTGTTAAAATGGACTGTGGTTGCATCCAATTCCCAAAAGTGTCTTCCTCTAACCCCATCTCATCTAGGAAAAACGGAGATCGACAATTCATCTTCGAGCCCTCGATCCGTCATTCATTCTTTGAGTCAAGCACCTTCAATTGAATTAGAATCTCCACGGTGACTCATTACATCTTCTAGAGCCTCTTATCTTGATTTCTTTTCTTTTTTGAGTTATTCAATGTTGATGATTTTTGAGGTTTTTGTAGATCGATGATGTTCTCGGTCAATTCGAATCTGAGGTACAACTATATCAATCATAAAACATTAAGGTAGGCGGTTTGTGCCTTTCTATAGTTGTCTTTAGATTATATGTTTAAAAATTTATAAATAGCCTAGTTCATGTATTGATTATTTTGAATATTTAACCCTATTTGATGCCCAATATAGTTTTTTTGTTGAAAAATGGGTTTTATTATGAATTAGGTTAATTACCATGCTTATGGATGTGTTTTCAAATGCCTGTTTGATATTGGTTGTTGGGTATAGAAATGCCTATTAAAGTATTTTGTTTTCCATACATAGTGTTGTTAGGATGGAGTTGATATTATATGACAAGCTTCTGATAGTCTTTGTGGCTACTTAGCCATGTAGTAGTTTTGCCTAATTTGGTTTCAGGATATCATTTGTGACTGATTATATTACACAGGTCTATGATAACCTAGTGTAGTTAGGCCATAGGGGGGATTGACGTTGAAGGATTCCCCATAGTGTCTATAATAAATTTCACGTTGTGAGACCATATGGGGGATGGACGGTGTGTGATCCCTCATATTTTAAATATTATACCATTACAAGACCGCATGGGGAATGGATTTAGAGTGATTCCTCTGAGTGTCATTAGTTATTGTTAAATGGCCAATGATGAAATTGACATTGAGTGCTTCCTTAGAGAGTCTACTTCTTTGTAAAACTGGAGGGGGTAGACTGTGAGAACATTCCCAAAGGGTTTATTGAGAATGATTGGTTGAATGATTAATAAATTTAAATTAATATAGTTGAAACGATAGGATTTTCTACATTTGAGTACGTCTATGTCTGTTGCATAATTTTGAAGATTCACTGCTATATGTATATTCACTGAAAGTTTGGAACATATCCTTTAGTGGGTGCCTTCTGGGACTCATCTCACACCCTATTTGGGTCATGATTTAGGGTCCAAACAGATTATATTGTTTTAGGTATAGATAAGGGCAATCTCCCATCTACATCAGGTACTTGAGGGATCTAGGGATGGAGATCATGAAACCAAGCAAAGGCTTTCAATGCTTTTGGATTTAGTTTTTTCCTTTGTAAAATGTTTTAGGGCTGTATATCAAGCATTTTTACTTGTTTGGATTCTTTTCTAGACATATGTGACAAGCATCATTTATATATGTGATCTAGTTTTTTTATTAACTTTTATTTTTCTGCTACTGACTTATTGTATGGTATTACTTCTTCTGATGCCGTGTATTATTGTTATTCTATTTTGTTACTCTTCCAATAAGGATATAGTTTCCCCAATATCAAAACCAAGGTCCTCGCTTCTAGTTGGAAGCCTCTAGAATTCATGAAAATGTTCTTGAGGTCATGTGACCAACCAGAACTACTACAAATATGGCTTATAATAGTGCTAAATATGGCCTTTAACAGTGCTAAAAAAGCGCTGTTAATCTCGGCGAAGATAAAGGGGGGTCCCCTTTATCAGCGCTATTTTCAGCGCTGATAAAAGTATAATATATCAGCGCTATTTTGAGCGCTGATAAAAACTACTTTTATCAGTGCTCAAAATAGTGCAGATATATTATCCATTTATCAGCCCTTGACTAGCACTGATAAAGGCCAAAGATCCTATCCAAAACCAGAACCTGCACAGAACCTGCCCAGCACCTGCACACATTACAACACCTATACAGAGTCCAAACAAAACCTGCACACAGCACACACAACCCCCACACACAATGCATAGAAGAACAAAAATGATGCATACATTTACTTGAAATCATGAATACAAAACAACACACTTCTATATACATTTCAAACAATGATTAATTTGTTTATAATTACATTTATCCAACAAATAGTTAAAATACCATGATGTTCCATTCGTTTTGCATCCATCCACTCTAAATTTTTTTTTCCATGGTGGTGGTTTCCTAACAAAGCATTCTAACTAAGGAAAAATATTTCACCTACATAATAAAACAAATATTATGTTAGTAATACAATAATGAAATAAAGAATGGGGTTGCTAAATAGAATTATACTAGTGAGGCACAAAACATAAAATAACAAATTAACGAAATTGGTGCATGGTTAGGGCTAATCATATATAATAATCTAATGTCCCAATGTTTAGTAGAACATAGGCTATGTAATGATTTGAGGGGGAATAGATAAACCTATAGTTTGGTTCTAAGGTTATGATGGTCTCACATTGATGGTTAATGGTTTGTCAAATAATGTGATGAACTTGTGTAAGGTATGAGTTTTTGTGGAAGTATCTCTATATGGTTGAATAATGGATTGTAAGCCACTCAATGAAACTATACGAATTAGAAGTGTGTGTATATTGATTCCCACATTGTCAGAAAATGATTTATTTTACCCTTAGGCCTAATAATTCCCCTAATTAATGAGTGGAATTAAAAAAAATCACTATCAACCATTAAAGCGGGTTACCCTCATATATCCCTCATTCCACTCAACAAAATATTTTACATGCACACTCCTCCTTCTCCCTTCCCCCAAGGGATATCTACCTTAATTTTGAGATAAATCAAATATTATCAATTACATTAAAAGAGTGGTGAAATATCTTCAACCCTATTATCCTCCTCTATTGGATACCAATTATGGGCCTTTTTCAATGACATTAAACCTTGGATATATACCTATAGCCATAGTTTAATACCATGGCTATATGTCCCCCCATTCCATAAAAAAGAATCACCCCTTCCCCCTTCCCTAGCACACCCCCTACCCCTGCACACTCCCTGCCCCCTGAACACCCCATGACCCCTTCCCCAGCACACCCCTGCCCACTGCACTTCCTCCCTACCCATTGCACACCCCCCTACCCACCCCCTATATATTTCAAAAGAACCCAGCACACCCCCTACCCCTTCCCCTACCACTTTTCCCCCTTCCCCCTCCCCTAGAAAACCACCCTTTCCCTCTCACCCTGTCCCCTGCACATCATAAAGAAAATACCTTGAATGGAAATTGTGCTCAATTTACATTATACACATCATATATATCAACACATTCACATGTACATTCATTCAATGTAAATACACATATATAGACTCTCTAGATATCATAAGAAAACCCTCTCCAAAATTCAGAAACACGTTAAATCCATTTGAAAACACCCATCACACAACTGTCTCATTTCTTCAAACACATTTAATGGTCATAAGCATGAAAATCCATAAGAAATACAACTACATTCATTTTAAACATAACTTTCAAGTCCATACACACCCCAAATTCCTTTGATAACACATTTTTAACCACACAAACATTTCATATAGTACACTTAGCAAGCAAATACAGCATAATAAAATCATTATATAATGTAAAATCAGGGAATCACCA
The DNA here is from genome assembly GCA_963277665.1 of Viscum album. Taxonomy (NCBI): domain Eukaryota; kingdom Viridiplantae; phylum Streptophyta; class Magnoliopsida; order Santalales; family Viscaceae; genus Viscum; species Viscum album. The sequence continues at coordinate 189,442,230 of OY728133.1, read as the reverse complement.
TCATAAAGCGTGGAATCTTCCGAAATATGCTGGAAAACATAAAACCACACCTCTACAATACCTAAATAAGGACTAATTAAACATTAATATTGAATATATTAATGGAAAACCTTGTTTAACTTGTGGTATTCCATGAGTTTAACATCCCAAAAGGATAGAGGGTCATGATTTATTGTCTTACAGAGATGTAAGACCTGGGTGGATCAAAACACTTATAAAGGTGGATCAGGTTGGTACATCTCTAGGAGCGAGCACCTGGAATGTTTACCTGATAGATGGATCAAAATGCCCAATTAGGTCTGACCCAAGTGTGGTGCATCCCATAAAAGAAAGGTTTCTCATTTTAAAGAGTTATTCGGACGCCACTAAGGGAAATACAAGAGGGAAAATAAGCCATGGTGTACCCCAGTGAGGGGGTCACCATGGTTTACCATTTGTTGGGATTTAACTTCATGGAGGCTTCCTAAATACCCTATTTAGAATACAAGGATCAAAACCCATATATTTTAAAAAGGTATTTTGTGGGTATTACCCGTGGTTAGCTTCCATTCACACTAGGAATACTCTTGGTTGGATGAGTATGGGTTTTGTGGGGCTTATGCATTGTTAGATTCTCAGGTTCTTCCAAGAGTATCAATGGGATGAATGGGACATGCATGATAAGACGAACCATGTGAATGGTGTGATCCTTGTAAAGAAGCACGAGGCACAAAAAACATGTGGACCTGTCTGTAAACATTATTTATGGTGTCTATGGGGCTTATTAGACTCGCCATACCATCCATAAACACCTCAAAACATCACGAGGACCAGATTCTACATGATAGTGCATCACATGGTTGATTATTTTGATGATGTACTAGTCATTTGAGCTTGGATTTCATCTCAACCAGCCTTTCCCTTACTTGAATTATCCTGGGACATATATTTTGGTTCCAAAAAATTCCTTAACGATACTGATTATCTCATGCATCTACCTAGAAATAATTGTGAAAGTCAAACAACAACACATGTGTTAAAATACAAGTTCAAACCAATGAGATACAGAAAATGGATTTTGTTGATCCTAGGTGGTTTCTTCATTCACCCCATATGCACTACACGCCATCATGCCTTACTTCAATATTGATTTGTTCAAAGATCAATAATATGAATCCGAGGGTATAAAACATTGAGTAATAAATTAAGATTTCAATACATCGGAGCATTGTCAATTCACCAAAGAAGGTTGGAGGATAATCAATGATCATATATATATATATATATATCATATGTGCTAGGAAATCACCTTCATCCTATTTGTGTACAATCTTCCATCAGTTATGTTTCCCATTCATTTCTAAACACATGTATATCATCTTCTGAAAATGAGTTTTTGCGACATTCAAGGTAGTACTGAAAAAATATAAATACACAAAGGATTAATAAATATTTTAAATGAACTAGTAATTATTGTCGAAAATACCTCATCAGGGATGCTAGTTTGTTGATGAAATACACTCTCTTTCATAAATTTACAAACATAATAACCACAGTCCTTTCCGTTTGTCTGTTTTGGACACTATAGAAACATTGACAACAATAAGTAATTTGTTTGGATATGTGTTTGGATAGTGAAATGTTATTATATATACCCGGATACATTTCCAATTGTAGATCTTGTAGGCGTTCTCATCTTTATTCCCCGGATTCATTCCATGCATTAGACGATATTGATGCCCCGCCCTATCATAACAAAATCCTCATTAAAAGATAACATAAATTATATAACTATATGTTTAGTTTTAAAATGTTTGATCTAGTGTATTACAAATTAACAAACTCCATTATGTGTGGTCGGTTTGTTGGATATTCATGTGTTGAATCAAGAAAATAAATCTTTGGAGTATCCAAATTGACTACAATCAGCATCCAATGCTCCCAAAAAATACAAAAAGTAATAAGTAAAGAATGAAATGAAAATATAGTTGATATTATTAAATTGTAGAGTTTTACCCTAGCATCGTTGGTATTAATGAGAGTCTATCATCCGTAATTCTGTTTTCAAATTATTTGAGCAGGGATGACATTATTGCAGCCTCTTTAACAAAATCTATTTCATCTTTTGATGATGTGGTGTGAGGACTAATGAGTCCAAATTTTTGTTCATGGGAAAATCCCTTCAATTGTTTTTCATATATACATCTGCGACAAATATAAAATGTATTTAGTCAAAATTATCAGAGTATATCAGCTTTTGTAAAATCAAATCCTGAAAACTTACCTCATGTATACATTTACAACTGAGGAACCTATCCATTCACACTTGAGGAGTTCATTTACATATTCTACACTAATGAAATCTGATATCTCCTCTCCATAAATATATTTTTCTAAAACAACTATTTGAGTACTGACGTCTTTCAACTTTGTATCCACATGAGTCTGCAGTGATATTAACTGTGGATATAGAACGGGTGGGGTGAAGGTGCTCTCTGTAGACCGTTTCAATCGATTTGTTGATCCTTGAGATAGTTTTGAGCTGATATTTTGTTTCACCCCATAGTCTTTGTCATTCTGTTATAATAGTCATCGGTTCAGACATTTTTTTATTAAATGTTAAAGGTCCAGCTTGAAAAATAAATTAGAAATGAATACCTTTTTGTCGATAAATTTTTTTACAAGAACTGTCGGTCGTGCGATGAATGTTCCAATAGCTTGTTCAGCCTTATGAATGTCTTCAACGTCATTTGGAATAGGTAGCTCGGCACTCGGCTCATTAGCTACGTTAATTGACACTCTAAGATGATCTTTTGGAAGTCGTCTGTTGTGTAGCATGTCGTTTTGCGTACTGAACATCGTAGCCCTCGCTACAAGGTGATAGGTGGGAGTTGATAAATATAAATCATAGTTATTTTCACCCTATGTAAAATTAGTACAGGAAAGGTATCAGTGTCTATGTAAATCACATTTCACAGAAACAATTATTAAAACATTTATTACCTCATCTATGTCAGGTTTTTTAGGGGAATGGCTCACCTCAAAGCTGGTGGGGGTGGGGCGAGATCGTCAGGCACGGGTTGGTGTTGAGTTGTTTCTTCTCATTGCCCCCCCCCCATCAATTTTTCTATCATCTCTCTCTGGTATTGTAATTCTTCTTGAAAAATAGATAATTGTTCTTAAATATTTTCCATTTTTTCAGTTTTATCCCCCACTTGTTTTTGTTTTTGATAATATGTTCGGGGTGTCACCCCAAAACCCGCACCTCTGATGTGGCCATACTTTTCTAGCTGCTTCAAGGCTGCTAAAAGTATGTCTGCATCTGGTGCAGTTGATGTTGATTCTTGTGACTATTACAGATAGAAAATATAGAAAAATAAGTAGTTATTGTAATGTAATAGCGATTTAAAGCAACTCAAATTTATATTATGTCATACTTACACATGTTTCCTACAATTCTTGTATGTTTTCATCTATAAGTATCCCCTCTTTATTTACACAAGCCTCTTTCCATAGCACATGGCATGGGATGGATATAGCTTTTGATTTCGATTCATCAATCTGCATATAAACAGAGAAACATGGTTATGGTGTTGTTTTATGTCACATACTAGTAGTAGGGTAGATTTAAAAGACGTACCAATTTTTTCTCAAGTTTAGCATACCCCATCCTTGCTTTACGGTAAGGGTACGCTGGTTCTGTTGCATGTTTTTTATTTTCATCACTCAGTAGCTACTTCATAAATAAAAAACTATCAATCAGAGTGATTTATACAAGAAAATTTCAAACAATGTATTACCCCACAAAATGTACCTGAAAAGTATTCTCCCCATGACGGTTGCTAAACGCATCCCACGCTCCTTGGGATATCAAGTGTGCATGAAGAGGAGGTGGGTGCAGCTTGATTTTCCCTTCTGCATCTTTAAGATGATATTTCATTAAATTTGTGTTGAAACCTCTATGAGTCCTTCCTGCAACTCTTAATACATATTCCATGTGCGAGACATCTACTATAAATGCACTCTGCAATAGATGATGAAGAGTAAGTCCATGTTTTGGTATTTTATTTTATTTTAATAAATTAAAAAAAATGATATCATAGTGTTACCGTAATCTCTTCCCACAATAGTGTCTTCAGCCCAGTGACAACATGGAACCACGACTATACATCAATCGGCACACATTGCCGAGTGATGATTCCAATGTAGCTACTAAAGATGGCTCTGTTGGGGTTAACATTTTGGCCTCGTTTATTCTATCCCACCTCAAGTTTGATGTCTTTTTCTTTTGGCTTAAGGATTTTGGCCAACACTGTCAAATAATAACACTCTTTTTTTGTGCTTTCAGGGTTTCATTTCCTACCATTTCCTCGGAAGTAGCATCAATATCTTCCCCCGGAGCACTAGGATCAGCATTGGGACCAGTAGCAACAGGTTGAGAAACCTGTTGTACCTCAGCATTGGGACCAGCAACAACAGGTTGAGAAACCTGTTGTAGCTCTGCACTGGGACCACTAGCATCTGGTTGAGAAACCTGTTGTTGTTCTGCAGTGGGACCACCAGTTGTTGGTTGAGAGACCTTTTGTGCCTTGCGATTGGGCACATCAGCAGGTGAAAAAGTCATTATTTATAGAAGTCTTTTAATAATTAATTTATATTACATAAAAACAGCAGCGAACAGATAATAACATAACGTAACAAAATGTATGTTACAATAAACAAATAACCTTATTATTGTACCCTCTTTTTTTCTTTAAAGGCTGTAGTGATTTGAATCCTCTATCGACTATGTAAATTTCTTCATTGTGGTCTCCCCTGACATACAAAACGCCGTCTACATTTGGACCGCTATGAAATGATTGTGATTTACCTATAAAAGGGTCAACCTCCATTTAACTTTCATCAGACCCTTCAGTTGGTTTGGTCGATAACAGAACAATTGACCAATTTTGGATTGCGGGGTCTGGAACATAAAATACTTGTACTGCATGTGATGCCATTATAAATGGTTCTTCTTTCTCCCCTTCCGTACTGAAATCAACTTTCAAAACTCCTAATTCATCTATTTTAATATCACTCATTTTATCAACCCACTGGCATTGAAAAATCGGCACTTTAAATTTCATATAATTCAACTCCCATATTCATTTGATGATTCAAAAGTATGACATGTTCGCAAAAATTGGATTTTTGTCCTTAGAACAAGTAACATGCATCGCCTCAGCCACAAGTGTAACCCCACTATTCTGCATGGTACTGTCTTCATAATGTTCATTAGTATAAAATGTATTATTTTTAACTACATATGCATTGTATGATAATACATACACACTTGCTCCTCCGGCCAGCCATCGAAGTCGTTCTGAAATTGAGTCTGGATTTTCATCTAACTGCTTAAAAATATGGTCTCGAAACCATCCTATAAACTGTCGATTATGTGTATCTGATATCCATTTTCCATCCCTAGAAGGATTCAAAAACCTACAAAATTTTTTGTGGGTTTGAACATATGGGTCAACGTCGAAACGGTTATGCAAAACTTAAAGGTGGGCCTACTCCCGATCTGTAATATTAATTGTGACAACCTCTCTTCCAGAACTTCTTTCACCCTCATGACACTCAGTGTGACGAGATTTCAGTAGGCCAATGATTTCCACACCAGACAGGTATTCGGTACAAAATTCAACAGCTTATTCAACAATATATTGCTCTGTAATACAACCCTCTGGACGACTTCGGTTTTTGACATAACCTTTCAAAATCTTCATATACCGTTCAATGGGGTACATCCATCTATAATGTAAAAGACCACATAGTAGAATCTCTCTCAACAAATGAACCATCAAATGAACCATCATATCGAAAAATTTCGGCAGGAAGAACATTTCCAATTCACATAATATGACGGTAATTTCTCTTTCCATAGTTGGCAATTTCATCGAGTCAATAACTCTGCTGCATATATCTTTGAAGAAGAAACAGAGCTTCATTAATGTATGGTGGAAATTCTTGGGAAAAATGAATTGTAAAGCTATAGGAATTAGATCTTTCATCAGAAAATGGCAGTCATGTGATTTCAGAACCTTTAATTTTAAATCTCCCATTGACATGATGTTCTTGATATTTGATGAATACCCCTCTGGAACCTTTACGTCATTCAACAAGGTGCAAAACTGATATCTCTCCTACCTGGAAAGAGTGTAAGTAGCAGGATGAAGAAATGTTCATTTTTCACCCTTCATTGGTGCCAACTCTTCTCGTATTCCCATCTCAACCATGTCCAATCTAGCCTTAATTCCATCCTTTGTTTTTCCGGGTGGATTTAGAAACGTGTCGAAGACACTATCACATACATTTTTTCAGCATGCATAACATCAAGAAAATGTGTGACATATAGACAATTCCACTATGGTAATTCAAAAAAAACTGATCTCTTTTTCCATCCAGTTTTCGTAAGGTTTTCGAAAATGGTTTACCAAAAGTAGTTTCAAAATATTTCACTTTCTCAAACAATTGATCACCTGTTAGTGGAGATAGTGTTGTACGTGCCTCTGAACTTTCACCGAATGATGTCGTCCAAGATTGGTACTTATGTCGTCAGGGTAGAAATCTGCAATGTCCTAGAAACACGGTTTTCGATGATTGTTTCAACCTAATTTACTGTGTACCTTGTTCACAAACGGGACACCCTTGAGTTCTTTTAATGCTATATCCTGACAAATTTCCATAAGTAGGAAAGTCATTTATCGTCCCGTACAACATGGCTTTCAATGTGAACTGTTCATGTTTTTAAGCATCATACATCGTAACACCTAAATCCCACAATATTTTCAAATCCTTGATCAATGGGCCAAATAAACATCAATATCATTACCCGGTTGTTTTGATCCTGATATAAGCATTGATAACATGATGTATTTTCATTTCATGCATAACTACGGTGGTAAATTATAATTTACCAACATAACCGGCCATGTACTATGACTACTTCTTTGAAAACCAAAAGGATTCACCCCATCTATAGATAATGCTAGACGAAGGTTTCTCAACTTGTTCCCAAATTCAGAACACTCATGATCAATTCTCTTCCACTGAGGAGAGTCTACAGGGTGATGTAGTTTCCCATCTTTAATTCTTGTATCTGCATGTCATTTCAATTGTCCTACAGTCTCCTCAATTCCATATAGCTGTCTAAACATAGGAATGATTGGAAAGTACCATACAACTTTCTTTGGACTAGAATCATCTTTCTTGTATCGGGAAGCACCACACTTTGGGCATTCATTAAGTGATTTGTGGTCCTTGCAAAACAATATATAGTTATTCGGGAAAGCATGTATTCTTTCAGAGATCATATCCATCGATCGTAGCATTCGTTTGGCATCATATGTTCGGCTTTGGAGTTCATTATCTTCTAGGATCATGTCATTTAGGAGAGCAAGTAGTTCTGTAAAACTAGCGTTATTCCACCCATTTCCTACTTTCAAATTATACAGCTTCAATACCGCTGAAAATGATGTATATTTAGTGCAACCATCATAAAATGGGGTTTTTGCACAACTCTTTAACTTCTCAAAAAAATTTGGGCAATCACGAAGTTCATCTTCAACTATCCTTGTCATTTCCTCAATACGATCTCCATCATCGTTCACATCTGTAATCACACCCTCCATACGATCGTCTTCACTATTCACACTTCTAATCATATCAGATGATCTATAAAATGTTGTGTTCTTTGAGTCACTACCTACATTGGTTTTCCCCATGTTTATTCCAACATGTATAACTTCGATCTATTCCGTGAAATATCAGGTGTTATTCTAACTCCTATGGACTAATTTGCCTTGAATAACAATAGTGTAAACATGGACAAAGGATTTGAGAAGGGTCATATGAATGATCTTATGCAAACTTGATAAACTCTTTCACGCCATGTTCATATGGTTTTGTCAACCAATTGGCATTCATCCATTCATTATTCATATTCATCGTCTTTATGGGTTCGATCTCAAGAACTTGCCTAATATTACATTTTAATTAATCGGGTAGCATTGTTTGGGTTTTATAAAAACAAATCATGGTACAAATGCCTTTAAACACATGTGAAATACATATACATGGTGTGTCTAGTAGGGTGAACATCATGTATGTATAAGGTACCTAATTTAATTTGACATATATCAAATTTATTCCAAGTTAGTCTTACAAAGACTGAATAATGCCATAGAAAATACATGACATGCGAACAAGAGGAAACCAATGAGTGACATGAGAAAACAGTAATAAATATGATGTTATCTCAATGTACTCAAAGTAATGATAAGATGTTGGTCAACATCAACTATGGGTTGGGAGTAAAATAATATTTAATTGAAGAAAACTACTAAAAACTGATCCAGAAAAGGACGAAATATCCTATTCATCAAGTCCCTTAATACAACCAATGCATTAGTTAAACCATAAATCATCGCTAAAAAATCATACAGGCCATAACTACTCCTAAAAGCAGTCCATGGTAGGTCTATCAATGTCCAACTCATCTAATGGTATCCTAATGTCAAATCTATCTTAGAGAAGATCATAGAACCTCCTAGATGATCAATGTGACTGTCAATGCGTGGATGAGGATACATATTCATGACTGTCATCAGGTTCAATCTCCAATAGTCCAAAAAAAGAATATATACCAATCAACCCTCTATTTTAGAGAACTATAAAACCCCATGCTAAAGTACTATGCCATATAAAACCATTATATTCTATATCATCAAATTTTAATTCAAACAACTGATGCTATTTTGGTGTTATTTTATAAATTGTGATAGAAACTGAGTTTTCTCCCAAAACTAACTAGATTATAAAGTTTATATCTTAATTAAGAAGTAAATTTTATACCTCATCAGTGAAAAAATCCTAAAAATGTACTACCATTGTGGAAAAAGAATCCTACAACATTCAAGAAACATCTACAATATGCCTGAATATTTGAGCCATTAGGGTACAGTAAATATATAATTATAACATGCTATTTAATATGAAATGTGGAAACAATAAATCATACAGACTCCCGATAAACCCATAATACAAAACATATCACCTACTATGTCTGTCATATATACAAATAAATAAATTAGAAAAAAACATGCTACAAAGAATAAAGGTCCCATTAAATACTTACATTGGTCAACTTGATTTGAAAATTGTTTATCTTCATCTGTGACTTGTACTTGCACCCATGAATTGGATGGTGAGTATGCATACATGATAGTTGACCTTATTAGAGAAGAGTTTCTGTAAGATTTAAAGAGACATGAAGCAATGAAGATCATTAGAGTGTTGGAGAAAATGTGGTTGCTACAAATAATGGGGCAATCAGCTTGTGCAATGCGGCCTAAGTTGCAACTTGCAGGTATTGTACTTAGGTCGTGTTGCACAAGCCGATTTCCATAATGTAACTTAGGCCTCTTTGCACAATCCAATTGCCACATTGTTTGTATCAACCACATTTTCTCCAAAACTCTAATGATCTTAATTGCTTCATTTCTCTTATACTCTTCCAGAAACTCTTCTCTATCAAAGTCAACTATCGTGTATGCATAGTCACCTTCAAAATCATCAGTGCAAGTACAAGGAACGGATGAAGATAAACAATTTCTAAAACAAGTTGACCAACATGCATCATCCTCGACACTCATCACTAATTATGAATCACATCCCTATACATTATCATAATCACATTAAGACCACACTATCTATTATGGAAATCCTTACTAGAATTAGGCTCAAGATATGGTATCATTCCTATCTCACATCTATATTCACTATTTGGTCCTCACACACACAATATATAAATAATATACCAAGGGAATACCATCCATGGAACTCACATCCCTCCTTGAGAGCATGTGGAGGAGGAGGATGAGGTGGCGGCGGTCGCAGCAGCGGGGGTGGAGGCGGCGGCGGCGGCGGAGGCGGAGGCGGCGTCGGCGGCAGAGGCGGCGGTGGACGCGGCAGTGAGGGTGGAGGCAGCAGAGGCAATGGCAGTCATGGTAGCAGGAGCGGGGGCGGAGGTAGAGGCGGCGACGGCGATGGAGAAGTAGGAGGATGAGGAGGACGAGGAGCACGAATGAGGAGGAAGGAGGAGGTCAAGGAGGACGAGGAGCACGAAGGAGGAGGAAGGAGGAGGTCGAGGAGGACGAGGAGGAGGACGATGAGGTCACGCGGCGAGGGGCCTGGTTCAACTTCTATGAGAGCTTGACCGTGTGAAAGCAAGGATGGCCCATTATGGTTATTAAATAAAAACCTATAGAACCTTTATCAGTGCTTGTTAAAAGCACTGATAAAGGTATATTTTATCAGTGCTAAAAAAATGCGTTGATAAAACAATCATTTCTCAGTGCTTTTTTAGCGCTGATAAAGATCTACATTTATCAGCGCTTTCAGATAGCACTGATAAAGAAATACTCCTTTATCAGCGCTTTCTGTTTAGCACTGATAAAGGGCAGCTGGTTGCGTCCAAATTTACCCTACAGGTAAAAGCGGTCGTTGAAGCACAAGTAGGGATCGAATCCACAGGGACCGAAGAAGAAACCTTGAGACACTAAGATTGTATACGGGATTGGATATGCAGTGGCCAACTTTGGATTGAATTGATTTGAAGAAATATTGATTTAATTTAAAGAACAAAACAAATAAAATTACTTGAATTAAAACAACTAATTAAGGTGAGTCGATCCTAGGTTGTCTCTTGGGCTTTATTGGATGTATTTGGTTTTCATTTGATTTTCTGTTCATCGGTTCAAGAGGTATCCATTAAATGAAATAATCCTTCAATATCATTCTCTGATTTAATCCATACACAATTTCAAGGCTAATCACCAATTCACATAGAGGATCAATTAAATGAGCATTCCAAGGAATTGGATCGTACTAGCACTCAAAATGTGTCATCGTTAAAGACGTTGAGGACAAAGAAGAAGATAAATCAAAGGAACTCTTAAAACAAAGAACAAATTTAAGAATTAAAGTACATAAAATAACTTCTAAATCAACTCATGCTAATCCCTAGGATAAACCCATAAAAGTTTATCCCTCCATTGATGCTATTCTATCAATGGAAGTGGGTAATTGACTTAAAGAAGCGGGATTGAAGAAGAAAGAAAAAAAACATTAATCAAAATGAACACTCCAATGTTTTGTGATGAATTCACAAGTGCAGGTGTGAATAAATTCACACTATGATTAAATGGTATCAACGTGTGAAGAAAATGAAAATAAAAAGGGAAAAAGAATAAATTTTATTATAATAATAAACGTGAATGAAAAACATACATTAGAGAAATTGACGATGCCATTACAAAACGAAAGCGGGAAATTACAATTGAAAGAAAAACTTGGATTCAAAGGAAAATGTTAGATGACAATTCCCTTCACCACCATTCCTTATATAGAAATATTAGGAGCCTTAGTTCCACCCCCCACAATCAATTCACCCACCAACAATTAACAGATTTAAAACGAGGGTGAATAATTAAAAGGAAATTGACATTACAATGTTGACCACAAAACCAGCCAGATTCATCCTCCATTTTGATGTGTGCGTTTGACATTTCATACGGCCGAATACGAAGTGTCATAAGTATAAAATATCTTCTTCCATGTGTCTTCTAGAAGATCTCAAACTTTCAGGAAATTTGGCTCAGCCATTTGGATGTTATGGTCGAAATGATTGGATGGATTTCTGTGCATTAATGTCGGGTCCACCATTTAAATCTCAACTTCATATCCCTTTATCATCATGAAAACATCATAATTAGTTCCGGAAACAGTTGAATAAAATTATCCTCATATTTTTATATTTCTACTTTATAAATTTGAGCTTCATTGGGCTTGGGTTCTGGGCCCCACATTTGTTTGGTGGGCCTTAGGCCCATTATGATTTTTCCAGAAAGTTTCTTCCTTCAGGCACAAGATTCTCCATTTTCCTTTGGGATTCATCCATCAGACCTAAAAGATAAAATGTTCCAAAACAATTGATCAATAATATCCCAAAATTTAAAATTCAGAAAATAAATATAATGTTCTCCAAAAATAAATGAATGATTGGGCCCAAATTTTCATTTTAAACATGAATTTCATTTTTGATGAGAAATGAAGTTCTATTTATGTAATGCACTGAAAACAATGTTTATGGACATTTAAACAATGAATATAAAGATATTAACAATTAATATTATCCACTTTCAGTGACTAATCATACCCCCCAACTTGAGTTTTGCTAGTCCCGAGAAAAATAAATTACAAACTTGAAATTCAAATCCCCTTTTCCAAAAACATTTTAATACACATTGCTCACCCAAATATCTAATACAAAAAACATTATGAAAACCCATCAAAATCATTAAAAACAGGCTAGGTCCATAAGCACATCCCAATCCCAATCCCATTCCATTGTTTAAATTCATCGCCACATTTCATCCAATTCCAATTAAGCATGATAAAGTGTTGTGCATCATAAAAGATATGGGGCCCATTTTATTGTTCAAGGGGAAAAATGGAAGTGCTAGGTGGAAATCACATTAAACCTTAAAATGAGTATCCATTTTTTTTAATTTTTTTTCTTTTACCACAATAGATATGAAAATAATAACTCTGGGCAAGACAACTATGGAGTCAAGATCCCCAAGTGTCAGACGCCACACATATTTTCAATTCCATTCTCTACAATAGAGATATAAAGCCTAACTCTGCGAAAGACAACTATAGAGCGACGATCCCCAAGTGTCGTACGGCACACATTTGGACACAACATTGCTCTATATGGTCAATTTTTTTGTTTTGTTTTTGTTTTGTTTTTGTTTTTGTTTTTGGATACTCAAATTAAACTACAAGTGACCCTAGAACCCTATGCTATAATGAAAGGGACCTGAGAACTCAAATTTAAACCCACAATCCAGTAGACGTGCATTGTGGAATTTTTATTAAGAGGATGAAAATGTAAACTTTGAAAAATCACATCGGACAACCGCACTTTCCAAAAACTATGCTCATGAACTTAAACTTGCATTAAAATCAGAATCAAGGCATAAAAAATTATTTGATAACCAATTTTATAGTTTGCAATGTTTGTAATCATGTTCAAGTTTAATGGAATTTTTCTTTTCATGTATGTTTTTATTCAAAAAAATCATTTTTTATACCCCCCAACATAGAATAACACTGTCCCCAGTGTTTAAAGAAAATAAAAGTTAGAAGGGGGTAGGAGAGGAGTTCAAAGAAGAAATGTAAAATGAAAATCATGGAATGAAGTCACCTAGTGGTTGATGATGATAGTGCATGCCATAGTCTCCCTTCAATCCTAGATTTGAGTCTCAGCAGATTGGATGGTGGTGAATAGATTTTCCTTATGGATTACGACATGTAATTTTATTTTTTTATCCTATATAAATAAAACAAAAGAAAATAAACTGATGTTACATTGTCTTCTTTATATTTTCTGGGTAAGGTATTACTGAGAGATCACACTACGTGACACGGATGAATATGGTGCTCCCCTTTCATACCCATCCTTACTCATAAAAGAATAATAGGTCAACAGCTTATGGTAATTTATTATATGAAAAATAAAATGATTGAAAATGATTGGAAACATGAAAACCATGGGTTGCCTCCCATGCAGCGCTTTTTTTAGCGTCGTTGGCTCGACTTGTACCCCCCATATTATCCAATTCCAACATTCAAATTTTTAATTAACACATCTTTCTCCAATTCAACAAGATTTAGATTGATTGTTTTTTTGAAATTTGTTTCGTATGAAATCCTATTTTCTACAATGATTGGTAAAATCCAAGGAATATCTAAAATGGTTGATCGAGTTGTTTCTATAGTCTTGCCTAAGACACCAAGGATCATTGCTACATTATTTATTTCATGATATGGATGAATGACAAATGAAATGTCTTGTTTGTACTCTATAAAGGGATAATTTAGGGGGGATGAAAGGTTCATAATTTTGAGGTTGGGTTGATTTAATTTTCCTAAAAAAGATTGGAAATTAGAAAAATAACTTTCTTCTTTAGAAATAATCTGTTCATTTTGAAATTGTGATTCCTCCTGAAAATTGACCAGTTGAATGTCAGGAGTGGAAATAGGCTCAATTTTTGTGATTTCTCCTAGTGGTTCAATGATTGGTGCTTTTGAAAATTTATTAATGGAGTTATATTCAGGAAACTCAATCCATGATGTCAAAATTTTCTTCTTTTGAATCCACTAAATCAATTTCCCCCTGATTTAAAGACCCTTTAAAAACACCACAATCCTCTCCAATTATCCCAAATCCTAAGGTTGGTTCTTCAATAAATGGATGAGGGGTTTGTGTGTTACAAGATTCTTCTATAAATATTGAGGAAGGGATGGCTTGAGTAGGAATGGGGTCCACACAAGTTTTAATGTTTTGTATATCTAGTCTAAAACTTGATACCTCTGAATTCATTTTTACCATTTGTTCAAACAATTATTGAAGAATTGTTTCTAGATTAGGATTGATAGATATTTGGACATCATGGACTTCCTAATTATTCATCTTTTCAATAATTCTTGATAGGTATGGAAATTTATCTTTTAAACATTCATCATTACAAATTTCGTTCATGTTATCTGGTGTGGCGTTTTCATTCAAAGGTTTATTAAAAAAGGTTGGTGATTCCCAATGTGGATTTTCAAACTGATTACATCCTGAGTATGTGAAGGGATATTGTTGATGATACTCCATTGGAGTTGAATGAAATGTGGATTTGGATTTTTTTGGGCACACGAAAATATAAAGGTGAAAAGAAAAGAGAAATATAGGTGAGAAAAGATAATTTAGGTGAGAATAGAAGGTGGGTGTCTAAGAAAACTTACTTGGGTCCCCGGCAACGGTGCCAATATTTGGTTGAGTCCAAATTTACCCTACTGGTAAAAGCAGTCGTTGATGTACAAGTAGGGATCGAATCCACAGGGACTGATGAAAAAACCCTGAGACACTAAGATTAGATACGGGGTTGGCTATGCAGTGGCCAACTTTTGATTGAATTGATTTGAAGAAATATTGATTTAATTTAAATAACAAAACAAATAAAATTACTTGAATTAAAAAAACTAATTAAGGTGAGTTGATCCTAGATTATATCTTGGGATTTATTGGATATATTTGTTTTTCATTTGATTTTCTGTTCATCGGTTCAAGAGGTATCCATTAAATGAAATAATCCCTCAATATCATTCTCTGATTTAATCCATACACAATTTCAAGGCTAATCACCAATTCACTTATAGGATCAATTAAATGAGCACTCCAAGGAATGGGATCGTACTAGCACTCAAAATGTGTCATTGTTAAAGTAGATGAAGACAAATAAGAAGATATATCAAAGAAAGGAACTCTTAAAATAAATGACAAATTTAAGAATTTAAGAACATAAAATAACATTCAATCCAACTCATTCAACTCCCTAGGATCAACCCATAGAAGTTTAGCCCTCCATTGATGCTATTCTATCAATGGAAGCGGGTAATTGACTTAAAGAAGTGGGATTGAAGAAGAATGAAAAAAACATTAATCAAATTGAACACTCCACCGTTGTGTGATGAATTCACAAGTGCGGGTGTGAATAAATTCACACTACGATTAAACGGTATCAAAGTGTGAATAAAATGAAAATAAAAAGTGAAAAAGATTAAATTTTATTAAAATACTAAACGTGAATGAAAAACGTACATTAGAGAAATTGATAATGCTATTACAAAACGAAAGCAGGAAATTACAATTGAAAGAAAAACATGGATTCAAAGGAAAATGTTAGATGACAATTCCATTCACCACCATCTCATTATATAGGCATATTATGAGCCTTAGTTCCACCCCACACAATAAATTCACCCCCCAAAAATAAACACAGTCAAAACGAGGGTGAATAATCAAAAGAAAATTGACGTTACAAAGTTGACCACAAAACCAGCCAGATTCATCCTCCATTTGGACGTGTGCGTTTGACACTTCTTACAGCCAAACCCGAAGGTGTCATAAAAAGACAATATCTTCTTCCATGTCTCTTATAGAATCTATCAACATTTCAGGAAATTGGGCTCATCCGTTTGGTGGTTATGGTCGAAATGGTGGGAAGGATTTCTGTGCATTAATGTCGGGTCCACCATTTAAATTTCAACTTCATATCCCTTTATCATCATGAAAACATCAGAATTATCTCAAGTAAAAGTTGAATAAAATGATCCTCATATTTTTATCTTTCTACTATATAAATTTGAGCTTCATTGGCTATGGTTTCTGGGCCCCACATTTGTTTGGTGGGCCTTAGGCCCATTATGCTTTTTCCAGCAAGTTTCTGCCTTCAGGCGCAAAATTATCCATATTCCTTTGAGATTCATCCATTGGACCTAAATTATTAAATGTTCCAAACAAATTGATCAATAATATCCCAAAATTTCAAATTCATAAAATTAATATAATTTTGTCCACAAATAAATGAATTATTGGGCCCAAATTTGCATTTTAAACATGAATTGCATTTTTGATGAGAAATGAAGTTCTATTTATGTATTGCACTAAAAACAATGATTATGGACTTTGAAACAATGAATATAAAGATATTAACAATTAATATTAGCCACTTTCAGTGACTAATCAGCAGCGCTTCCCTTGCCCTGTTTTGTGGTAGTGCATGTACGGGGAACCTTTCGACAACACCTGAAACTGGGACGTTACAAAGTGGTTTCAAAGGAGTTCTTTTCTTCTTTATCATACTGTTGGGATACTGCAGATAGTTATAGGTAGGATTAGGTAGTTGTTAGGAATTTTTGCTTAGGATTAGCTAATCTGTGTACTAAGAAAAGCCATTATACCACGATTATCTCAATTTTTCTAGTTTTTTAATTATTATATTTGATTTGATTTCACTGTTGGGTGCTACACATGTTTTGTGTTATTATGATATATATCATGGGTGTCCTATTTTTGTTTAATATTGATGATATGAGGGTATTCCATCTCATGCATCATATAGTCACTTGATAGGGATCACATGTCAGTCATTATTATCAGGCCATTTAGGGTGCATTACTGATTTCATGTGGTTGTGATAGAAGTTGTGCTTGTTATGCATGCTATTATGATAGCCGCCATGATAGAATACCTCTATTTTTATAGGGTACTGGAATATGTAAATATTAATTTCAATAGACACCAATCATTATATCTTGAGGTGTTATGGTCCTTCTTGGATCTAAGTTTGGTGGATCATATGATTGATTGTACTATTATACATTACAATAAACATGAATATAATTACAAGATTTGATTCGTGGGATGTATTGGCCCCCAAAAATTAGATTTTGGAAATTTATTGATTCTTTCTGTGTTTTATGGGGTTACAGAGTTGTTTCTGAGGCTTACTATTCAGAAAAACCCAGAATACATGGTGTGTAATAATGCATACATGCCTTGTATCCTTCTTTTTGTGATGAAAATGATTTTCTTAACTACACACCTTGTACTGTATGTACATGTTTTGTAGCCAAGAAAAATTTGACCAATCGTGTGGGCATAGACATGGGTTGAAAAATACTTTCATAAACACATCATGTACTAGGAGTACATGTTATGTTTTAGTGATACGAGTATCCAACCATCTGAACAATGACACAAGTGATTGAAAACATAGGTTGTACACATTGTGTCCCTTCATTACACACCATGTATAGTTGACCGTTTCATCGACTGTGTGACTAACGACATGGGTGGTTAAAATTTTAGTGCTACACACCGTGTGTAGGGTGAACATGACATGTAGTGTTACCCGGATGGTAACATTGTGGTTTATCTATATAGAAGGACATGGGTAGGATGGAAGAATCATGTAAACTCCATGTTCATGGAGAACACACCATGTGTATGGGGAGTTACATGACCAGTTTCTTGGAGAAGTACACACCCATGTGAAAGCCTAAGGGGACACACCATGTAGGGGTTATATATGTTGTGTATCCATGTTTTGTTAAACAAGATTTTTTTCTTCTCATGTTAATTTCTTTCATTTCCATGTTTTTGTTTCGGTTAATATTGATATGAGTTGCACACTTGACCTTACAGATTCATGCCACATAAAAATCCTACAGTTGTACACAAGATACATGGAAATGAACAAACACTGGAAAATGGATATTAGGGACTACCATTAAGGCCTCCTATCTTTCTCTTCTTTGTACCATCTGCTATACTGGACATAGGCTATGATGCACAGTTCTGAGTGGGATTCATGAGGATGATGCAAAAATTCCAGGGAGCACCGTTTCATTCCCCGTCTATAGTAGAGTTGACGTGGGTTTTTATCTGCATCACCATCCCATATTCTAAGGTGATGGATAACCTCAGGCTTTGGATTCCTGGTTATAATCCATGATGTCTATCTTCGATCATCTCGAGACGCCTTTAGAGAGGATGGTGATTCTTGATAACTACATGATTTGAGATTCCACCAAAAGATGGTGGCATGTGATATCACGGTTGGGACACCAGTGAGTTATGTCTTAGGATGAGTTCAAGAATACCTTCTGTGACTACTTTTACCTAGAGTCATTGAGGTTCAACTGAGATTGAGAGTTCATGAGTTTGGAGAAGGGTACACCCTATGTCATAGAGTATTATTTTGGCTTCACAGAACTACAACGCTTCACATCCATTCTAGGGATGATGAGTTATTTATGGAGAGGATGTTGGTGGATGGTCTCATGCATGACATCCAATATCTGGTGAACATCATTAGGTTGACATCGATAACATCTATAATCAAATAGGTGCTTATTACAAATCCCAACATGAGGAGTCCTGTATCTGTGAGACATGGAGGTTCGGTATCTGGTGTTAGAATTCCTCTATCTGATAGTAGGAAGCATCGTAGGGACATTACATGCAGAGATACGAGAAGGTGAGAAACTCATTCTGGTGGACAGGTGGTACACTATCAATGCAGGAAGAGAAGGAATACGAGACTACATTGCCTGAGAGACCTATTTGAGTGACGATCATGAGGCAAGATGGGTCATCTTTAGTATTTATAATAGTTTCTCTCACCAGCAGCCAGTGATAGGGGTTCAGTTTTTAACTCCTCATATCGGATCAAGAACACAATTCCCACAACAAACTGGGGGATGGTGTTCATCAGGACATTCATTCTGAGGTGGTGGTCATGGTCATAGTGTACAAATATAGGGCTTTCGACTGTTTCAGGGTGTATCAGCTCAAGGATCTCAGACAACATCACAGGGTTGCGGCGTAGGTCAGGATTTTGCACTGGTGTAGACCCAGCAGGAGAGGATTTTGAACCCTCTAAAATTAGATGTACGATTTTGGATTCCTATGTTTTATCTTATATACTTTTTTATACAAGTGCCTCCCATAGATTTATATATGTGCCTTTTGATGAGATAAAAGGGATCTATATCCTTAAATTAGATGATATCATGACACTCAACACTTCGTCGGGGATTAGAACGGCTAGTGTACGTCAGTTCAAGAATTTCCCTCTTGAGATTGGTTGGTGTCACATATTAAGGAACCTTTATGTCATAGAGATGAAATTCTATGACATCATTATTAGAATGGGATTGTTAGTTACCTTCCTAGATATTGACAATTTCTTTCGTTGTAGGTTGAGTTTCACATCACCAGAGGGAGGATTGATTTTATATAAGGGTGAATGGGATGTCTAGATGAGCAGATCTAAACCCAAGAATCATGGGTTGAGAGGGTTTACTTCCTAGATTGATATTCTATATCCTGATGACCATGGGATTTTATAGAGGGACTTTCCTCTAGTGGTAGATCTTTTTCTAGATGTTTTTGTAGAAGACATTTCTAGTTTTCATCCAGAGCGAGAATAAGAATTTTCTGTTGAGCTTGTATGAGGGGAAGAAGAAGGGTCCATTACTCCTTATATAATGGCTACACCATAGATGATGGTGCTCAAGAAGTAGTTAGAGGAGTTACAAGCAATGGGTTTCATCCGACCCAGTACATCTCCTTGGGGTTCTCCAATCCTTTTTGCGATGGAGGAATATGGTACCCTCATACTTCGCATGGATTATCCGAGGCTTTACTAGTTGACAGTTATGAACAGATATCCTATTCCATGGATTGGGGATCTCTTTCATTATATTTGAGGATCCCGGTGTTCTCAAATATTGACTTGAGATCCAGTTATCATCAGTTGCATGTTAGATCATCAGATATACCTCTTACATTCATTCGGAGCAGGAATGGTATATTCAAGTATTTGGTTATGTCATTCGATCTCACAAAAGTGCCTATAGTTTTCATAGCACTGATGAACTGGGTGTTCCATCCTTACTAGGATTATTTTGTGGTAGTCTTCTTGGACGGTATCTTGGTGTACACTCACACATTACACGACCTTTCCACCCATCATGAGATCTTTTTCAGTACACTAAGAGAGCATCGTTTATATGTTATTCTCTCAAAATGCCACTTTTGGATTTACCATATTCACTTCATGGGTCATGTTATCTCAGAGATAGTAGAATCGACAGACCTAGAGAATGTGAGGGCAGCAGTATCATGGGATCATCTGAAGAATTTATTTGAGGTATGGAGTTTAATGGGGATAGCTGGTTACTACAAGCGCTTTATGCAAGAATTTTCATGCTTTCTTGTGCCACTGAAGGGAGAAAATATGAAGGGTGATAAGTACTTGGGGACTGATTCCAGTGATTCAACCTTTCAGGAGCTGAAGGGGAGATTGACTTCAGCACTGATACTGATCATACCAGATTTAAGAAGGAGTTATATTGTTTACTACAATACATCAGGTATTGATCTGGGTGGAGTGCTTATGTAAGGGGAAGGATTCGTTGTGTATGGATGTCGGTAGTTGAGGCCACATTAGAGGAATTAACTGACTCACGATCTCTAGTTTGCTTCAGTTGTTCATGATTAACCCTATTAGAGATATTATACTTTATGATATCACTTTGTGTTTTTCATTTAAAATATAAATCTAAAGTATATCATTACTTAATGTGATCTGAATTTCAGGCAGCGAAGGTTGGTTGTGTACATTCTGTACTTTGACATTGATCTTGCCTACACACCTATGAAGGGAAATGCAGTCGCTGATTAATTGAGTAGGAGGACACAGATACATGTAGTTTAGGATGCTAGAAGAGAGTGTAAGCTTGTCGATTTGTTCTCTAAGATTCATTTGGAAGGTTCACACCAGACAGGGGAAGACGTTTATTTCTTATGATGATGTTACATCTACTCAACTTCATCAAGGGTGAATGAGGCAGCTATCAGATTCTAAAGTCTTAGTTCAATAGGAGAGTGTGTCAGGAGAGGACCCTATTCCTTGATGGACTGTAGGTGAGGATGAGATCTCGTGTTTTCATGGGTAAGAGTTGGTGTCAGTAGAAATACGCAGGGAACTGATGCCATATTTTCATTCCTCGGTTTGGGGATTTCATCATGGTGTCACCAAGATGTATCGAGATTTACACTGTCAGTATTTATGTCCAGGTATGAGGAGAGATGTATCTAGTTTGTTAAGTGTTGTTCCACCTATCAGCAGTGAAGATGAAGCATCAATAACCTTCATGAATTTGAAAGCACTTACCCATTCACGAGTGGAAGTGGGAAGATGGCGTAATGGATATCATGAAAGGGCTACCGAGATTGCCTTGATGGAATATAGAAGTGTGGGTTGTATTTTACAGACTCAAGAAGGTTTCACACTTATTACAAATCAATGAGACCTTTAGTGTTGATGACCTTGGAAGGTTTTATATCAAAGAGATCATATGTTTTCATGTCAATCTGTGCACTATCATTTCATAATAAGATGCACATTTTACTTCTCATGTCCGGATGAAACTACATAGAGATTTGTGTACACATGTACTTTTGAGTACATCATACTATCCCCAAAAATATGGTCAGTCCAAGCACTCAATTCAAGTGATTGTGGACATTGTTCGAGCCTGTATCCATAATTTTGGACAATCTTGGAGGAAGAACCTACCTTTGTGGAGTTTTCATAAAATAATTGCTTTCAGTAAACTATTTATATAGCACCTTCTGAGGATTTTTATGATAGGCCATGCTGATCACCCCTATATTGGATGGATGAAGGGCATGTAGCTATTCTAGTACCTCATCTACTCTAGGAGACCACTGTGCTGGTGGAGTTGATTCAGAAGAGGATTACTATTGCATAGTCATAGCAGAATTCTTATATTGGCCAACAGAGACGAACTCTAGTGTTTGGGGTCGGTGACAAGGTTTTCCTACGTGTCACATCGGGGTTGGGACACAGGAGGATTATGAGATAGGGAAATATTTCCCCGAGATACATTTGGTTGTTTTAGGTTATTGAGATATTCGGGACAGTTTCCTATCGATTGAAGTTACCTCAATGTTACTTGTATATGCACGAT